>OZ018369.1:4691673-5252092 GCA_963969515.1 Yponomeuta evonymella
GAATTGACTTTCCACCAAACTCATAACCATGGATGGGTAAATGCCCCGGGTTTTATTCCGCCGGTGGATCAAAACCCAATAAGGACCCAGTGAATTCCCGTTCAAAGATCCAAATTTTATTTCAAACTAGCTGTCCCGGCGAACTTCGTAACGCCAGAGAAAACGTTTGTATGGGAAATAGAAAAGGGCTGTTTTTAGGGTTTTCCCGGAAACTATTCGATTTTTTCTCGCCTTTTAAACCTTCCCTAGACCTCCACGAACATTTCAAGACTAAGATAAGATAAATCCGTTCAGCCGTTCTCGAGTTTTAGAGAGACTAACGAACAGCAATTCATTTTTATATATATACTCGTATAAGATATGGTATCGAAATACCTAATGTACCATGGTATTAATTTTCAATAATCGTTTTCACCTTCTTTTACTAATATAGACTTCTAGCGGCATCATCGGGAAAACAGCTTAAACAGCTTAAAAGCAGCCATAGTCCCGACAGTGACTTAATTTGTTTCATTTCTACAATTTCAGTTCTAGCCAGCTAAAAAAGGCGAGAATGGGTTTTAACTGGGTCAAAACGTTTTAAACCGGGTTTTGATCCACTGGAGCAAAATGGCAATAAAACTCATTACCCATCGCTGCTCATAATCAAACCCTTGACATTCGAATAAGTGCCAGCAAAGAACAGCAGTATCCCTATGATGATGATGAGTACGTTCTTCCACAATCGCCACCGGTACTTGCCCAGTCCTGGGTCCTCCCAAACGATAAGTAGCTCTATGAGGCCCGGAAATATGAAGCCCAAGTTTGACAGACAAAAGGCTCCGAGCTGAAACAACACAGTGTTATTTTAAAAACCACGATTCCTTAAAACATTCCACTCCAAATGCAGTTTAAATAGTTTGTTGTAAGATTTTATCAGACTTTTTTACTGCTAGGCATGTTTATGCCTCACATGTTCTCTTCATGATTGTTTTGTTTTATCTCTGTTTTGTTGACGTTCGTGTCTTTTGTTTGTGTACCTTTTGTTTACTTTGTGTTTCTGTGACAATTTAAATAAATATCCTCTTTCTTTTTTTCTTTATTTTAGTTAGTTACATAAGATTATGACGTACGGTACTGCGAGGCCGGGCAGGAGACATTGAGCCTCTCTACATCTTGCATGTATGTGAATGTGTTGTATGTGTATTAGCGAAAATGACGAATTAGGGAAATTGACTAATTAAAGATTTTTGAATACCTTTAATAAGTCATGACGAATTGGAAAAATGACCAATTAGTGAAATTGACGAATTAGGGAAAATTACGAGTGACCCCCTAACCCGGTGTGCGCGTGTGTATGTGTGCGGGTGTGTGTGCGGGTGTGTGTGCGGGTGTGTGTGTGTGTGTGTGTGTGTGTGTGTGTGTGTGTGTGTGTGTGTGTGCGTGTGTGCGTGCGTGCGTGCGTGCGTGCGTGCGTTCGTGCGTGCGTGCGTGTGTTCGTGCGTGCGTTCGTGCGTGCGTTCGTGCGTGCGTTCGTGCGTGCGTTCGTGCGTGCTTGCGAGCGTGTCTACGTGCGTGCGTGTGTACGTATCTGTATGTATAAGTACTTACCAGCCCCATCAAGTTCCCGATATTCGGGAAAGCAGTGGCGATGGCAGTGATGACCACTATAAACAGAGTCCTGTAGACTCTTTCCCAGAGCCAGTGGCGGCTTTTCTCGTGCTTTTTGGACACATAGTGCCAGACCAGATTGAAGGGAGCCCAGAAGTTGAGGGCGAATGTCACGAATATCATTACGGCCATGAGGCATTTGAGGATTATTGGGAATCTGGAAAGATATTACAGATGTACCAGGATTTCATAACAAATGGGGTAAGTAACTTTTACGAATTGGGGTGCCCATTCTGGGAAAACGAATTAAACGTTGTTGATAATGAACTGTTTTTTTATTATATTATTTTTGTTGCAGTAACCCGTGCTGTGGACGATTTTAAAAACCTATTTAGCGGCTAAAAACTCCACCCATGCCGGGACTTGAACCCGCGACCTCTGGCTAACCATGCCAGCGCTCTCCCAACTGAGCTAATGGGCAAGTGAAGGCATCAGTGAAATTTCGAGCCTCTTTACAAACTTCTCTGTATTACGTACTTCTCTGTATTATGTTTTTTTATTGTATAAAATTAGGGCTACAGGATGATTTTGAATTCGTTCACCGTATTTTAAGGGGACATTCTAACGATGATTTAGAAACATATGGTGCAAGTATCGAAAAACTTTACGCTTCAAAAAAACTTTTAGTTTTATCCAAAATTACTTCTCTTAAGCACAATGAAACAACATCAGGAAGAAAAGTAATTAAAATAAAAAAAAAATCTATGTTTTGAGCGACTTATGGTCGGCAACTTGGCTGGTCTCAATTGTTTACGTATATCAGACGTCAGACTTTTAAGCATTTATTAGAAAACATATTATTAGAAAACATTTGGAAATGATACGGTATGCCACTTCTAATTTGGATTCACAGTTCGATGAAAAGGTCGGAAATTATGAATATTTACAAACGTGTTATACCATTGCTGATTAATAATTACTAATACTGTTTTTTACAATGAAAAGAACATTCAAACGATCAAAGTCACCCTGTAGTGGCGTCTGCTTCTGTTGAAAATCCATCAAAATGCTAGATTTTCCCTCAACATTAGTGTTGATTTTTTTTTCTTAATTAAAAATATCAGGGCTTACACAATTCGGAAGGTAAAGTTTTTGTAAGAAGTTGATATTATATTCGACCAAATAGGGGATGTATTAGCAAAGGGCAAGATGAAAAGTACCCGAAACCGGCGTGCGTGCATGCAACGACTAATGAATGTTGAGGAAGCGAAAGTGATCTGTCAGGATCGTGGCAAGTGGCAGTCCCTGGTCCCTGCCTATCCCTCTGGGATACAGGCGTGAGTTTATGTATGTATGTATGATATTATATTTTTTTCTTATAGTAGACGTCTTACTGATCTTGATATTCTTATCGTTTTTCAGAAAAAAAAAAATTAATGACGTTTGAGACTACGACTCTATAGGCTTTGTGTCTTGGTCTGTATGAAATGTAAATTAAAAAGAAAAACTGATTGACAGTTATCAAAAACAATGTAAACCAAGTGCTGACAGTTTTTACACTAAACGTGATCTATTCCAGACAACCTTTGGATGTTTGGATGGACTGGACCAATACATTGGAGAAGGAAGTAGATGTGCAAACGAAGAAAAATAACAATATCAGAGGTAGGCGTATTAATTATAATAATGCCTAATTAAGAAAGTCAATACCTATATAAAATATCAAGAGACACATACGAATAATCTACACAAATAAAAAAAAATATAAAAATACATATTATGTAGATACAGATACACAAATTTATGGTTATGAAAACTATGAGGGAGGCCTATGTCCTGCAGTGGGCATCAAATGGCTGATAACGATGATGATGACACTTTATAAGTTAAACACATATTTACATACACATGGACAGGACATAATTAAAACACCAGTAATAACAGAATAGCCAAGAAAAGTTTTACTCTGTATTCAGTCATGGCTCTTTAATTTTGTTTTCTTAATAGTGTTGCTGTAAAAGTCGAATCATCTAGCTATACATTTCTTTGGGTGCACAGCAGACTCGTTTAAAACTTTAAATTTGTACTTCATTTGTGTATCTAAATAAATAAATGCACGGACAGGACATAAATAAAACACAAATAAAAACAGACAACCAAGGAAAGCAATTTTGTTCTTGTATTCAGTCATGGCTTTTTAATTTTGTTTGGTATTCAAGAAATGCATAGAAATACAAATATAATATGATTGACAATAACTTTACGTCCACGGAGCTCAGTCACAGTATTTTTAAGTGTGTCGCAGTAAATCATATTTCGAGCGTAGCTTGACGCAATCAAACAATGTGAAATGCTATGAAACACTTGTAGTCTTATCTAGAATGCGTTTTATGCTAAACAACAGGGCTTCCCAAACTTATTTTGACTGTGACGCCCTTGGGAGATTCCCATTTCTTTGCGACGCCCATGGGCGAAGGATTTGCTTTTCTATGCATAGCTTCTTAAAACCGGTTTGAGTATGGAAATTTCCACTCTCATCTTTTTCTATACATTTATTTGCGATCTACGAGTATAATCGTTTTTTATGACTGCGACCGGCAATCTGTGTGGATCGCTTTGCAATGCACAGTTTGGGAAGCCCTGCGTTAATTTGAAGTTTTTTTATGAACTTTGGCCAACTGATAGGCGCTAAGTATATTAATAGATATTGAGGGTACGAGTTAACGGGGTAAGACTTTTCAGGAGTGATGAATTAAAGTAATTTTTGCCTAAAGAATGGCTACTTCACAATGCCAACGAAAAGCAAGTAGTATAACACTAGAACAAAGGATAATAATGGATTTTAGGTACATGAGTACATTAGCCGAAGCAATGAGGCTTAGTAGGTACTTGAAAACCGATTTGTTTTTTGTATCGTTAAATTAAACCACTTTCAAGAAGCTAGTAATTGTTGATGAATCGAAAGAGATTTGGGCAGGATCTTGGCAAGTTGCTTACGACTTACGTTTCTGAAGGAAAATTAAGTGTTACCGGCGACATGCAGCCTTCTCCGTAGCCCCAGTAACCGAAGAAGCCTATCACGATGAGGAACGATACCACTACTGACATTCCTGGAACGTTAACATAATTTTAATCAGTTTTAGAAGTAGACCAGTCATAGTTCTGGAACTAAAACTATACACGTTGAAATCTAGGTGGTTTGAAAGCCGCGGTTGTGTAATTAGTAATTTAAAATGGCATTTATTACGACTATTACTTTTAAGTATAGACGTAAATAAAAAAAATTGAGAGGAGAAATCTTGTTATAAAAAATGCGTGTGACCGCCTCTCTGTCTATCAGAACAATGACATGCGGATCCGCGACGCACACGCACCGCTCTGACCGGCTATTAATGGTTCTCATAGTTTCGATTTTGTGTCGAGACATTTTTGGAAAGTGCGTCTTTTTAAAAAAAGAAACCAGCGTATTCGATAGCTATTTTTAAGGCACGTTCATTTTTCTATGGCTTTCAAACCCAAAATTAATGGTATAGAGGTACCTAGCACTTATGTCGGGCGCCTGCACTAGGTGTCTTTGAGTCTAGCTAAACTCATGTCTGTTGGTCAGACAGATAGATGGACGACGTCGGAACCCTACGTATCTACAGAACTCCAAAAATTCCAAAAAATACCTGAGAGCAGCACTGTCGGAAACTTGGTAGGATCCCGCATGTTGTTCTCAATAGGCAGTGCCACGCCAATTCCTTCCATGCTAAACACCTGAAACAGCAATTTAGAGATTTTATATACATACATTCGTTACAATATTTAATTCGTTCAAGAAACCAATGAGAGTGGACGAGAACGGAAACCGGACGACACAATAAATCAGTTGTCCCAAAAAAAAAAAAAAACACATTAAGGGACATTTTTTTTTTCAAATCTGAGAATAACCCTATTGGTTACTAGTTGGTTCCAGTAACCAATAGTGGAAGTATCTCGGTTTTGAAAAAAATGTCTCTTACTGTGTTTATTTTTGGGACAGCCGAAATGTCGATATCGTAAAAGTAGTTGTAATTAGTAATATGTAACGAGTCTAACCGCGATTATTTATTAGGGTAAAATATTGCTACATTCTTTTTGTTGCACTAACCCGTGCTGAGGACATTTTTTAAAAACCTATTTAGAGGCTAAAAGTTCCACCCATGCCGGGACTTGAACCCGCGACCTCTGGCTAACCGTGGTCGGTTAGCCAGAGGTCGCGGGTTCAAGTCCCGGCACGGGCCAAATTTTTAGACTCTAAATAGGTTTTTAAAAATATTACAATATAAGAAGAGGAAGAAGATAGACATTTATAATACCAGCAAGATACATCACAGAAACAAAATAAGCAGATAAGCAACACAATATGCACAACAACAGAAATAAAACTAAATACACAACAGACAAAATGAATAAATAAAACAGGACCATAGATGTAGTCTGTGGTGTATCTAAGTTGCCACAAAAGGCAGCTGACTCAGCGTTGGCCTGAGGAAGTGATCCCTCAGCGCTGATTTTCAGTCAGTACTTACGGTAACCCATAATTGTACTTTGTTATATTACTATGTATTGTACTGTACTATATTATTGTTAAATTCTCATATGTAATTCCTGGTGCACATACAATAAAGAATATTCTATCTATCTATCTATGTATGAGCATCGCGAGGCATTGAAAAATGCTTGTTGTAATTATGTTTATCGTCCAGCATGAATTGCGAATTTGGACGCGTTGCTAAACTCTGGCATCTGCCGTCCCCACCCGGATACAGACGTGAGTATATTAGGTAAGTCCAAGTATTTTGAGTCCAGTTAATGATGAATCAATGAATCAGCCCGTACGTGTCACGCCACTTCTTTCTGTCCTCGGACACCCTCATCCAGCCAATGCCATCAATCTGCCGCTGATCGTCTGTCCAGCCAGTTGGTGGGCATCCTACGCTGCGTTTGCACCCCCTAATGACAAATGTTGTAGTTCAATACGCACCACAATGCCACTGAACTCGAAAAAGCCCACGGCATCTTTCCACGCTGGGACAGTTGAGATATCAGGAGCCACGCGTTGACTGTAGTACACTGTGGCTATAACACAGGCCACTGAAATGAAAACGGCGTGTCATTTTCAGATTTTATTTTATTTTGTTTTATTTATTTGCTCCGCCAACAGGATAATACATTATAAATTAAAATTTAACACTAGTACAGGATAGTAATAAAGTACATCCCAATTTTTAAAAGCAGATACGCCGCTTACTATTAATTGAGTTGAGTGCAAATGTTACTTTATTTACTTTATACTTTATTGCACACATAAAATCACATGAATAAAACAAAACATTTACAGAAAAATTTAAAAGTGTACATGGCGAGCTTATTTCAGCAGAAATCTCTTCCAGCCAAGCCTTGATGTGGTGATACGAACATTATAAACACGGGAGGAAACATGTTTTACATGCCTTAAACAATTCATCATCATCATCAACCGGGTTTTGCCATAATCGCCACGCTTGGCAGGCGGGTTGGCGATCGCAGTATGCGTTTGGAATCTCAGGAAGACGCTGCTGCCCGTCTCCTGGTAATTTATTTCCTTAGTCGCCTTCTACAAAATCCACGGAAGGAAATGGAGTGATGCTATTCTTAATCTGGCGCCACACGGAGAACATTTCAATTTCATTCAATTTTGTTTATTTTTTTATGAGTATAATATTAATCAATAAGTCAATATTAAAACGATAATTGAATTTTAGTGTATTATAAGCACTGGCACAATATCAAGCAATTAAATTAATATATTCCAATTGTTAATTCTACAGCTATATTTAATTACATGTTGTTATATTATATTTGATTTCTGCATAGTTGTAATGCGGACATTCTTTGCTACATAGCACGTAGCAAAGAATGTCCGCATAACTTTTTTCTTAAGCATCGGTAAGGTATCGTGAAATACATCAAGCTGAGGTTAGTTTGGTTATAGGTCGACATCATCCTGGGTAACGGACCTGATACGCCGACATTGGTCCGTGCTCATCCTGGGTACTGCTACAATATAACGAACACCCAGTAGGGAATCCATCAGGTCCGCTGGATTAACTACCTACACTCGCTTGATCGGAAGAGGCGTGACAGGGTTGACGTGCTTGTGTTTCAAATTCATTTACCAGGTATTTCGAGAGTTGTACGTAGTTATTTATAGTATGTACTTGTTAACCGACTTCAATTCGACGCGTATATTTTTTTAGAACGAAGTCTAATAAGTTGATACGACATAATTTGTCTAGTTTCTACTCACAATGTAACAGAAAGTCGAAGTTTGTAATACGTTATTATGGAAAAAAGAGCAGGAAATTAAAAAAAGTTAACTCTGGTCTTGTTACTGTCGAGTTTAGACATCCGTACACCGAGCAATATAGTCCACGTGATTTCGACATTTTCGTCTAGCTGGCCGATCCGACGCGTCGCCCATCTGCACTCACGCGCGGTGAACACCGACTGCGGTGTGACCGAAGCTCACCGAGATCTCGCGTTTCGTAGTTATATATATTGCAATAGGCGCGGTAATTCCCCTACTCGTTTCTAGCCGATTAGATATCTAAACGTATCCATTATTTTTGGGAATTCCTGAAAATGCGTTTCGTTTTCAAGCACAAACATGTAGGGTTGCCATATTATGTGTTCAAAGCAAAATCGACTAAATTTTGTAGAAAAAAAAGTAAAAAATACGTGCCGACGTAATCACCGTCCAGACCCTCCCCACCCCCCATGTTATCAAAAATAAGCAAAGACCCCTCCGCCCCCTGTAGTGTTTACGTCATACTTGAATGGTCTCTTATGGATGAAAGTCAAGTCAGATATCAAACTTGCACAGTGCAATAACTGCAACAAGGTACATAAGGACTGCCACCATCGACACATTATTAGACAACTAATCAACATTTACATTTTTGTTGCAAAGTTGTCAACCGAGTAGTGCATTCGCGTTACTGTTGACATGCTTTCAACTGTCCTTGGACTATAGTGTATTATAGTAACACTTGAACATTGCTTTTATCTGATAATTATAATAATGTAGCTGTGAATTGGTATAGCTACTACATTAGTTATTGTATAATTGTTCAAGTTCTGGGTAGTTAGATCATTCAAGTGTGTGATTGGTAGGATTAAAGGTTTGATAGATAGCATTGTTAATATCTTCTCGGTAGTACGTGCGCTAACTGAAAAACGTTTACCTACTTATAACGCTATTTTGTAAAATCAAACTACAGCCAATCAGGACAAAACAAGACTCACAATTCACCGAAGAGCGAGCGCATACATTTCACAAAATACCTTTACACAAATTTCCTTTTTAGGGTTACGTATCCATAGGGTAAGGGTAATTAATAGGAGTCCACTGTCTGTCTGTCTGTCTATCTGTCACCAGGCTGTATGTCATGAACCGTGATAGCTAGACAGTTGAAATTTTTACAGATGATGTATTTTTGTTGCCGCTATAACAAAAATACTAAATACGGAATAAAATAAATATTTAAGGGCGGCTCCAATACAATAAACGTGATTTGCCGTTTTTTGCTCGATATTAATAACGGCACGGCAACAGGTAGACGCTTGAAATATTAAAATGTTGTATATATAATGGTACGAAACCCTTCGTGTGCGAGTCCAACTCGCACTTGGCCGGTTTTTTTTATGAAAATTAATTACCTTATGATTGGTTTTATACAAAAACGTCAAACCATAATTTTTCAGCGCTAGTTAGACATCTTTATTTTTAACTATCACTGGTCTGAAGTGAAAGCGGTCACTTCAAAACGTGGCTAAGACTATTTACCCACTTATTATTATTATTATTTAATATGTTCATTGCACTTAGCCTAATGTAATGCCTTATGATGACAAAGAACTAGTCAAAATAAACCTTACCAATAAAAGCATCACCCACCAACGTGAATGGTGCCAAATACTTCAAGGTCGTTATCATGCATAGCAGCAAAATCGGTATAAGGAGGCACAAGGTGTAGATCCTTAGATCGATTATCGGATCTTCATCGGTTACCGCTCCAGTGGTTTCGATTAGTTGCTTGATGGTCTTCGCAATGATAATCTGGTAAACGCAGCAGGCACCAAAGAGATCGATGCAGATCATTGTGTCGACTGAGTATCTGAAATAGAGATATTGACAGTTTAGACCTTCTACTACGTTACTGTATTGATTCTACACTTTCCTTAAAGTTTTCGAAATTTCAAAATATATGTACCTACCTACCTCTGTTTGACGGTTAGGGTTGATGATCACACAATTGGTGTGTCTAGACATGAAACAGACTTTACCTAAATTTTGATGAACTGTATTCCACACTGAAGTTGATTAAATACTGGATACAGTCCGTGTGGCGCCGGATTAAGAATAGCGTCACTCCATTGCCTTCCGTGGATGTCGTAGAAGGCGAATAAGGAGTTAAATTACCAGGAAATGGGCAGCAGCGTCATCCTGAGATTTCAACCGCATACTGCGATCGCCTACCCACCTGCCAAGCGTGGCGATTATGGCAAAACCCCTCATGGTTATGTTCGAAGCTTGGAAAACCATGAGGGAGGCCTATGTCCTGCAGTGGGCGTCAAATGGCTGATGATGATGATGATGACTGGATAAATGAGGTCAAAATTAGAGTAATTACGAATTTCAAGAAGTTATTGCCACCATCAATCCGCTTCTTCAGAGCATAACTATCAAGGCAACATATCTCTGTAATAATGTGGCTTATTGTTGGTTAGTTTTAAAATTTTGGCAAATAATCTTGTACAATACAGCAGATGGAAAGCTGCAATCAAAGTCGTTTTGTAGAAATAAAAACTAGACGTAATTATAGCCTTTATAGGTATACTCGCAAAACATCCAGATACCAAAATTTTACGTACAGTTTAGGTTCAGTACATCAAACTTACAGACAGCTCCGTAACTGAGTTCAGTAGGTACATGCAAGTAAGTTTGATGTTCGCTTAAGTGATCTAAAGAAATAACATGGCTTATATTGTACATTGAGATTCAACAAACAGAATGTAAATTCTTTACGTTGAATTATACTTTTGATAGATAGATAGAATATTCTTTATTGTATGTACACCAGGACTTACATAATATGAAAATTGACAAATAATATAGTACAGTATAATTGGCGGCCTTATTACTAAAAGTAATTTCTTCCAGACAACCATTGACGGAAAAAAAATGAGAAGCTAAATGACGGGTAGTCGGTGCAACTAAACAATACTAAGCAAGATATTTCTATACAAACATACAAAAACGGTACCTACATAAATATAAAATAAATATAGAATAAAAATGCATAAATAAAAATTGTCATATGAAGGTAGGAGATGAACGAAAAATATATCTACATAGTACTAGGAAGAGATTTCACCAAAAATAAATAATAAATTAAAAAAACAAACTTAAACTAAGGCAAAATAATGTTTTTGCACTCTACTCTTAAATACTGACAGGTACGTTGAAAATCTACCAGAGGCAGACCGTTCCAGCGGACAGCTGTGATAGTAAAGGAATTGCTGCAGAACCTTGTCGAATGACTCGCTCTCTTCAGCAATCGATTCTGAGCGGATCGCAAAGTCCGGCCGTGCGTATCACTCAAAAACTCAAAGCGATTTTTGAGATACAGAGGTGTGGCTGGATTGAACAGCAACGAATAGAGGATTAAAAGAATGTTAGCATTCCTACGGAGGCGGATAGCAGCCACTTGAGTTTGACGCGGTGTTCGGAGATATGGTCATATTTTTGCAAGCCAAATATGAACCGGATAGAGAAATTTTGAATGCGCTCAAGCTTTTGATTTCTGATTTCTGAATTTGATGGTAAGTAGTGTGCCCACTTCTGGCGGTCTGGCCTAACTACGTCAAGATTTCACTCAATCAGCCTGTACTCGGCCACTGCTGGACATAGACTTCAGACATCCTCATCCAGGCGTTGCCAGCAATCTGCCTCAGATCGTCGGTCCAGTGAGCTGGTGAGCCTGGTGGGCATCCTATGCTGCGTTTGCCAGTTCGTGGGCTCCACTCGAGAACCTTTGCACCCCATCGACCATCGGCTCTTCGGCATATGTGATCAGCCCACTGCCATTTCAGCTTAGGCTCATGTCGTTGTTGCACAAATTCATAGTTTTACGTATGTAAATTGGGATCCATGAACACCGAAAGTTTCTATGTTTTAGAAAGTGGACATTTTGGGAGTGACGTTTTGAGAAGTGGATTATTAGGACATATTATAATATAAGTTAATAAATTACGATTAGGACCTACGTACCAAATTAACGATATTACCTGAACCATTTGCTGTATCTTCTTAACCGTGGAAACGGGCCCACTTCCAAGCAGGCTTCGGCGACGTCTGGGTAGGATAGCTCGGGTAGATGCAGCCTTGTGTAGAGCTTCTGAGCTGATTTCACCACTGACTGTGCAAAAGTATTTTTTTGGGTTTCGAAGTTGATAAGGAACCCTTATAGTTTCGTCATGTCCGTCCGTCTGTCCGTCTGTGCGTCTGCCTATCCGTGGAATAGCTCAGAGACGGTAATTACGAGAAAACTGAAATTGGGCATAGACAAACATATTAATCACGCCTACAAAACGGTACAATAAAATCTTAAAAATATATTTTTTAGGATACATCTACACCTTAATTAGCGATGCAATATTTTTTCCGCCTACACCATAATGTGGGGTATCGTTGGATTGGTCGAGTAAAAGTATTGTAAGTATATAAAAAAATATATATTGTAAAATATTTTATCTACACTAATGTTGTAACATTCTACTTATGTTTTCAATACTTGACTTATAATTACTACTGTTATATCGCAGACAACAAAACACTCAATTTAAGCAATTTCACATGATGGTATAATATTCACATCGATATCGTAAAATCTCATTATAACATCAATAAAACGCGACCAACTTGATTGCAGGGCCAATCAGGTTGGTCGCGTTTTATTGAAGCGCGCAGCTGCGCTCTCATTGGTTAAATTTTAATGGCGGCAAAATCCGTCCGCCCCCCCCCCCTGGAAAAATTTAGGGTAGTTGCACATACAATGAACTTAAAAGGAAAACCGTCACGGCTTATAAAACGGCAGATAAAACCCCCTCTTTTTACGGTACCCTACACTGCGTATGGCCCGAAACGCACTTGTCCGGTTTTTAAATACCGTGGTATGTATCTAATAATTACAAGCATTTTCGTTTTTTTTATAGACTTGGCCCAAATTTGATAAATATAGTTATCCTCCACCCGATAAGATATCTTTACAAATATTGCATTTGTTGTATGTTCAAATACTATGTAAAAATGTTTGGGTGATTGTCTGCAAAACATGCCTGTTTTCATATAACAATGCGTCGTTGATATTACAAAATGTCACAGTTATTAAGTCCCAATTTGAATCAACATAAAGATATACTCTGAAAAGTAGAATCAACATGTCGTGCAGTTACCATTATGGTCCATTGGGAAACGGTCCAATCGATCATTCATTCACGCGTCAACAATCAAATCAATTTACTCACGTTCAGGCAGCTGGTGATGTAAATGCCAAAGACTAGCGTCAGCACGAGCGATGTCCAAAGGCCACACTTCATGTATGCTTCATGGATGCCCAAGATGCCGGCTCCTAAGCAGCCCTTCACGAGGTGGCCGGTGGACTCGAGGACACTGGAAGTCACAATACTTTTTATAACACCTGTCTACTGCTCACTATACTACTACTGATAATTTTATATTTAACGTGTGCCTACTTGCCTTAACTCCTGCTATAGATGTCAACCTAAGAGCTGGGGAGTGCTGAAAACCAGCGTCTGTTACTACCTGGCGGTAGCCGACATGTTAGCGCAGCAGTTTCAATTACCAAAATGGTTAGACGCGGGTTATTTACCGAAACACTCTACTTCGTCTAGCAACGAGGGCTCTCACAGGTCACGGTCATTACAATAAACATCTTTTCACAATAGGTGTTACAGATAGTCATTTGTGCAGAGTGTGCATGGACGCGTAAGAGACAGCCGACCACGTGCTGGTGGAATGTGCGAGGCTGGCCACACAACGGACGGCTCTCCTCGGAAATCCGGGGACACTGCGGGAGGCCTGCAGCGACACCTTCTGGCTTTCCTGGAGGAGCTGGGGTGGCAGGACTAGACTCCTTCTTGTGATGCCTCACATTACGCAAAATAGGCTCATTTGCAGTCACGTTGCGGAAACGCAAACCGTCACCAATACCAATAGACGCAGTCTAAAAAAAATGTAAATCTCTGCTATCATTGATTTTTTGAATTGTTTGTGTTTTGGTAATAAACGATTTCTATTCTATTCTAACTGTACGAAATAGACCAATGATACAGTCTTGTATATCGTATAGATAGATAGATAGCTCTTTATTGCACACAACTTTACAGGGATAGGGCGCTTAACATCTAGTTCTTCATCATCATCATCAGCCATTTGACCCCTACTGCAGGACATAGGCCTCTTTCGTGGTTTTCATAACCATGAAGGGTTTTCTAGTTCAACTAGATCTTAGCAGTATACAATCAGCGGTCTTATTGCTAAAAGCGATCTCTTCCACACAACATTCGGATACACAAGACTGAAAGAAGATGAGTATGGGTAGTATATAATATGTATAATGTATATTGATTTTCGATGACTCACAATATGTTTTAGACCACGTACTTAATTTTAACTGATGTATGTTAAGTTTACAAACAACAGTAGAAGAGCGGCCTCACATTGGGAGGCCGTGGGTTCGTATCCCGGCACGTACCATGTACCGATGACTTTGTTTTCTAAGTTACGTACATTTGTGAAGTTGTGGTAGCAATATCACTCGCTAATTGTGAGACAAAACATCGTGAGGGAACCCTAGTATTTGAGGTATCTACGTACGTCAGCGGTTGCTATGATACAATGGCCCATTTGAGAAGCTAACCCGGAGTTTCTCGTACACGAACACGCTGTTAATCTACTGTTAACAGCTGTCAATTGACCAAAATGCATACAAAAAAAAAACCACTGACAGCTGCTAAAAGTAGTAGTACGAGAAACTGGGGGTAAGTGCGAAAATCTCAGGTCCTAGACACTACAGTAGACCGACTGGGAGTTAGTTTAGAAACTCGAATAAGGTGTACATTATCTTCATACTAAACAACACATAAACTACGCCGATACAATGTTGTTGATTCTAAAACGTGATTCTTTGCGCGCTACGGAACATTATCTTAATCTCCATAATAATGAATCCTATGTATACTGCGCGTCAGATAAGATTTTCCTGAATGTACACACATCATTGACTAACACAAAAGATATGTCTCTAAGGTTTTGAAATTCAAGATTCAAGAAATATCTGGCCATTAAGACCCTATTCAAACGGGTCTGAGCTATGGTAGGTCCTAATGTTCCGTGGCAAGCAAAGAATCACGTTTTAGAATCAACAACATTGTATCCAAGTGCACGGATTTGTATTGGACTCGTTGCGCTGCGCGAGCGCAGAGTTGGTGAAGAAGTGGGCATTTTTGAAATTATAGAAATACAAATCCTATTAAGTATAAATTACCAGGACGAATTAGACGGTCAGCAGCGTCTACCTGACATTCCAACCGCATACTGCGATCGCTAACCCGCCTGCCAAGCGTGGCGATTATGGCAAAACCCCTCATGGTTATGAAAACCATGAGAGAGGCCTATGTCCTGCTGTGGGCGTCAACGGGCTGATGATGATGATGAAATCCTATTAAGAGAATTTTGACGACCGACGTCACTAACAAATTGAGTGACAGTCATTTTGGTATATTTTTTTTATCCTAAACTCAAAACAGCTCAAATAAAACCATCACCATCATCATCATCATCATCATCATCATCATCAGCCATTTGACGCCCACTGCAGGACATAGGCCTCCTTCGTGGTTTTCATAACCATGAGGGGAAAAACCATGTCTAGTGATCATTCAGACTCATGTTGGCCTTTTTTTTCGATCCTATAAAATTAAAAAAATCATAGAAGTAATGAGCGAAGGCCTTAGACAGGACATTGATAAGTGATTTTTTTTTAATTTAAAATTTAAAAAAAAAGAGAGCCAGAGAGTAAAAAATTTAGGGGCGCAGGTTCAATAAAGGCACAGGAAATACCGGATATTCAGACCGAGCAGCAGCAATATAAAAAATAAAATAAACTATAAATTAATGTATCTGTGAATGTATACGATAATTAAGTTAATTTGTGTTTATAAATATACAATTTGATGAAATGAATTGTTTATTTGTCATCTTAACGCTAAAATAATTTAATATTCGGAAAAATATTCAATGTTCTTTGACGTAAGTTTTTGCTGAAATTTTAATAAAAGCTTATATTACAGCACTTAAACGGTAATGTTTTTACAAATAATTTATGGTAAAATGCTGAATTTTTAAAGTAAAAACGGTGTAATGACAGTCAATTTACGAGAAATTTTATTGAAAGAATATTTATATTATGGTAAATGTTTAACAGTTAATTTTTTGTTTCTTTTTTATTGCAAGATAAAAACATTAACTAACGTCCGATATGCTCAACACGTGAAAGAGCAATAAAGTTGGCTTGTGTTGACCATAAGACGCTCGAATCACATTGTTTTCTTTTCGTCCTGATACTGTCTGCTTATACTCAAGTCAAGCAATGTCGGTACTAAAAATTTTTTGTTTGACGCGTCAATTTTTTTAAACCCTGCGCCATATGCTAAAATCATGGATAGAACGTCCTCTTAAAAAATGTGAACGAATTCGAAGTCACCTTGTAGTGTTTAATGTATAATAAGTTTTGAAGGTCGAACTACTTACGAGTAATCACTGCAAATAACATACATACTAAAACGTCAGCGACGCGACGTGCTGAAATCTAAGCCAAGTTCGAGTCATCAAGTATACCCACCTAGTATCCTAGGTTGGGAGCAGGACAAGTAATTGTGTTGTGTGGAAGTTATTTTTACTGTTACTCAAACCATTTCATAACAAATCAAACCAACTCAACATTTATTAGTCCTACAAATAAACAATATTGCATATTACAATCTTCCGAATGATTAAACATCCAAAAATTCATAAATGAAAGTTTTATAGTCATCGAAATATTACTACCAGGTTAAATACAATATTTTAAATAGTAAACACTGGGTCATTGGTCAGTCGCGCACGAAGGGTTCCGTACCATTATCTGTGCAACATTAGACAAAGATCGATTTTGAGAACAGCTCCATAGAAACCAACAAGAAGCGTTTAACATTGACATTTAACGACATGACAACGGCGTCGTGAAGGTTACATAGATAACCGCTAGATGGCTTTCGACAACGTTTGTTTTATAGGAATCCCCTGAAATATTTATTTTGTTCTATTTTTGGTATTTTAGTGTTACAGCGACAACATAAATACATCATATGTGAAAATTTCAACTATCTAGCCATCACGGTTCATGAGATACAGCCTGGTGACAGACAGACGGACAGGCAGACAGACAGACAGACCATTAATTTTTGGGTGGTTTGAAAGACATAGCAAAATAAACGTGCGTGCCAATAGCTATGTAATACGCTAGTTCGTTTTTTTGAAAAACGCACTTTTCAAAAATATCTCGACACAGACTAGAATCTATTGGAAACATTAGTAGCCATCCACAGCGGTGCGTGCGTGCCGCGGGTCCGCGGGTCATATGCTTTACATAAATATGTGGTGTCAGAGCCTTCAGTGCCCGAGTCCAACTGGCACTTGGCCAGCTTTTTCTACGTTTTTGTGGGAGAAGTATTACGAATAAAAACGTCCACTTCGACCAAATAGAGGATGCATAGCAAAGGGCAAAATAAAAAGTACCCAAAATCGGCGCGTGTGAACGTAGCGACTAATGAATGTTGATGTAAGGGGTTTGCTAGGATGGTGGCTACTGCCTACCCTCTCTGGGATACAAGCCTAAGTTTATATCTGTTTATGTCAAATACTAGCTCAAGCTAGGTTTGTTCCGCCGCAGAATCAATATTTTTTTTTATGAATATTCTCACGTTTTAATAGTTATTCGAGGTGGCAACAAATTCAACAAACCAAAGATCATGCCACTTGGTCCCTGGTCTCTGCCTACCCCTCTGGGATACAGGCGTGAGTTTAAGTTATGTTATGTTTTTCAAAGATCATAAAAATCGGTTTAGCCGATCTTAAGTTGTAAATGGTGTGTGTGATTAACCCGTCGTATTATAATAATAAAAAAAATTAAAAATGTCGAATACGGTTAATATTTCACGAAAATATGAGAGATCATTGCAAAACAACATAATAAGAGCGCGTCGAATTGAGTCCCTCCTCCTTTTTGAAGTCTGTTAAATAATAACAACTCACTTCGTTGGCTTCGACACCTTCCGATGCGCGACGAAGTCGTAAGGGCCATCCTTCTCCGACCGCAATACGAACTTTGTCCTCACTCCAGGGGTAACGCCGTTCGGAGGAGGCTGGGCTGGCGGCTTGGCCAGCGAGAATCCTTGGCTGTCCTCTGTCGCAGGCCTCGGCTCGGGCAGGGTCACCTGTAAGGAATCGTTCTGGATCTCACTTAGTGAAAGCGCTGAAGTCATGCACGAAAAAACTGACCCTTTATGCTTGCTGTTAGTTTTTTAAAATACTGGGTCATCTCCCAAATACGTCACACGTTAAGAAGGGGGGGAGGAGGAGGGGGGTCAACTAAGAGTGACATTGTGTAACAAGGGTTAGGTTAGGAGGCGTCCTAAGTTTTGTGACATCACATTTCAAGAATATAATTAACAATTTACGGTTTTATAAATTTTTGCAAATGTTTGATAAGACGCTGATGGAAAAAATAAAATTTTGTGGAAATAAAACTAATTTTGGAACTGCTGATGAAAATGTAGAACTGCAAAATATGTGACGTCACACTAGGGGGTCTCACAACTGTGACCAATCGTATTTATGAATGAACCCGTGATAATAACAATGGTTTTCTACTGTAATTTTCAAGATCATCACTTAGGAGGTTAAATAATAAAAAAAATAAATAATAAAAACGTTCATTTGAACACAAGCAGTTTACATTTATGTATCTTAGATTACAAGTAGGTACTTACTTAGTAGGCTTAGCTAATCCAGGACACAATTTGGTAACATGAAAAATAACACAAAGATACGTATGAACGCTAGCGCTTAAACTAGGCCGAGCCTGTATCTTAATCGCTAGTTTCTTCTATCATCATCATCAGCCCACTGCATAGGCCTTCCTTCGTGGTTTTCGTAACTATGAGGGGTTTTGCCATAATCGCCACGCTTGGCAGGCGGGTTGGCGATCGCAGTATGCGGTTGGAATCTCAGGAGGATGCTGCTATCCGTCTCCTGGTAATTGATTTCCTTAGTCGCTTTCTACCACATCCACGGAAGGAAAACGAGTGACGCTGTAGTTCCTTACACTTGACCTAATTGAAAGTGAAAGTGAAAGTGAAATAATAATAATAACTCTTTCATTCTCAATGTTTGTGGTAAAAAGGAATGGGCTCAGCTTTATTGCCGAGACTGGATGCGTAGTCTCGGCGCTGGTTTTCAGCCCGTCCCTTTTAATAACTTTTTAAAATTATAGATATTACATATGCGCCATTACGATTACGCTAGAAATAACACAAACTAATTAATAGATAATTCAAAATTAATCACACACAAAATAACTAACGACAGGACACAAATAATAATTATTTACAGAAAAATAAATAATAATAATAAAAATGTTCCATTTCAATGGCAAATTAAAATTGTTTAAATATAGAGCTAATAAATTGATTACAATACACATTACAATTATCATTAAAATTTCTTTGAATATAGATTTAAATGTCATTGAATTATCCCTTTTACACCGGCGTGCGTTACTGGTATGGAATTTCCCCATTAAAATTAAAATGTCATTCTTGATTCTGACCAAAATAGACTTGTATCAGTAGAAGTTCTAGAAGCTAGCAGCTACAAAGCCCTTTGTTGTTCTATCAATTTGCATTTTAGGGTTTTCTTTGATTAGGGGTTTCTTTTCGTTAATTAATTTGTATCAATGTCTTTGCACTCCATAAATTTACCATGGGTAACAATATTATTTGTCACGCATGACATTAGTTTTTCTTAAAGTTCCTTACAGGTTTACAGGTTCTACGGTTTTTCTGCTTAGTAGTGGCGCTTTCTGATGGTTGATTGTTTTATGTAGAATGGACTTTCTTCTTTGTAGGACAATTAAATCAAGGGCTGTGACATCGGTGGAGAGTGTGAAGCGCTAATTTTCACATATACGTAGTTTTAACAAAATTTTAAAACAAAAATTATCGCAATTACGTCAAAAAGACAGACAAATGGACAGACGGCCAGACGGACGGGCTTCGGGTGGACAGACTGTCGGACGGACGGAAGTATGTAAGGACGGGTGGACAGACAGTTGGACGGACGGACGGACACACAGAGAAAAGAGAGAGAGAGAGAGAGAGAGAGAGAAATAAATTAGAAACACAACCAAAAACATGAATACAACGCATCGTCGAGATACTGAGCTAAAGAACTTGTAAAATAACTGCGGCCATCTTGTTACTTTTAATTACGTATTTGTCAACTAAAACCACAATTAATCTGGTGGCGTTTAGGCAAATAGCAGTAAAGATTAGTCTCTATCGTCGTCTTGTACGAAAACACTGAGACACCTTTCCGTTGGAACGACGAATAAATTATTTACTCGTATTGTAGACGCTCAGGGAAAATCATTAGGGGAAATCCATGATTAGAAAACTCATAAGGATAATAAACCGGTATCAATAGCAGATCGTGAAAACTAAATTTATCGGCATTAGGTAGGTAATACATTTTTGTTAAGTCATCAGATGAGAATGTTATTTTTATATTTATTAATTTTTTAGGTTCATCAACAGTTGCGACATCCTTACGCGCTAAAAAGAGAACAGATATTGTGTTAAACTAGAGGTACAACTAATAACAGATAAACATAGAAATAAACGACTGCCTCGTTGGTCTAGCCATCAAGGCGCTTAGCTACCAGAACAGAGGTCGTGGGTTCGATTCCCACTGGGGGCCGCTGTACAGTTGTACAAAATGGCCTTAGTCTGGGTGTATTTTCATGATTGTGACGTCCTTGCCTGGTTACCATAGCACAGGGTATCCTAGTTTGGGACCAGGTCAAGTATTGTGTGGAAGTTTTTATTATTAAACAAGTCTCTATAGCTAGTATCTTGATAATATAAAACTGACATAAAACAGTTAAGCAGAGAATACACGTACATGGGTTTCAAGAAGAATAATAATATTCTACTAACACTCCTAGAAACCTAAGTATTCCCTGAATTAATATAAAAAAAGTCGATTCGATATTGAGGTTCAAATTCGCAGATTTTTTTTTTATAGAAACGCATGTAGGTAGTATCATATTTTTATGCCGATTCTCCACAGGCACCTTTTGGAATTTCTCGCAAAAAACGAATTTGATATTTTGATATTTCGGAATAGCTCCAAACGGCTGTCGGATGTACCTTCAGTCAAGCTTCTGGGTACTGCACTCAAACGAGTGGACAATTTAAATATCTGGGCCACATTGTGACGGAGGACTTATTCGACGATTGTGACATAGAACTGGCGGTCAGATGCAACATACTGGCGCGCAGGTTTGCAAGGTACACTAGAGATGTAAAGATAAGCCTTTTTAAAGCATTTTGCTAATCTTCCTACACCTGCAGCCTATATACGCAGAAGACTTACAACGCCCTCCGCGTGCAGAACGACGACGCATTCAGGATGCTGATGGGTCTTCCCCGGTACTGCAGCACACAACACAACAATCTCTTGTCTTGTCCTGGTACGAAACTAACCAGGAAAGAAGATCAGAAGCATGGAAATACACCCAGACCAAGGGTATCTATACAAATTAGGTACGGCGGCTTCTAGCGGAAAAAAATATTTTGACTCACCATTTTTCCATAAAAATATAATCATTATTTAGTACCAAATGACACGAGTTCTAAATCACGATCACAAGGCCGTCTTATAAGTTTGCTAACCAATTCTACACCACTCTACGTGGAGTGAAGTGCGAGTCGGACTCGCGCACGAAGGGTTCCGTACAACATTTGGATATTTCAAGCGTTTAGCTGTTGCCGAGTTTCGAGCAAAAAACGGCAAAAAAGTCACGTTGGTTGTATGGGAGCCCCCTTAAGTATTTATTTTATTCTGATTTTAGTATTTGTAGTTATAACGGCAACAGAAATACATCATCTGTGAAAATTTCAACCTTTTAACTATCACGGTTCATGAGATACAACCTGGTGACAGATGGACGGGCGGATGGACGGACGGACGGACAGCGGGGTCCTAGTAGTGCAAGTTGACACCGCATATTTCGATTTTAGGAAGGCGTTTGATACAGTTGACAACGACGTGCTTCTGGAAAAATTTGCGACTGTTGGGTTCACCCCCCATCTCTTGGAGTTCTTTTGTAGCTACCTACGAAATAGGCGTCAATACGTGGAGTACGCGGGGCACGTATCCGATCCGTACTGCACGTACTCGGGGGTAAGCCAGGGCAGCAATCTTGGGCCTCTTGAGTTCTTGATAATGATTAACGACCTTCCCAGTGTTGTCAAGGATGCGGTTTGTTTGCTGTATGCGGATGATTTAAAACTTCTGTTGCCTATTGAGGATAAGTTGACCTGCGAGACGTTGCAGCGGGACATTGGTAGCGTGGTGGAATGGAGCAGGGCTAATGGGTTAGCCTTCAACGTCTCAAAATGTGCTGTAATGACGTACAGCCGCGCGCGTGCACCGCTCCATCACCAATATGAAGTGGCCGGCTCGGCGATGGCTCGGGTGACGTCGACGCGCGACCTGGGCGTATGTATGAGAACCGATTTGTCATTCGTCGATCACATTACGGGTATTTGTAAAAGCTCTTTCAAAAAGTTAGGTTTTATTTTACGCCAGGCCAGGGAGTTCCGTAATTACGCAGCAGTTAGATCACTTTATAATGCTCTAGTCAGGAGTAAGTTAGAAACGAGTGCTATAATTTGGAGTCCACATGTAGCTAAATATAGTGATATGTTGGAAAAAATCCAGAACAAATTTACTCGTTTTTTATATTTTAAATTATATGGAGTGTATCCCTATTATCCACTGATGTATCCCACCTTATTTGTATTGGGTATGGTGGGGTACAATAAGCTGGAAGTCAGGAGAAAGGTGGCGCTGGCGACATATTTCTTTGGGTTGGTTCGCGGATACCAGAATAATCCGGATATTTTGAAATTGATCGGTTTGCGCGTACCTGACAATTACATCAGGGCACGAAGGCACCAGCTTTTTCAAGAGCCAAGTGCAAAGACTAAGTGATTGAGCGAGGCGCCCGTAGCGGTGGCAATCAGACTACTCAATTGGTTTGATAGGAAAACAAATATAGATATATTTACATGCTCGCTCACGAAATTCAAGGCTGAGGTGACATTTTTATTGAGTAGATAATATTTAATGAAATTGACATGATCTTGTATTTTTCTTATGAGGCAATTATTTATTTATTTTGTTTTTTTTTGTTTTAATATTTGATGAATTTTTTATGAATTGTTTATTAATTTTATATGCTTAATGAAACGTATTTTTAATGTGATTTAACTTTTATTGTAATTAAGAAATATGTTAATTATACCCACTCGTATGTTAATGTGCTCGATTTTAATCTTTTTTCTGTGATGTTATTTTTATTTAACCTGCTGTATTAGGTGGATAACCTGTAAGGGCGGGATCTGTTACGAAATAAATAAAATAAAAATAGTAACAGGGTCCCTTACCCTTTGGGTACGGATCCCTAAAAATGATGTCCCAGTTACACAATTATTCGTACCAAATCCTGAACGATTGCAATCGTCTCCTGCCCATACTAATTATTGCTATTGCAAACGTCAGGATGCCGACAGGGTTTGGTACGCATAATTAGGCTTCTGAAGTGACTTTAATTATTAAGTGTAACAGGGACCTCCAGGTCTATTTTTTTACACATGCGACTGTAGTGCCCTAAATAAAATAAACTAAAACACTTGCCACTAGGCACGGTATGAATAGTTACACATTTATTTAAAGGAAACCGTGAGGAAACCTGAGTGCCCGAGTTTGTTTTTATTTATTTATTTATTTATTTATGACATAACATAATACAGGTTCTGTATGGCGCCGGATTAAGAATAGCGTCACTCCGCTTCCTTCCGTGGATGTCGTAGAAGGCGACTGAGGAAATCAATTACCAGGAGACGGGCAGCAGCGTCTTCCTGAGATACCAACCGCATACTGCGATCGCCAGCCCACCTGCCAAGCGTGGCGGTTGTGGCAAAACCCCTCCTCAACCACACAGGAGGCCTATGTCCTGCAGTTGGCGTCAAATGGCTGATGATGATAATACTGGTGATACAGTACATTAAAACTCGCCAAACTGTTACGTTTGATGGCGAGTTGTTACCATACCGCAGCGCTTGGAATTGACAAACCGCGGTGGGCACGCGTAGTAATTAACCCCTTACTCTCTCTCTGAGAGAGGGCCTGCAGCCTGCAGTGGGACGCACAAAGGCTACATAAAACAATCTTGATTTGGTTTATCACGGTAGGGTTAATTACCGACGCACAGTCAGTAATTCTACATTTAAAGCGAAAGGGTGGCAGCTTATGTTTGAACGATTGAATAATAAACGAATATGTAGTAGAATTAATACAATCTGGACCGGGTTTCATAAAACTACAATTCGTAGTTTATTATGACAATCCAATGTACATTCTGTCGACGATTCTTCCTGCTCGTTAATCTGTGGGTCAATCGACTTTGCAATGTATATCGAATTGTCATAGTAGTCCAGAAATTGTAGTTCTATGAAACAGGCATAAAGTACATAAAGGAGCACTATTTAAAATTGAAGCTTATAATCACATAATGTTTTCAGTACCTACTGACTGTAGTTAATGACCTATAAAAACAGCTGTTAATAAATAGAATGCATGGTTAATTAAATCACGTTAGATCCGAAATATATAGGTACATGGTTAATTAAATCACACTCTTTGCGCCGGTTCCAATACTCTAGCATAAAATTTAAAGGCTAAGTTTGGTCAGCGACATGGTTTAATCAAATTAGTTTGTAACATAAAATGTCTTAAAAAATGTAAACCCTAATATTTCCAAAAATATAAAACAAATAAAAAATTCACCGAAAAAGCAGCAAAACACAAACTCTAATTTGTGTTTCAGGAAATTTGAGAGGTCACCTGTATATAGTCGACAGATAAATTCATAGTTCATCTTATATATTTTTGTTGCAAAGTCACCCATAACTGAACAGAGCGCAAGCGTGTAAAGGTTGATGTGATGTCGAATTTACCTTCAATATTCGTCGATAAAAACCGAAAAACAAAAACGAAGTGAAATTAAAAAGTCAGGATCGTAGCCAGTGGCAAACCTTGGTCTCTGCCCAGCGCTCAGGGATACAGGGGCGTAAGTTTATGTAATGTATGTAAAAATACTCACGTTATTTCTCTCACACAGCTCCATAGTTAAATAACTTAATGTTACATCCGAAAATTAATATTCTACAAAAAAAACGTTACACTAATAAAACACTGCACTGTCGACTAGGCTTTCAACAGACTGAAGACAATGACCGAAGAGCAACCTAAGTGTCTGAACAGGGCCGTACTAAGGCGGAGTAGGCAACTGCCTAGGGGATCAACTAGAGGCTATTGCGCCAAAGATTTTTTAAATGTTTCTTCGATTGAAAATTAAATTTGTTTTTCTTTTAATGTAACAAATCCTCAATAACAATATTATTGCCTTCTTTTTTTTATGGTATCGTCTTATTTCCGTACATGTGATTGCATTCAAATTATTATCCACTAAGTAAAAAGAAAAGTCCCGACTCATTCTCTGTCACGCCCAGCCCAAACTGACTTAGAAAGCTGAAATTTTGCACAAATAATGTGGACAAGAAATAAGCGGGATTTTACAAAATGTTGTACGGTCAAAATCCCTGAATCAAAAAGTGGTTTTACACCCACATTATTTTTATACGACCAATTTAACGGTCCCCACTACTATGGGATAAGTGAGGAAAAACTTATTGCTAATATAGTTGTAGATGAAATAACTAAACTTTTTAAAAGTTTATAACTTATTTTGGCGTGTTTACTAAGCCAAATACCAGCTCTCTAGTGCTAATCGTATCGGAGCTAAGCCGTGGACCGACAGACGGACGGATATAGCGAAACTATAAGGGTTACTTGTTAAATACAGAACCCTAAAAATGATATCGTGGTAGATAAAATATATTTTAGGAATTAGAAAAGTGTAAATGGGGCCTCGAGACGTGCATTGCCTAGGGGACTCGACATGGTTAAACCGGCCCTGTGTCTGAAGATAGCCTTCGTTATCAATCTATGCTCTCTTTCCTTTTGTATTATTAAGATGAGCATGACTGAGCACGTCTTTTTTTAGTTTTTAAATTGTATAACCGTAAACAGTTGCACTTATCGTTTGAAGTATTTTTTCATTCTCAATGTCCATGACTAATTTAATAGCCTGTCGTTGTCGGTGTATTTACCTGCTTTGAAGCCTGAATCTGGACATTGGTACAATGCCCGACATAATACTGCTCAAAACTACGAATAAAATAAAATCGGCCAAGTGCGAGTCGGGCTCGCTCATGAAGGGGTCCGTACCATGATGTATACAACATTAGATACAAAGATCGAGAAAAACGGCAAAAAATCACGTTTGTTGTATGGAATCCCCCTTAAATATTTATTTTATTTTAATTTACTTATTTGTTTTTGAAGTGAATATGAAAATCAAATATTCTATCAATATTTCAAGCGTCTACCTGTTGCCGTTATTAATATCGAGCAAAAAAACGCAAAAAATTACGTTTCTTGTATGGGAGGCTCCTTAAATAATTATTTATTATGTCTTTAGTATTTGTTATTATAGCGGCAGCAGAAACACATCTTCTGTGAAAATTCCAACTGCCTAGCTATCACGGTTAATGAGATACAGCCTTGTGACAGACAGACAGACAGACGGACAGTGAAATCTTAGGAAACTATAGAAGTATTTCTTCCTACAAACTTCACTCTCATAAATGGCTCCTGTCCTCCAATGAAATGAGCGCAAGATGTGCTGTAGAGTAAATCACTCTGTTATTGGTCAATTCTGTGCGCCATGCGGGACGACGCGAACGAACGTGAACGTTGATTGGGCGATAGTAAATGACAGCGTAACTTATGATTGGTTTTATACATAAATGTCAAACCATTGACATCATGAGGTATAACCCGTCGAAATATTTAGGTAGCTCGCAACATGGCGATCTGACAGTGACAGCTGCATAGATATTTTGCGGGGTAATACGGAACTCGCTCCGATTGGTAACACAATAATAATTGAATCGTGTGATTTTAAAACGACACATGTCCTTTCATTACAACTTTGCAGGAAATAGAAAAAACTGTTTTATTCAAATACTAATATCTACAACAGCAATATTTTAGCATATTATATTGATTTCTGTATGAATAAACTACAATTTTTTTTTCTAATGTAAATCAATAGGTAGGTGTAAATAATTTAATAAAAAACAAATGGACCAGTGTTATTTTAAAAACAAATGTGACTTGTGTTGTTTTAAAATCACACGATTCAATTGACAAGCCCGCCCGCTTTCCTGCAATTGAATGTGGGGTCATTTTTTTGCGCTAGTCAGACATCATCTATGTTTTCAACTATCACTGGCTCAAAGCAAGTAGGGGAATAAGATATGAAAGTGGAATAAAAAACAGTTCTTTGTTTTTTATTTATTTTTATCTGCCCACCATACTAAAGTGACACTGTTTATGAAAATAAAAAAAAACAAAGATCATCAGCATTTTAGCAGGTCTTAATATGATGGCCAAGTGTTTATCTACACCTAAAAACAAAGTGACGTCATTGATTTTTAATTTTTTTTATTTGGTACAGAAAAGTTCTTTAATTTTATGTGGCCTTTTAAGTCTTCTGAGTGCTGTTATTGATTGAAGTGAGTGTTATGTTGGTTCACAAGGGCATAGGCCAGGTCTGACTGAAATCCAAGTATCCCGAGCTGTCACTCTGCTTCAACTTCTACTTCACTCTGGTCAAACTATGGCATAATATAGGAACTCGAGATGGAATTTTTTCTCAGTACTTACTTATCCCCCTGAGAGTATATGCTCAAACAATAACAACACTCAGAAGACTAGAAAGGCCACTTTCAAGTGTTCTGAGTAAGTTTTCTGTAATTAAAAAGTTTAAGAAAATTCAATGACGTCACTTTATTTTTAGGTGTATGTAGACCACAGAAAATGGATCTATGATTTTAGACTTTTGACCACCATATTAAAAACTAATAACACAAACGTTGACGTTATTTTATTTTTATTTTTCGTAAAGGATGCCACTGTAATGTTTCTTGGCCAGTTATAATTAAAAACCTAAGCAAAAAGCTTTGATCAACTTTGAAATCTTATTCCGCTAATTGTTTTGAACATATAACTTAACCATATGAATTTGACTTTGCATGGACGTATTTCGGGTGTCATTAGTGGGGGGCGCAGAATGTAACTTCGGATTTTAGTTTAGTCAAAATAACAAATAACATAAAAAAATGCTGTAACGTGTCCATTCCAAAGGCATCTCGACTGCACGGATTTTCGTCATCCGTGAGGCATTAACTTATATAATATATCGAGCTAATGTGGGTGGAAGGAATGAGATTCGGACATATGGAGAGGATGAAGGAAGAAAGATTGACGAAAGAAGAAGAAGAATGTGGGTTAAGAAAAAGGGAGGTAATGGACATCCCAGGCGGACATATTTAGACCAAATAGGGGATGTATTGGCAATGGGCAAGATAAAAAGTACCCGGAACCAGCGAGCGTGCATGCAAGGACTAATGAATGTTAATGAACCGAATGAACTGTTGCAAGGGACAGACTCTGCTCCCTGCCTACCCCTCTGGGATACAGGCGTGAGTTTATGTTACCTTATGTTTTATCTGCTTAATTCCGGGTTCACATATTTGACTTTTTGTCGGAAGAGTCCGACCAGGTTTCATGTTATTAGATAGTAGATTATGTTATGTTTTGACAGCGCGTTTGACAGCTCGCCTCGCGCCCCAGTCAAACTTGAGCCATTCCTAACCGCTGCCAATTTGTGTTTCTAATTTGCGGACGCGACTAAATCTGTCCTTTATAATGATAGAAACTTGTAAAATATTTGCGATATACGGTATCACTTTACGCGGTGAAATGGATTGTGGAAAAAAAATATGTATACGGCGCGACGATATACGCCGTTCAGTGTGCCCCCGCGGCGTGTGCGACAACATACATACGCCGGATTTTATTCCCAAGTCAAAATGGGCTCCATGCCAAAATTTTGTCTAGGCACTGTGTCAACTGTAAGAACATCGAGGGTGGTCAATCTTGCGTCCATATCCGGACGCAGTAAGTCAGTCGGACGCAGCATAATCGGTAAAAGCACCCATGTTCGACGCAAGATAGGTAGTCAGGTGTATATATATATGGGACCCTCCCTTACCCTTTGGGTACGGAACCCTAAAAACTATATTTTACTTCACAGTTACCGAGTGGTATTACTACAACTTCACAAATGTCCGTGATTCAAGCCCTGAGGTGAGGAAACCTGAGTGTCTGAGTCTTAGGTGTTCATACATTAGCGCTTTGACACGCGTGGTGATTAAGCCCGTAGTACTTTCTCTCTAAGAGAAGGCCTGTGCTCTGCGGTGGGACGTATACAAGATACATAAAAAAACTTATTATTAGGCTTGAAACGGCTTCATATCGAAGGATGAAACTTTACTCCAATAACACCGTTTATTCGTCCACAAAAAATATATTAGAATAAACCATTGCACAAAAGAACACGAAACCGCTGATCATTAGAGTTATATTCTTGATCAGGACCCATCTGAAAACGAGAAGACATTGTGAGGAAATCCGATAATGTCACGGGTAGAACTTATTGTAAATCAACATAGCTTAACTTGGCTCAAGCATTCTGTACAATGTATAATTGAAATATCGCAAATTGTTAAAAATCGAACAAACACATCTGCTCAGAGTCATAGGAATGACCGTAGATAACGGAGAATATGAAAAACCGGCTAAGCGCTGTCTTTAGACAACGTTTGTTGTATGGGAGCCGCCGTTAAATATTTATTCTATTCTGTTTCTAGTATTTGTCGTTATAGCGCCCCGGTGACCACTTTGAATTTAGGTGTTTACATTAAATTTAATTAGTTTTTTTTAGTTTCTAAATCTCACTGATACCGTCACTTGCCCATTAGCTCAGTTGGGAGAGCGCTGGCACGGCTAGCCAGAGGTCGCGGGTTCAAGTCCCGGCACGGGTGGAATTTTTAGCCTCTAAATAGGTTTTTTAGTATTATAAGTTGTTCAAATAGTAAATCAGTCAAATCAGTCAGAAAGATTGACGAAAGAAATATATCGAGTGAATGTGGGTGGACGCTACGGGCGTCCTAGGCGGATATACTTCGACCAAATAGGGGATGTTTTAGCAAAGGGCAAGATAAGAAGTACATGCATGCATGCATGCAACGACTAATAAATATTGATGAAGCGATAGAGATCTGTCAGGATCGTGGTAAGGGGCAGACCCTGGCCCCTGCCTACCCGACTGGGATAGGGGCGTGAGTTTAAGTTATGTTGTCATGTTATTACGAGTATAAATCATCAGTGTTTTTAACCAACTTCAAATAAAAGGAGGACGTTCTCATCTTATATTTCTCGTCCTTACATAATTTTTAATGTAGATACACCAGTGATTGTTCTTAACCACCATATTCAATTTCATTCATTCTTATTAGAAAATAGGGACTTCGAGGATGGTCCCAAATAAATTTTGTCAGTATCAAATCTGTCTTTGAAACGCACGAGAAAGTCAACGTCGGTGTTTTTCTTGAAGACGGTTTTTTTTTTTATAAAAAAAGTTTTTTAAGATGTCACAACGAACGAAAATATTGTCAATATTATTACCTTATACCTCCTGGATGATCATTCCATGTGACCATAGTTTCAATGATCGCGGGTAACGTACAGCCAGTGACGAAGAGGAGACAAGCACCTAGCTGGAACAAACGACGATGAAAGTGGACTCAGTAAAATTACCACTTTCAGGACCTTTTCAAGCACTCTGTTTCAGCTATGGCCTGGGTTTTTCTTAGGGTTCCTTACCCGAAGGGTGCCAAACGAGACCCTATTACTAAGACTTCACTGTCCGTCTGTCCATCTGTCGGTCTGTCTGTCACCAGGCTGTATCTCATGAACCGTGATAGCTAGGCAAATGAAATTTTCGCACATGACGTATTTCTGTTGCAACTATAATAAAAATACTAAAAATAGAATAAAATAAATATTTAAGGGATCCCATACAACAAACGTTGTCTAAAGTCAGCCCTCGCCATCTAGCGGCCATCTATGTGACCTGCACAGCGCCGATGTCATGTCGTTAAATTTCAATCTTAAACGCTTCTTGTTGGTTTCTATAGATGGCGCTGTTCTCAAATTAGATCTTTGTCTAATGTTGTATAGATGTATAGAGTACGGAACCTTTCGTGCGCGAGTCCGATTCGCACTTGGTCGATTTTTTTAAATACTATGACAGGTATAATTAATGGAGGTTTTTTTTCTTTATTTATTTAACCTATATACTAGGTACGTCTCACTGCAGGGTACAGGCAAATATTTCTTAAATTAATGACCTAGGACGAGCAAACAACTTGATAGAGATTATTGCTTTTAACGGTTTGCTTACATGCTGACCAAAGTTGAATGAAATGCAATATATATGCTGAGCTATTGACTTACAGTGCTCATTGATCGATAAAGGTCCGGTACTAGTATCGAGACCACGGTGACAAACAACAAATTGATAGTTCTGTATACGCGTTCAACACTGTGACGATGACTGAAAACAGAGTAAGAGAAGTAAAACATAAACATTTACATACGCCCGTACAGTGGTTCTGGCCCCACACTAGGATATTATTATTATTATTAAATCCTTCATTGCATATAAAACAGAAAGTTTTGCACATAGGCGAGCTTAATGCTACTTAGCATTATCTACCAGCTAACCTAAGTTTTGATGAGAGCATTATCAGGTATTGCAACTTACTTAATATTAAATATACTTACTAATTATTATTCAGACCTACATATATAAAATATAATAGGGGGGAAATATTACACAAATACAACATAATAATAAATAAATACTAGATAAAATAAATAAATACATAAACCTACAGATGACCCTGTGTCGTGGGAACCAGAAACAACGACATCAAAAACATGTAAACGTTCTAGACCTGGGTTTTTTTTGTCCCCAGCCGGGATTCGAACCCGGGACCTCTCGCATGGTATGCAGAAGAAACTTAGTTATTTATAAAAAAAATCGAAATAAATAATAACCAACAACTCGATCGGTGAGCATCAAGCATGCGGGATCCTACTACTGAGCAAACTACTAGGCAGTTGGTTGTTTTTTATTTATATACTTTTTGTTGCACTAACCCGTGCTGAGGACAATTTTAAAAACCTATTTAAAGGCAAAAACATTTTTATTTATGTCTTTTTTGCGATATCGCTATATTTTTGTCGCGCAAACGAATCTATTGAGATCTTATTGGTCAAAATCTGAATCAGCACGGGTAGCACGACGACGCTAGTCGCGCGTTTTAAATGTCAAACGTCGCGACTTCCCAGTACATTACCTAATTGCCAAATTCTGACATTTTAGCGCCACAAAACGCGTGACCCGTGCCATCGTAGTCTGTAATCGTAATCTGACCAGTTAAGAGGGAACATAGAATGAAGATCATTCAGACATCAAAATATTAGATCTCTAAATACTAGTGCGTATAGAGCACAAAAAATTAAGTACTACTTTTTGAATGACTCAAATATATCAAGGAATTAGAGGACAAAGTTAGAGAAGGTTCTTCTTCTTCTGGGTCGGTCCCTCAATTCTGAGGATCGTGACCTTAAACAATGGTTCTCCACTCATCACGGTCATGGGCGAGATCTGATGCTTGCTGGGTGGATCCACCTGCTGCCCTCTTTGAGGCATCGGACCAGCGCATTGGTGTTCTGCCTCTCGCCCGTCTGCCTTCGATCTGGCCCAAAATGATCAATTTTCCAGAGTATGACGTGGTGACCGCATAATGTGACCAAAAAAGCTGAGGGCCCTCTGGCGACAGACTGTTGACGGTCGCTTCGTTATTTAGAGAAGGTTAAGTTTAAACTTAGTTTTATTTATTAACGGTCGGTCTTGATTCCTATTGTGACATCATAGCATCCGACTAATCCGATTTTCGTACGTGCCCATTTTTATTGCGTAAACCGAAAGACTATCTTTTAGAACACGAGAATACCTGAGTGCCAAATATGTTTAGTTAGGGAGTTATGAGTACTTAAAAACCGAAGGAATATTTTTTCTGTTTTATGGGAAGAAAAAAAGTTAGATTTTCGAATAATTATATTTTCTAAACATATTTGGAAGATTTATTAGCATTTCTTAAACTTTCGCAAAACTTGCATTTGTTGGAACTCGGGTGTTCTCTTTAGTATTTGAAATGATGACTATTTCGGTTTCAAAAATCAGGTCTTCCAACTTTTTCGCTGTGTGAGCCGCAAGAAATGTTTTTCAGGCTAGTCGTATTCTAGCGACATTATCACCTACATAACCACAGTGCATAACGTTAAAAACGACACGCGCACGCGTCAATTCACTGAGACAGACCGAGATGCTACGTACGCGACAACCAAGCGCGCGGTTCATCGGAACATTATGTTATGACGTGTCAAGGGTATGGCGTTAGCTCGCACCCGTTTTTCGAACCTGTGCACAAAAATTGCTGTAACTTCGTAATTTCTTATCCGATTTCGATATTTTTTTCACAGAGTATATTGTTTTTGATGTGTCTGTAAAACTGCATCTTTGGTTCAAAACGTGAATGATCCTTATTGGACAAACTTACATACATAGGAGGCAAACACATTACCCTCGTTTGGGCTCCGCCGGCTTACACTGCAGGACATAGGCCGCCTTCGTGGTTTTTATAACCATGAGGGGTTTTGCCATAACCGCCACGCTTGGCCGGCGGGTTGGCGTTCGCAGTATGCGGTTGGAATCTCAGAAAGACGCTGCTACCCGTCTCCTGGTAATTGTTTTCCTTAGTCGCCTTCTACGACATCCACGGAAGGAAATGGAGTGACGCTATTCTGAATCCGGCGCCACACGGATAGAGTCGTATATACACACGAACTACACAGTGTCGTATAGTTATTAAAACATATTTATTTCGAAAAATTCTTAATAGGACCAAATCCTTCCTTGTGCGTTGTGTGGTGTAGGTACTGCTACTACTTGTTAAACTAAGGCTCATCCGCAGTTTATGGCTTGCTGCGGCGGTTTCGATGTGCGTTACGTGGCCGAGTTTTCCTACGCCTTAGTCTGTGGGTTAATCGACTTTGCGATGTGCATCGAGTCGACACTGAGGGCCGTGAATTGCAGTTCTTTGAAGTGAGGCCCAGCTTGTCACAAAACATTGCTCTTCGTAAACAATCAGTTGTGTTCACAGTGGGATACTCTAAGGGATGTTGTAATTTACCTTATTCACTTGTGTATTTAACTTTAAGGTTATTTTTATGTGTAACTCATCCGTGGTGTAACCGCAACAAATAAAATAAAAAAATAAATCCGACGTTGTTTTTTTATACTTAGGTAGGGATTGTTGTATGATGTAAACGACCAACCAAAATCTAAGTGTCCCCTGAAGTCGACCAAAGAGACCGTCTACTTACGGATTATCTTTATAAAATGCTTCGATGTAATGCCAAGGTATACGGAATTGCACCCAGAAATGTATAGCAAATGTTACGTTCAACATAATTGCTAATATCACTTTTATCGCAATGAACGGTTCGCTGAAATGCATTAGTAACTTTATTAACACGTTGTAGGCAAATAAACTCGCACCTGTAGATAGGTGGTAGGCAGATACTCAGGTTTGCCACTTAATAACTTCCACACAACACAAGCACTCGTCCTGGTCCCAAACTAGGATACCTTGTGCTATGGTAAGCAGGAAAGGACATCACAAACATGGAAATACACCCAAAATGAGGCCATTTGTACAGATCAAGTACGGTGGCTTCCAATGGGAATCGAACTGCCGACATCCCCTCTCCGTGTGCCACTTGTCACGATGCTTTCACTTGATAGATTTGATCTTTAAAACGACACTTACAAGTCATTGGGAATATGGTAAGTGATCGGAGTGACACAGTCTTCACCCCACGCTGCATATCCCAGAGCACCTATCATTATTACGGCCAACAAAACTATACTTGAGCCTGAAAAAAAAAACCTTTAATTATCACGACTCTTTGAGAAGCCGACGTGGTCACACGAATCACGAAACCTAAGTAGAGATGGGCGGGACATCTGGTTAGAAGGGAACACGGACGGTGGACGACGGTGGTCACAGAGTGGTGCCCAAAAATTGGCCTTTCGCTCAGTGGGTAGGCCCCCTACTCGATGAAACAACTCATAAGATGGTCGATGAGATAACTCCCGCCTGTATCTCGGAGGAGTGGGCAGTTATCGCGATCCTGACAAAGCCCTTATCCCCCCCAATAGCCGCTCTTAGCACCTTAATCTGTAGAATTCTAAATGGCCCGATCGGGTCACCATAACATTGGTTTTTAATTGTTCTTTTCAAGGTTATTATAATCTAGCAGGTTAAAAGGCAGAGGCCCCCCTCATGGCTTTCATAACCATAAAACACTTACTTATCTGCAGAAGTGGGAAGAACCAACTCGGATCCCGCATGTGGTTCTCAATGGGCAAATACGTGGTTATGCCGTTAATGGAGTAGATACAGCAGCCGCAGAATCGGAACATTCCGTGCCAGCTCTTCCAAGCAGGTCTTGCTGGTTCCTCGCCCTCGGCTATTGTCCATATGCTGTAGTACACGGTGATTGATATACATGTCACTATTGGAGGAAACAAAACAGTGGGATTGGCCAAAGGCTACGATCTCGTATGCCTACCAGTTAATATCTTGCACAACCTGCGGTTGACTATTAGAAAATGCTTAGAGCATTAAGTACGCCATATAGTCATTATATTTTTTACTTGTGTGGAATAAAGGTATTAATAATAATAATAATCATGATAACCACCCAACCAGGTTTCCCTGATCAGACAAGTCGTGTATGCCATGCCGGGTTTAGTATGCTAGCTTAACATAGTTTGTGACTTTGTTTATTCTTAAAGTTACGTACATCTGCAAAATTGTAATAGCAATATCACACGCTAACCGTGAAGGAAAACATCGTGAGAAGACCCGCGGCTTGGTTCGCTCCGCACGTATTGACTTGTCATTCCCGTGGGCTAGGCCGACTAAGCTGTCAGGATGGTATAGGTGCTGGGCAAGCCCACACCATCTAAAAAACAATGTCCTAAGCACTTGCAGCGTCCGAGTGGTCCCTTCACCCATCTAATGTGAGTGAAGGTGCCACTGGACGCTGTATAAATCATCTCATTACGTAGATGCACAGGGCAAAGTTTTAACAGACTATGGAGCACTGACTTGGTACTTGTGGCTCTACACCTACAATCATAAATTCCCTCGGGGAAGTCATGATTATAGGAATAGTGAACCACTTGCTCAAATACACGATTGTGAATGATACAGTGGTAAGGAACACATGCGCAAAGGAATGATAAGGATGGGCGATAACCAACTGGCCAAGTTGATAATAGGGGTTAAAGTATGAAATTGCCGTTTTATTGCAATAGGTTCTTTGAATTGACATAGAATCTTCATGGTTTGAGGTTTTCGAATGAAACTTTTTTCAAATGGTTTCTATGATGTTTTTTTTTTTTAAAATGTGAAACATTTGAATATCGACTTTCAATTGTTTTTGTTATTCAATTTAGACAAGAAAGATAGATACTGCGAAAATTCGAGTGATTATGAGACACCCATTTCTCGTATTTCTTTATTTTATTGATTTGACGCAAGTGAGTCAATATTGTGGGTAAGGTAACGTTAAACCATGCCGCTAATTCCTGGGTAGTTTGACTAGGGTCGGCTTCCACTATCTCTCTTAATTCATCGTTATTCACCTGTGTGAGCGGTCTTCCTCGTGGCTCGTTCTTTAAGTCGAAATTTCCATCACGAAAGCGTTTAAACCAAAATCGCACGGTGCGTTCATTAGTAGACCCCTCTCCAAACGCAGCATTGATATTGCGGGCTGTTTCTGCCGCGTTAGTTCCGCGTCGGAACTCGTATTCAAAAATCACTCGAATTTTCGCAGTATCCATCTTTCTTGTCTAAATTGAATAACAAAAACAATTGAAAGTCGATATTCAAATGTTTCACATTTTTTAAAAAAAGAACATCATAGAAACCATTTGAAAAAAGTTTCATTCGAAAACCTCAAACATGAAGATTCTATGTCAATTCAAAGAACTTATTGCAATAAAACGGCAATTTCATACTTTAACCCCTAATATAAGGCGGACATTGGAAAGTCGAATAGGATTGATAATCGTTTATTATGAGTTATAACTGAATCAGTTTAGTGGGTACGAAGTTTACCAGGTCAACGAGTAATATTGATAAAGTATTACTTACCAACCGGTAACCGGTACCTGTTCCTTATGGTGCCGGATTAAAAATGGCGTCGGTGGATGACGTAGAAGGCGACTAAGGAAATCAATTACCAGGAGACGGGCGTCTTCCTGAGATTCCAACCGCATGCTGCGATCGCCAGCGCGCCTGCCAAGCGTGTCGATTATGGCAAAACCCCTCATGGTTATGAAAACCACGAAGGAGGCCTGTGTCCTGCAGTGGGCGTCAAGTGGCTGATGATGATGATGGTGACTACTTACCAATACAGAAATCAGCAAAAAAACTGAACACAGCCAAGAATTTTAGCTTTCTTATGAGGCACAGGCACAGTAGTGGTACAACGGTGATCATTATGTAGAATTGCAGTCCATAGCCACTTTTTGAATTCTCGCACACCTGCTTCAATGTCAAGGCTATTAAAATTTGACAGAAACTGCAGTTGGCAGATTGTGCCGTGAAAAGAAATAGTTCCACCGTGTGTCTGAAAAAAAAAAAATACCACAACACTATTTGCGTATTGGTGTTCCACCTCTGAAGGAGCGAAAAATATGTATATTGATAGAAATAGTTTTTTTTAAAGACGAGTCAAATAAACCAATTTTTGTATGAATTAGCTGTTTGAGTCCAAATTTTGACTTCAGCTCCGGCGAATGTATGAAACAGTTGATATTTTTACCGGATTTTTCTGAAACACCCTGTTGATCACATTTTAAATACAGGGAGGTACAGCGTGTTGCATCATTATATTCGAGGGAGTTCTGCTCATCAATACAAATAACTTTCACTAGCTATGGTGACAACCTCGAAATTGTGAATAAAATTTCATCTGTCCCATAAATTTTATGCCTTACGTAGTAATATCCCCACATCCAAATTCAAAATTTATGCAACGCTTATGTTTTGTATAAATATTTTTTTTTGTGTTGGTACAATAAAGTATATTAATAATATGAGAAAAATTATCAGGAGTACCTAGTTTTTTTCTGCTTTGAATTTAAAGATTTTGTTACACATTATAGAAGGACGTGAGACGAGGACGTCGGACGAGGACGTATCCTTTCAAATTATTTTCATTATAAATGTACTGAAGCGACGAGACGTGGCTGACATATATAAGACGGGGCGAGAACGCGAATCTATGGCCCTGGCCACACAGAAGGGACGGGGGCGAGTAGCGTCGTGTAGAGTTCGCTTCAGTACATTTTGTATGAAAGTAAAAGACGACGCGATTTTTCTCCGCCCTCACCCCACGTCTCTTCTGTGTAACTCAGGCCTATAGAACGCGTCACGTCTTCGCCCCGTCCTCTTGACGCGTCCTCAAAATCAAAAAATTAAAATCAAAATCAAAATTTTTTATTCAAAGTAGCACAGAAACTGCGACTTAATGAACGTTACAAGTTAAACTAGGTGTCCATTTCAAAATCTAGATCATTTTGGAGGAAAAATGGACAAAAAAACTCCAAACTTAGTCTTTTCAAGTCCTTAATTTACAGGATTTATATAAATGTACTAAAACTCATGCATTGAACTGGCTTTAATTCCAGACATCATTGTCATCTAAATAATCTTTAATGTTATAGTAGCTTTTTTGGCACAAAGTGTGCTTCACACATTTTTTGAGCCGCGTTTCTGGCAAGCTTATTATATCCTCAGGGATCTTATTGTAGAAACGTATACAATGCCCCATAAAGGATGTATTAACCTTTGCCAGCCTAAATTAAATAATAGAAATAACTTCCACACAACACAATCACTTGTCCTGGTCCCAAACTAGGATACCCTGTGCTATGGTAACCAGGCAAGGACATCATGTAAATACACCCAGACCTTTAATTGTACTGTACCCAGACTGAGGCCATTTGTACAAATGGACGGCGGACCCCAGTGGGAACCGAACCCACGACCTCCGGCATGGTAATCAGACGTGATTCCGCTAGACCCACGAGGCAATCATAATGATAAACCTGAAGTATTTGCTGCGTTTCTCGCTTGTGACACCTCGAGCTGCCTGTTCAGCCAAGTCCGGGTACGTTAACCAGGGCGTTCGCAGCCGGAGATACAGCACATGGGCCGAGTTCACAAGCATCTGAAATATTGAAAGCCGCTAAGAAAAACTGATCGGAAAGAAAACAAAAAAAAAAAACGGCCAAGTGCGGGTTGGACTCGCGCACCGAAGGTTCCGTACAAAATTGTAGCTAGGTACTTATATATTATAATTAGTTCAGGAATCGAGTCTCGCAGTTTTCCCGAGCTTCAAAGACAATTTTTTTAATGAATTTATTACAAATGTATAGTTTTCAGATTTTCCTCTGTACTTGAAGTATGCGACGATATTACATCCCAATTTCATAGTTGTAGGTTTCATAAATTTTGATCCTTTGAGAGTGTCGAAATATAACATATTTTGCGGTAATAACGGCCGCACCTATCTTTTTTTTACGTTAACTAAGAAGTTTGATTTTTTTTACAGCTTCATGGGACTGTCGATCTGAGTACATGGTTTTTATTTCAACTCGATAGTGTTCGTATAGTGATAGCTTGACACCTGCACGCGTTCCCGAGATAAAGGGTCTTGGCAGACAGACCGATGGACGGACCGACAACAACGTGATCCTATAGGGGTTCCGTTTTTCCTTTTGAGGTACGGAACCCTAATAACACCACTGACGGTTGGCAGCGGCTACCTGCATAACCCCATCTCAAAGTAATTGACTTATATGGTGGATTACCAAACACATAATAAAAATTGAAGGTGCGTCGAACTGACAAACGCAGCGTAGGACGCCCACAAGCTCGCTGGACCGACAGTCAGTCAGAAGTGGTGAGCCTTAGGGGAGGCCTATGCCCAGCAGTGGACGAGTACGGGAAGATTGAGTGCTTGAAGAGGACTCTAAAAAAATTGTTGCTAATCAAATCCTTATAAATAAATGATACCCAACCGACCCACGCTGTGTAGTACACGAGGAGTGCGATCAAGAAGGACAGACCGAAGGCAGTCCACAGGCCGCCATGTTTGAACGCCTCGTCCATGCCCATCACGCCGATGCCCATGCTGCCTTTCATCAAGTAAGACAACGTTTGTTTTAGGCTAGAAAAGAATAGAATAGCTTTAGTTTCTAAGCAGCACACGCTAAGGCATAAGCTTAAGGTATAAGTTCTCTGTGGCGCCGGATTAAGAATAGCGTCACTCCATTTCCATTTCCTGTGATTCCAACAGCATACTGCGATCGCCAACACGCCTGCCAAGCGTGGCGATTATGGCAAAACCCCTCTTGGTTATGAAAACCACGAGGGAGGTGTGTCCTGTGTCCTGCAGTGGGCGTCGAATGGCTGATGATGATGATAAGCTGAGGCGCAGGTCACACAGATGGGACGTGACGAAGGTTCATGCGGTGGATGACCGTTTTTGGTATAAATGCTCTCTATAGTCCTAGGTCCGCGATCCTAGATTCTCAGTCGTGGGTCATTATTAACATGAAACAGATATTGGTCGGGCACTTTTTGCAAAAATGACGCGTAAAAAAAAGATGTTTTTAGGGTTCCGTACCTCAAAACGAAAAAACGGAACCCTATTAGGATCACTTCGTTGTCCGTCCGTCCGTCCGTCGGTCTGTCAAGGCCTTTTATCTCGGGAACGCGTGGAGGTATCAAGTTGAAATTAATACCATATACTCAAGTCTACAGCCCCTTGAAGCTGTGAAAAAAATCAAACTTCTGAGTTAACGTAAAAAAAGATACGGCCTTTTATGCCGCAAAAAACGTATATCGAGGGAATCAAGATTTATAGAACTATGAAATTTGGCAAGTAATATCGTCTTATACTACAAGTACAGGGAAAAATATGAAAACTGTACATTTGTAATTAAACCACAACTAAGTGTAATTCTTTCACCTGGTTGTGCAATAAAGTGTTCTCTATCTATCTATCATCAAAAAAATTGTCTTTGAAGTAAGTTCGGGAAAAGCTCGGAAAAAACTACAGGACTCGATTCCTGAATGGTTTACAATAATGTAGGTACCAACAAATTTGTACTGAACCCTCGGTGGGCGAGTAAAACTCGCATGCATGGAGCCCCTTAAATGCTCATAAGTAGAAAATCTAACGCATGTCACATACTTGGTGGCATTGGCATTTTCCCTTTCGGCTCTAATGTCGTACTGATCCCGATCTGTTCCTGGATATCCTATGTACATCTGGCTCATTCTATCGCTGAGGTATTCTCTGAGATCATCATGTATGGTCATAGTCGATGACAACGGCGGCACCTGAAATGGTAGGAACCATGTTAAGATACCCCAACCCCCGGTTCCTTGTACACATGTAGTGTTAATCTATTTCCTCACGGTGTTTTCCTTCACGAGCTGCTACAATTTCACAAATATTTTTTTTGTCATGAGCTCCTAAAGAATATTCTTAACTTATCTTACGTACTGTTACTGTGAAGGGCCTGTAAGGGACGCCCCAGGCGGACATACTTTGACCAAATAGGGAAGACAAAAAGTTGTCGAAACCGGCGTACGTGCATGCAACGACTAATGAATGTTGAGGAAGCGAAAGTGATCTGTAAGGATCGTGGTAAGTGGCAGTCCCTGTTCTCTGCCTACCCCTCTGGGGTACTGCCTCTCGGTCCAGCAAGCTGGCGGAGTTCCTACACTGCATTTGCCAGTTCTTAGTCCGGGTCAATACCTAATACGTATCAATATACGTATTGGCCTTGTCTTTTCTGTGGATTAGGATTACCAGCAGTGGATCTCCGATTTACGTACCCGCTCGTGCCCCCTATCCCGCGTTGAACCACGATAACTACTCCGGGAGCTATCGGTCGGTGACTTCCGAGTAATGGAACTCATTTTATTACTTGAAGCATTTCATGGAGTATAGAGCATGATGGCGGATTCGGGAGCTTGTATTTAGTCACGTTTTGGCAAAGTTTCTAGTTTGTGGTTTGGGCGTCGGTTATTCTGACAATGACATGACATATTCTGTAACTCCATAGACAGAGCAACAAGGTTTCTTCTAGAGACATTACTGTCTATGGAACACTTTTCGCATAGTATTATAGTGCGCCTCTTTTGACGCGAAAAGTCTTTCAGTTTGGTAGTAGGGGGTCACTTGCTAACACCGCGTGCAACGAAAACATGTCGCGTCGACGAGGGCTGTCACGCTATGGCTGGAAACAGTGCTCGACCGACGGTCAGCGCTGACCGTCGGTCGGCGTAGCTATATCTATGCAAGTCTATGAACGCGCACACAGCTACGCTGACGGTAGATACGCGCGTGATTTGATATACGCGTACGGTCGGTCGAGCCGTCGTCGGTCCGGCTCGTCGGTCGCGCGTACAACGGTCGACCGACGAGCTATGAGATTGTATGGATGCGTTCAGTGCTTCTCCGACGGCGCGACCGACCGTATGCGCGTACGTACAGTCAAAGCAAAAATGAATATCGATACAGAGCGCCTTATTACTGAAGTGCGGCTTCGTCCTGCAATAAGGGATTTATCGTTTGCATTTTATAAAGACCGTGATGCTAAAATAGTAACCGTTCTACAAGTATTGGGTGTAGTACATGAAATCTTCGCCTCTTTCTATTCCGTCGTTTGCGCAAAAAATAGAGTGCAAATGAAAGGATCCATTTTTCTTGTGAAGTGTACACACGCGTCTCAGTTCACCGTCAGCGTAGCACTGAATGCATTTTCGCAACCGACGATCAAAGCGGACGGTCAGGACGTACGGTCAGGACGTACCGTCGGTCGAGCACTGTTTCCAGCCTAAAATCATTTATATATCGTTGAGTAGGCAAATTAGCTATTACTCAGATCTCGTGCCGCTGAATGGCGCCAGTGCCGCGTAACATATTCGCAGTTTGAGCTAAAGATTAATGCTTACTCATAGACTTTTTATGTTAAACCAACGGCCGTGTAACCCGATACAGCCCCGCCCACTTTTTTAGGGTTCCGTACTTCAAAATAAAAACCGGAACCCTTTGTTCATGGGATCACTCGTCCGTCCACCCATCTGTCTGTCAAGACCTTTTATCTCGGGAGCGCGTGGATGTATCGAATTGTAATTAAAACCCTATACTCAGTGCTACAGTCCCTTGAAGCTGTGAAAAAATAAAACTTCTAAGTTAACTTACAAAAAAGATACGGCAGTTTATGGCGCAAAAAACGTATATTTCAACACTCAAGTGAATCTAAATTTATAGGGTACTTTCCGTCGACCTACAACTATGAAATTTACTAAGTAATATCGTCTTATACTACAAGCAATAAAGTAAGTAAATTTTCACTTAATATCCAAAATTTTGCCTTCTCGGTTCATCATCATCATCATCATTATCAGCCCTTTGACGCCCACTGCAGGACATAGGCCTCCCTCGGTTTTTATAACCATGAGGGGTTTTGACATTCTCGGTTCACATGCATTTTATTTGTATACAATGACTAGACTATTTGTGTAGATTTTATGCGGGTTGTAGACTTTGAACAAGTAATTACACCCAAGCCATTTATGATTTACTTAGATTAAGGAATTTTGCTATTAGATAACAAAGATGTCTGGTATTAAAGTCAGTTCAATGCATGAGTACCAGGTATTAGAATTATATTAGGTAAACTCTTTATCATCATTAGGTAAACTTATTAAGGACCATATCTGATTAGACTAAGTTTGGTGTTTTCTTGTCAATTTTTTCTCCAAAATTATTTAAATTTTGAAATAGACACCTAGTTTTACTTGTAACGTTCATTAAGTCACAGTTTCTGTGTTATTTTAAATAGAAACACGTTGATTTATGTTTTGATTTTGATCAACTCTTATCAACTGCATCAATCAAAAGTCTTAACAAAAAAATAATTGATCTCACCGAACCGTAGAGTAGTAAAATGGTTAGTTATAGTTTTCTTATAATTTTGGTCATTTCCTTTTAGTTCGGTCACAATGCTACTCCAAAATTCATGGGTGGCAGAAATATTATTTGCTTTTCAAATTCTTAGTTTATTTTGCGGTCTAAGGGTAAATTACGATTGTATTATTTTCTGGCCTTTGCTCAATGCATAAACACTAGTTCAACCAAGAATTGAACATTGATTAACGTCCTTATATAACTTCCTCTTTGGTTTAGCGGCATCACGTCTGATTACTATGCCGCAGGTCGGGGCCGCCGTACATTTGTACACATGGCCTCAGTCTGGGTGTATTTCCATGTTTGTGATATCCTTGCCTGGTTACCATAGCACAGGGTATCCTAGTTTGAGGCTAGGACAAGTGATTGTGTTGTGTAGAATTTTTTGTTATTATTTTATTTTCTGGGCCATTCTCAATGCGCAAATACTGGTCCAACTAACTATTAAACATTAGGTAACGTTCTTTATACAGGGTGTAACACGATCCCCATATATATCCAAAGTGGGTTCTAATAAAGTGGGTACTACTCGACCACTGGAACAATTTTTACTCCTCATAGTCACAACATAAAAATTACGGAAAATATATCAGTTATTCAAACTTAGGTAGGTATGAAACACCTGCGAATAAATATATACAGAAAAAAAAGAAAGTATACTTAGCTGATGTAATTTTAGAGATTTCATAGCTTTGCTTAAAGTAAAAATTGTTTGTATTGACGAGTATTATGCTCAAATTTTCTTATTTATTGATTGTTACACCTTATTGTTACACCTTACTTTTCACGTTTATTTTCCGTGTTATATCTCTTCATAGTTCGATAGTTATCGAACTACGGAGAGACATAAATTGCAGTGTCATCGGCGAATACATTTCATACTGCAAAATTCCATTCTCTCCCAAAAAACTTCTTGCGAAAAATTCTAACGGCTCATGATGTATGTATTCCTTCTTGCAGAACGTGAACTGTGCAGATTCGCCGTCTGTGGAAACCCTCATAGACAATCTTGTCCGCGGTAACAAGGCGCCTACAGTAGTTTATGTGAACGCTAATGAGTAAGCAATATTTTACGTAGGTACTTTCTTACTTCTCTGGCTCATCATCATCATCAGCCATTTGACGCCCACTGCAAAACAAAGGCCTCCTTCATGGTTTTCCTAACCATGAAGGGTTTTGCCACAATCGCCACGCTTGGCAGGCGGGTTGGCGATCGCAGTATGCGGTTGGACTCTCAGAAAGATGCTACTGCCCGTCTCCTGGTAATGTATTTCCTTAGTCGCCTTCTACGACATCCACGGAAGGAAATGGAGTGACGCTATTCTTAATCCGGCGCCACTCTCTTCTCTGGCCCAGCGACCCGAAATAGATTTGGGCCACCGACATAAGAAGTTGCCACATGTCTGGCCTGCATGGTTTCCTGAAAGTCGCCCGCCTGCTCGCGCAGGTCCTTGGCCACTTCGTCTTTCTAACGATATCTGGGGTGGCCAACCAGTCTTTGGCCTGACATCTTCTGATCTGATCTTCACTGATCGATCCTCTCCAATCATCTCCCATCCTCTCTAAGTGACCGAACCAACGGATTCGGTGTGATCTCGTTTTTCGATGATGTTGGGTTCGGAAATGCAGGTCTTAAGGCTCCTCGTTCTTTTTAATCCTCCAATATTTTAAGCAACATTTTATGACCGACTTGCACCACTTTTTAAATGTCACTTAAGTCGCCAATTAAATTGATTTTTGTGTGAAGAATTTTGGTTGAACGCTATTTAAGCCACAATTAAGTGTAACTCAAAATGGCATTTCTAATCCGGACTAATTTCGTGTGGTGCCGGATTAAGAATAACGTCACTCCATTTTCTTCCGTGGAAGTCGTAGAAGGCGACTAAGGAAATGGAGAAAATTCCCGCATAAACGGCAAAATTTAATTAAAGCCCTAGGCTATAGGTTTTAAGAATAGCTATCAACATAATTGAGATTTATGATGTTCACTTTTTGCGAAAACGTGTTATAAAGGAATATAATTATGATTTTATCTAAAGGTAGCCCTTTAAATGTACCTCTTTCCAATAGCAAAGCACGTCAGCATAGTTACAACCACGCTAGCCATCACCGAGACTACGACGTCTATCAAAGACGTCTCTACAAAAACCTGGGTGAAGACAGCGTGGAGAATGATGGCCGCATATCTACATACTGGCTGGACTATTTGCTGAGGGTATGTGACGTTTTTAGCCACAATGCGAAATATGTCCTAAAACTCGCGGAACAATGTACTTCTATTATAATAGAAAAAACTAACAGAAAATTAAAAAAATAAATCTTAACAAGATTTTTTGTGAGATTTTGCAGGTTTTAAAAACGTAGATTACTCTCAAACTCTCCTTGTGCCCTGCAGTGGAACTTATAGAGCCTACATAGATTTAGTCTCCAGTCATTTCGCAACACAAGTCATTGACGGACAGTAACTTATATTTAATCGATTCGCAATTTTCTTACTATTTCATGATCATTTCCATTTTCTTTTTTCACAGTCAACCACTGACCTGCGCTCGAAGAATCAACCAGTAAACAGTGACGTATCAAATGCCCTTCGCTACGCACTTCGCTCACAATGTAAGAAATTGAATAAATGCGAGGCAAAATGCGTCAACGGCAAAGTCGAATGCAAGGTAAATATTACAACATACCTAGTTAGACCTGAGATTTCCGCTTAGCCTCCTGTTTGGGCCTACGAAGCAAAGCTGTGAGTTTACTTCAGCCAGCTTATCACTTTCCAGAACGCCATCAGTGCTCAGATGTTACTCTTGAAGAGATCCCAGCTTCCCAATGCTGACGGTCCATTGCTTTTCCACGCTTGTATAGTGAATGGTCACGTGGGAGGGTATTTCCTCTTGTTTGAGACATCCCCGGCAAAGCGGGCTATCGCTTAGACCCCTGCTGCCCCCAGCTTTGCGCAAATCATCTCTTCTCAGATGCAGCAGGCTACGTGAAACTCGTTTCGAGATTGTTGGTAGAGCCTCCCTGGCTTGTCTGCGTTTGGTTTCTGTTCTCCAAAGTTCAGCATGCTGGCTTGCTGTTCGCGACCTTAACGATTTTTAAACTGGTTGTATGGTTGTAGGAGCAGGGGTTTGGGTCCTATCACTGTAGTTACCGAGCCTCCTTTAGCGAGTTCAGCCACAGCATCATTGCACAAGGAGCCGCTACACAACAAAGGAGTCTAGTAAAGTTAAAGATCAATGAGAAAATCCTGCAAAGAAAATTCCGCTGAATCCAGCGGAATCTCACTATTACCACTGGGACCTAATCACAAACATTATATAAACTTACGCCTGTATCCCGGAGGTAGGCAGATATCAGGGCTTGCCACTTGACACGATCCGAGTGATTATGTCGATCTTGGACAGAATCACTAAGTAATATATACCCCTATAATAATTGCATTATAGTACCCGTCCATCTTGGACCTAATTATGAAACAAATTATTTACTATTTTAATGAAAAAAGTAGTAGAGTAGAATAGCCGTTTTGAAACGTTTAATTAACATGCCCCCCCCCCAATTTTTGTTTTCCAGATAACCTGTCAAATCATTTTCGACGACGGTAAGAAGTGTAAGCCAAAGCGACCAACGACGACTACGCCGAGAGATGAATGCGTTGACGATAGCGACCAATGTAATAGGAAAAAATAAGCTACGGTTGTAAGCTTTATGTCATTAAATTGATTCGAAACGGTGTATTTTTTTATTTCGACATAATAATATGCAGTCAACAGTATATCCAGTATTCACGTGCATGCACTTTATTCAGTGAATCTACAGTGTACTGCTCGTATATTATCTACGCGCACCAAATCCTAGACGATTCCAATCGTCTTACAGACAAATTCCATACTAATTGCTATCGCAAACGTCAGGATTCCGACAGGATTTAGTGCGCAAAATTAGGCCCTGGAAGACATTTTTCAATAGCTTTGAACTTCTTCTAGGGACATAGCAGACTTCTGAAATTAATGTGTGATATAATTAAATTTCTTGACTCCATTTATCATAATAAAAACTGAGTTGCACGGGTATTTACTCGTTTAAATAATTTTGGAATTTTTGCCGAGGGTGGTAAACTAACAGTTAACCCTTAGATATATTTTGACAGATGTCAAGTGAAACTACCGTTGACTCATCCCAAAATATGGAGGCAAAAGTGGAGATGATGGTCAAAGAAATTGCGATTACTTAACAATAACAGATTCAATTTGCTTAAAATAAAAAGTGAATGTGTGAGCAATAATGCACCCTTTGTTCACTTCTAACCCACGGTCCACCTACTGACACCACCTGGGTGAACCATGGGAATTTTTGTTTTACAACGGACCACCTTTGTTCACCTGGGTGTTCGTTGGGAAATATTTTTTTCCACCGTACACTTTCACATCGAAACTCTTCAAAGTCTGAGGTGGACTGTTACCAATAAAAATAGATCCTTTTAATGTTTTATCAGAGAGGCGAAACGTTGCAAAAAAAAAATCCCACGGTTCACCCAGGTGGTCTCAGGAGGTGGACCATGGGTAAGAAAGACATTTACATGGATCCTCATTTATCACATTGATATTTCAATCTAAAAGAAAAAAATTAAAAAGTAAAATAATCACATAAAGTCGCCTGTCACCTCAGTCTACCGAGACCTCGGGACTCGCAAAAGTACCAGAACGTCGGAAAATTTGAAAATGAAAAATTAACGAGCAAATATCCAGTTTTTATTATGTCTAGTGCTCGTGTTAACCTTATAAAATGTCCTTTAAAAACCTTGTAAAAACCTTACGCCTTCTATGGGTAAGGTTTTTACAATTATATTCGATAAAAATGCTAAAAAAGATAAGAATTGATTAAGTACTTTATTTAAATGTGCATTGAATTACATAAATTTTCCGTTAATTGCTTAACTGTGTTATTGAAATTAATTTTTTACTTCGGCTTAACATAAAAGAGTGTTTTTTTTATTTTTTCTAGGCTATAATTTGTTATTCAGGCCTTTTCTCACGATGACGTCGTGAAATCCTATCAAAATAAAATTAAAATTCGTTTAAGCGTGAAAGAAAAGAAAAACAATCATTATTCGTTCAGTTGTTTTGTATATCGTGCATACCAGCTAAAGAATGTTATTATCAATTTTTAACTTTTTCATTGGCTTTACGTATTTACTTTGCACTGTAGAGGTTAGTTTTGCTATCTATTTATGTAAATGATATAATGGTATATTTTTTGTTATTATATTTTATTCTTCACTATGGCAAACAGCCCTATACTAAACGTCTTATGCTAAAGTAGATTTTCTTCATAGCTTGCCTATAATACGAGTAGGTAGAGAGCAAATTTCATGAATTTAATAATCTAACAGGTTCTGTTAGCTTCACTTTCTTAAAAAGAAATAAGGAAAAAAATCCATGAACATTATTTATTTGAAATTTCTTGCCGTTGACCAAATATATAACACAACACTGATGCGATTTTTCAGTAACGACATAAGAAATCTACTATCAAAGCTAAATATCTCCGAATTGATATCTTCCAGATTGTTAACGCTAATGCCAAGGAGCCGCTGGTCTTACAAAACGTCTTAAACAGTCTTTCTAACGTAAACAACAACCCTAAAGGACCTACAGTTGTGGTTGTGAACGTTGACAAACAAGATGATGACGTTGACGATGAAAATTACAACGAAATTGTAAATGCGGGCCCTTCCGCCTACTGGCTTGATTATCTGCTGAGGGTAAGTATCATTGACTGTGTGTAGCACTGTGTGTGTGACTGTAGCTTTTCATAAGGTCCAAAAAGTCATAGCAAATCTTAAAGCAGAACTTCTTGTAACTGCAGATTTGAATAGTCCTGTCTGGATCTCACTTATTCAATCCACGGAACCAAATGGCATGCCTTGGGGGAGGCCTATGTCCAGCAGTGGAGGAGAACGGGCTGATTGATGATTCCATCCACTTTATTTGTACAATCACGCATATTACATACCTACATGCCGACAGTAGGTACAATAAAATGGGAATGATCATTTATTTTGATTGGTATTTTTAGGGAATGTGTTTTACTTAGACCAAGTGCCTGGGATAATAATATTATTTAGAGTAGGCTTGTCTATGTGACAATTGCCCAGCCCCCTCTTTCGTATGTTTTATGTGTAAAAACCGTGCCATTCCAGGCAGAACCAGATCTTCGCTCCCAATCCGATCAAGATCGTTATGAAGAAGCTCAGCTGAATAGAGACTTAAGATCAGCCCTTAGAAGCCAGTGTAACAACATGGTTAAGTGCACACAACTCTGCCCGAAACCAGCCCCAAAAAAGAAAAAATGCAAGAAAACCTGCAAACTGATCTTTGATATCACGGTGACAATTTGCCAGAAGGAGCAGAATCAATGGGGAAAGACTATGCCTCCGAAATGGCGATTTTAAACTATAACAACAGCATGGTTAGGTGGAAATAAAATGATGTTATGATATTGAAGGTTGTTTTTCCTTTTTTGAAAGTAGGTATACTTGAAAAGTGAAATAGTCTTTTATTGCCAATAAAAATTTAAAGTATGGTCAACTTCCAGAATTACTAGCTGACTCGGCAGACGTTGTTTTGCCATATTATTAGCCTACAACCTATTTTCAAACCTACCATACACAATTTCATAAAATTCGGTGAAGCCGTTTCGGAGGACTTTGATATCAAACACCGTGACACGAGAGTTTTATATATTAGAAGATAGAAATATTTTTATGCTCAGTTATGTGAAATAATCTGAAGCGGAAAGCTAAATAAAGATAAGGTTATGAAGGTAGTTAGGAAGAAAGATAACAGGCAATGATATTAAAGAACATTTCTATAAGTATGTAGTTCACGCCGAGAAATTAGGTTATTTATAACGATAAATACGGGCTGTCATACGTGTTATACGAATCAGACGTTACAATACAGCGACTTTTTTGTTTCCGTATTATTAAGACTGTCATTTTAGCATCGTTTGATTTGATAGATTCTATTTGCGGTGGAGGGCAGGCCCCCCACCAGAGGGCTTGATGACCTGGTTACGGTGACGGGAAGTCGCTTTTTCGGCTTCGGCTTCGGCTTATAGGTAACGAATTACATAAAGAATCGAAGTCTTCCAAAAAGTTTGGTTATTATGGTTTGCGGTGACATTGGCGGTGTATGTCTCACATTTAATAGTAGATTGTTAACCGAGGGCTGAAAGGCACCCATTCCTGACGAGATGTTTTGGCGCTCGAACGAAGTGAGAGCGCCAATAGTTCGAGGCAGAAATGGGTGCTATCACCCGAGTAAAACACTCTACTTTTCATTACGAATACGAGGAAAGTAAACACAAGCCAGTTAAAATCAAACTCAATTTCGAATATCACAAAAACAGTCTAATGGAACTTCCATAGAAAAAATTGCACTTTTTTATTTAAGGTTTCCCGCCAGTTTACTTTTTTAATACCAACGCACACCCTGCACGGCTAGCACAAGTCGGCGCGTGAGCTAACTCGCCGAGAGATAAACTATCCGCCCTTTTAAACGACTGCTCAAAAATTTAATTCTTTAATGAGTATTTAAAAAGTTAAATAATATAAATTAATTATTAATGTTAATCACTAAAAGATAAAAACAAGTTTAAAATATAAAACTTAAGGAAATCACGCCGAAACAGACGGATGGTCTAGCTTGCGGCGAGATAGCTCGCGCGCCAACTTGTGCTAGCCGTACATCACAATTCGCAATATGGCGCGCGACCGCGAAAGACGGCCATTTTGAATTTGCGTATTTGGTGGTTTTATCTGTGTCTTAAATATTTTTTTTTAATACTTTTCTGCTTTAGAGCAGGCATGTACCACTTTCAGCACGGTGCCTGGATGAACAATGACCCCCTTTCAGAGTATGAGTAATGAAAAAGTGCTTGTTCACCTAGGGGCATCCTTTTTATGACGTGAATCGCCGCTACATTACGGTTTAAAATGGCAAAATTTTCAAACGAAGGTATTTCGAATTTGTCATGTCATTCATGCCAATTATAGAATACCACGCAATTATTTAACTTTTTGCATGCATGCGGTGGTAGCCTAGTGGGTAGAACAGCATGCGGTGGTAGCCTAGTGGGTAGAACAGCATGCGGTGGTAGCCTAGTGGGTAGAACATTGGACTCGGAAGCGGGAGACCCAGGTTCGATTCCCAGTGCGGGCATGTACCTATGACTTTGTTTTCTAAGTTATGTACATTTGTGAAGTTATAGTAGCAATACCACTCGCTAACGGTGAAGGAAAACATCGTGAGGAAACCTGAGTGTCTGAGCTATTCATATACCTCAGCGCTTGAAATCGCCAATCCGCGGTGGGCACGCGTGGTGATTAAGCCCATACTCTCTCCCTGAGAGAAGGCCTGTGCCCTACAGTGGGACGTATACGGGCTGCTTATATTTAACTTTTTCAAATTAGATATTCCACGGTGCATAAAGTTTGTACCCCTTGGGATAATTTGATTTCACAGCCCAAAATGTAATTAAACGGTTATTCAATACAGGATATGGTACAATGGTGTTTTTATTAATTTAAACCAGCAATCAATTGGAAATTTAATGGCGCGTAGCAGACCGTAGAACGAACGTCGAGTTACAATTGCAAATCGGCCATTTTTTCGACGCCTACACGAAGGCTTGTCTCTGACCATGGCTGCTGAAAGACTGAGGTTTCTGGGGCGGTGTGTTTGCTTAGTTATATTGATGGTAAGATAGTCTTTTATTTACCTTTGCCTATACCTTTGCGGGAATTTGCTAGCCATTGTTTTTCTGAAGAGACATCTTACACGTGTTACAGATTTTTGCTCGTCATCCGCTTGGTCAACACTTAACAAGTATTTTTTTAAAGCAAAAAACTCTTTTTAGACGGGCAGCAGCATTTTTCTGAGATTCCAACCGCATACTGCGATCGCCAACCCGCCTGCCAAGCGTGGCGATTATGGCAAAACCCCCCAGGGTTATGATAACCACGGAGGAGGCCTATGTCCTGAAGTGGGCGTCAAATGGCTGATGATGATGATGAATAATAGTAGCAATAACGTGACAATAAGAAAACGCCGCTTTTGGGATTAAAAATTGATATGTACCGTTTTTCTCCCAGAGCGCCAGCGTCTCCCCTACACAGGACTATGCGGATTTGGTGGCACGTCTCTATCGGCAAGCTGTCAGGGACAACAAGCCACTGGTAGTCGTCCTCGACCAGAAGAGGCTCAAGGGCCAGGCGGATCTTTCCTCCAGCAGCAGCGATGAGGACGTCAATGTGCTAGGGAAGCTCGTGAAACAGGCAAGTTATGGACATAACCATGAGCAACGGCAGTTGTTCTTTTTTGAAATGCATTCGCTTTTTGAGCGGTGGTAGCCTAGTGGGTAAAACATTGGACTCGGAAGCGGGAGACCCAGGTTCGATTCCCAGTGCGGGCATGTACCTATGACTTTGTTTTATAAGTTATGTACATTTGTGAAGTTATAGTAGCAATACCACTCGCTAGCGGTGAAGGAAAACATCGTAAAGAGACCTGAGTTTCTGAGCTATTCACATACCTCAGCGCTTGAAATCGCCAATCCGCGGTGGGCACGCATGGTGATTAAGCCCATACTCTCTCTCTCTGAGAAAAGGCCTGTGCCCTACAATGGGACGTATATAGGCTGCTTATGATTATCTTTTTGGAAACAAACAAAAAACATGAAACAACGAGTGGTATGATGTGAGCAGGGTAAATTGGTTCGCAGTTTCTTAGCTGGTTATGACCGGTATGCACTCGATTTTTGTCTTTTGCGTGATAATCGAAGATGAGGCATAGAAAGTGACAAAGATGGCTTCTAATTCAAATTCAAAAATACTTTATTGCACAAAGGCGAGCTTAATACTAGTAAGTATTTTCTTTCAGCTGACCTTGGGTTATGTGGATAGTGCCAGGGGTAGTGCCAAGAAAGATTTATTGTAAGAACAAAGATAAAAAAAGATAAAAAAATGAATAAATAATAATAATTATATTAACTATATTACAATAAAATTACATAGTTATTCTAATCTCTAGGTCCCTTTTTTCGAGTAGTAGCATTGATCGACTCTATCATCTGACTGAAGCCGGCTTTTCACTATGGGATGTAATATAATATATATTACATCTTGAGATATAATAATTTATCGCTCGTCATACATTTTGTACGAGACCGTTCACACCACGTTCACACTGTGCTATAATAATATGTATTACATCCCAAACTTTTCGACAGGATGACGAGCGATAAATTATTATATCTCAAGATGTAATAGAATAGAATAGAATAGAATAGAAAACGTTTATTTGGGACCAACACAATCAAACTAAAAACAGTTATGGTTTAGCGTGTAAATTAGGTTATACATAATTTCGCTTACTTAGTACCATAAAAAAAAGTATAAAATGGCACCCAAAATGACCGCCGCTCAGCATTTTGCCATGATCGGTGAAGACCATGACGCTGATTTTCAGCGGTCGCCGAAAAACAATATAAATAAACACACATTAATAATAATTCATATCATAATCAATTTTATAGAACAATTTATAAACACTATGGACGTGTTCCGATATAAAAAACTTGAATTGAATTGGATTGCATTGAGTTAAATTGAATTGAATTCAAATTAATTGAATTAAGTAGAATTGACAGGATTTTAATTTAATTGAACTAAATTGAATTGAATGGCATGGAATTGAATTGAACAGAATCGAATTGAATTGATTTGCATTATTATCATTTAAAAATAGCAAAACATATATATTATATTACATCCCATAGTGAAAAGCCGGCTTTAATGATACCTGCTTGTAAATAAAAACAGGTTTGAACTCGATAACGTTCTAAATAGTAGAGTCACCCTACCAGAATACAAACTGAAGGTGTTAAATGTACTGCCCAAAAATACCCTGAATCATTTCAACTGCAGGTATTGTAGCAATCACCGATTGTATACTTTTATAAATTTCCAGCTACAACAACGTCCGAGAGTGAAGCCGGTGAGCCACGATCACGGCCAATACCACAATTACGAGAAATTACCAAAGAGCCGCAACCACCGCTTCCGGTCCCTCCTCCATAAGTTTGCTGATAAACGAGACCGGTACCAAGTTCAGCCACCACGGTACCAAGTGCCCAAATACCGTGAGCAGAGGTACCGAAACGAGAACAACATCTTCGGCCCCAAGAACGTCGTGAAGAGCCTCCTAAGTCTGCGCAATAGCTTGAGCTGCAACGCTCTGGACCAGTGCAAGAGAAGATGCCGTAGCTACGCTTTGAGGCAGAATGATAGTTGTCAATACAAATGTGAAATCACGTTCGCGTGCGAGCAGCAACAGAAAGATGATTGCACGAAGAGTGACAACTGCGAGCCGGAGGACAGTTGCGCCGATGGTGATGAGTGCGGTGATGAAGAATTGAACCCCAGCACCCGGGCCCCACCCGAGTACGCCCTGTAGATTAATTCCTCGCGCAGGGCTTGGGGTTTTCGAGATCAATGCGGATATTTATGCTACGGGGCCCGATGTTTGTCGGGACTTATTTATTTAGGTTTCCTTTTTCTGTGAATTATTTATGTGCGAATTACGTACGAAAGCCGAGTTTCACGGGACGGCGGTCGCAAATGTATTGATCTTTCGTAAGCAAATATATACATACTTCAGAAGTGTGAGGGGTGGCGGGTGACATTGGTTTCTTATTCAATTCAATTCAATTCAAATATTTTTATTCATTATAAAAACAGAATGTTTACTTAATGAACGTCAAAGTTGTTAGTTTCACAATTAACGGATTATGTGGAGAAGAAGCTAACAAAGAAACTCCACGTTTATACTTTTCAAAACACGTTTTAACTTAATTAACAGAGTTTTCAACTTAAAATATTAGTCATGAATGTGTTAAACACTAGTCACAATTGTCCTGTAGTTAATATTAATCTATACGTACTGTTTAATGCCAAACATCTTTGTCTTCTAAATAATCCTTGATGTTATAGTAAGCCTTTTTGCACAGAATAATAACACATTTTTTAAATCGCGTTGGAGGTAATGGAGGTATTAACAACTTAATTTCCACACAACATTATCACTTGACCTGGTCCCGAACTAGGGTAGCCTGTGCTACGGTAACCAGGCAAGGACATCGCATTGGGTATATTTCAAGGACATGGAAATACACCCAAACTGGGGCCATTTGTACAAATGTACGGCGGCCCAAAGTGGGAATCGAACCCACGGCCTCCGGAATGGTGATCAAATACTGCTAGACCACCGAGGCAGCCGACGAACACTGCAACAATTATTATTATTAATTCTTTATTGCACAAAGACAGTGTACAATTCGACATCATCGGGCTGGTCGTTTCATACATTTACTAAGGCTGCTGTGCGAATATTGCACATTGTATGAATACCCACTAATCTAGAGGTTCCCAATTTTATTTGACCATAGAACCCTAATTTAAGATACATTTTTTGGCCGAACCCTAATTGGCTGTTTTGATAAGTTATATTAGCACTAAAATTATGCTTATATCTGACATCCAGTCCGTTTCTCTATGCGTTTTTGGTGTAAGCGTAAGCTGAGAAAACAGTCTTGCCGATGCAAGTCGTCCCAAACGAAGCAGAACCTTTCTCTACGATTGCAGGGTATTCATCTTTAAGGCCAATCCAAAAGTCATTTGACTGCCTCGTCGGTCTAGCCGTTAAGGCGGTTAGCTACCAACACAGAGATCGTGGGTTCTACTCCCACAGGGGACCGCCGTAAATTTGTACAAATGGCTGCAGTTACCATAGCACAGGGTATCCTACTTTGGGGTCTGGTCAAGTAATTGTATCGCGTAGAAGTTATTATTATTATTATTTAGATTAGAATCTTCTGAATGGAAGTTTCGAACGTTTTATTGAACTCTCAGACACACCGCGGAACCCCAGGGTGCCGCGGAGCACCTTTTAGGAAGTATGCAGCCCTTTTAGGAAGTATTTATGCAGTTACGATAATCGTTCAATGTGAAACTGGCCGCCGATGTTGCTTCTAAGAATCACCAAGCCAGGACCGGACCAAGGTGTGGAGGCCATGGGGGCAAGAAAGCAGTGGCCGGCCCTTAGCTGTTTCTCAAACAAATTAAACACACTTTTTTCGAATATCTACGAGTAGTTCATTGCAGAATAACAAGTTTAAGTTTTATTGGAATATTTTAAATTACATTTTCCAATAACCCATGAGATTCACGGGCACCCGACCCCCTTCTTTGTCTATTCCTAAGTCCAGTAGTGAACTAATATAGGCCGATGGATTGGTTGGATGTTCACACTGACTTCCGATCTGCTTGAAAGATCGGATGATTTTTAGGGTTCCGTGGGTACCCAAAGGGTGCCAAACGGGACCCTATTACCAAGACTTCACTGTCCGTCTGTTTGTCTGTCTGTCTGTCTGTGTGTCTGTCTGTCCGTCTGTCCGTCTGTCTGTCTGTCTATCTGTCTGTCTGTCTGTCTGTCTGTCTGTCTGTCTGTCTGTCTGTCTGCCTATCTGTCTATCTGTTTGTCACCAGGCTGTATCTCATGAACTACGATAGCTGAAATTTAAATTTAATAGTTGAAATTTTCACAGATAGCGTATTTCTTTGCCGTTTTGCTCGATCTTTGTGTCTAATGTTGTATAGATAATGGTACGGAACCCTTCATGTGCGAGTCCGACTCGCAATTGGCCGGTTTTTTTATTGTGTACTACCAGCCACAGGTTACCAAGGTAGAAGGTTAACCTTTTTACCTAGATAACACGCAGACAGTACCTAATGACATATAGATAGATGAAATATTTATTCAAATATAATTCCTGGTGTAGGATGCGATAAAGAATATTCTATCTACCTATCTATCTCATTTAAAAACAGACTTTATAATCATTTTACAAGTGCACGAAAGTGCTATACACGCATCAGCTCAAACCTGCTTATGTATTAATAACATTGATACTGAAAGCCGAAAAGTAATTTTCGTGAGTAGTTACCTAGTTATGTCACTTGAAGTAATGAGGAATTCGGGAATAAAACGAGAGATTAATGTTAACCTTAGAAGTAAATAGAAAAGAAAGAAAGAAAAATAGTAGATTGTACATCAAGGGTTTAAAGCGATCCATCATAAAATTGACATTTAGGCCTGGGTTATACACTGTTTCTTACTTCGATTGCGAGGAAAATTTCGGACAACAAAATCTTCGTACAGTGAAAGAACATAAAAAGTAACCAATTCCCGCCAATTTAATGTATAATATTTATTTTTTATTTTTACCATGGAATTTATTACATCATAAGCAGCCTATATACGTCCCACTGTAGGGCACAGGCCTTCTCTCAGGGAGAGAAGACTTACATACTTACTTGTTTTCTGTCAAGTCATAAAAACATTTCGGCGCATTTTTAAACAATAATCAACTCCTATTTTATCTGATTTCATTATAGAAAAAGTACGGAATTCAAATAATTATAGCAAGGATAAAATAAAACAACAAGTTTCAGTATTCTACGAAATTTTACTGCTCAATTAAATTGTGCAATATTTGTAAATATATTTTAACTCTGTTGAGCCTCAGTATTAGTTTTAGAAGAAAAAAAATACTTTATGCACTCTAGTGATTAAACAGTCATAAAAAGCGATTTTATGTCGTCTACGACGTAAAGTTGAACTTTACGAGCATGACAAGTGGAAAAGACATTTAATATACTAATAAGTCACATCACAGAAACAAAATAAACAGATAAGTAACACAATATGCACAGAAAGAAAACTAAATACTCAACAGAGAAATCAAATAAATAAAACAGGACCATAGGATGTCATCATCATCATCAGCCATTTCAGGCCCACTGCAGGACATAGGCCTCCCTCATGGTTTTCATAACCGTGAGGGGTTTTTCCATAATCGCCCCGCTTGGCAGGCGGGTTGGCGAACGCAAAATGCGGTTGGAATCTCAGGAAGATGCTGCTGCCCGTCTCCTGGTAATGTATTTTCTTAGTCGCCTTCTACGACATCCACGGGAGGAAATGGAGTGACGCTATTCTTAATCCGGCGCCACACGGTATGTATTTCCTTAGTTGCCTACTACGACATCCACGGGAGGAAACCATAGATGTAGCCTGATGTAAATCGAACTTTTCAAGTATTTTTTTTAATCGATGTAGATGAAGTAGGTTTAGACTTCCGTTTTCGTCGTCAATTTGCGAGTCCCAAAATTCGTTATTACCTTTCTAATTGCACCATCAGCAACGTCCTTCAGAAGTGAGGTAGGGTAAGCGTAATAATGGCCACATTCAGCTGGGTCTAGACGGAAGGAAACTGTCAATTAACAAATACAAACGTCAGTCAGGGCTCTGGGGATGGTTTTAAATCGAATGGCGAAAGCCCGCTTTAATATGTCACTTGTGCCGTGTAGGCAATAATCATCATTCAGCCACAAGAAGTCCACTGCTGGACATAGGCCTCCTCCGTGGATTTCCGAAAAGACCTGTTGGAAGCGGCTTGCATCCAGCGTCTTCCTGCCACTTGTATGAGGTCATTTGTCCATCTTGTGGCTGGTCGTACTACGCTGCGCTAGCCGATAGGTGTAGGGTTGTGTAGGCAATACTGGCAATATAACAAAAGCTTGTACGTTCCACTGGAGGGCACCGGCCTTCTCTCAAAGAGAGAATTTTAGTAAATATAACGCAACTGGTGACATGTTACAGGTATTGCACGTGTCAAAAATAACTCTGTGAAACTGTTTACCGAAGTTTCCGTTGTTTTACAACATTTTTTGCCAGGTAATATGGGAACATATTAATTGGCCTACGACCTGTTCTCAGACCTACTAAAAGTACAAAAAAAAAGTGTTTGAAGTGGCGGTAGAAAGTGTTTAAGAGTCTTTGACTCCTGCTTTTAATTTGATTAATTTGATTCTAATCTTAGCTGGTGAGTATTATTATATATTTGGTTAAAACGATAATATTGGAAATATAACAAAATAAATTTTTGACGAAGATCTACCTATATGGACGAAATCGCGAGAAAAGGATAGTAGCTTTATAAATAGCTGGTCCCTTCCTATTGTTAACCATCCCGTGTGACAATTAACGTCTAGCTTGCGAGTTAATCGCAATAATTGGTGCCGCCCCCGCCCGCCGAATATAGTCCGAAATTGGGCCGGCTCCCAAAAGACCCTGAGAAAAGAACCGTAGATAAAGCTACTTTAATAATAATCACTGAAAAAACATCGGTAGCATTAAAAAATGCGAGTCGTATTTCGTAGCAGCATAAATACGTTCAACTACGATAAAACAAAACAAAAACTTTTAAAAATCACGTTTCTCGTTTGGGACACCCTATAATTTTTTGGATACTATTAGATTTTTTATCATTTGATGGATGCTATAATAACAAATATTCTGAGAAAAACTCAACTGTCTACCTATTACGGCTTGTCTTATATAGGTCAGACCGACAGGCAGACAGACGTGGGCGTCGTAGGCATAGGTAGTATAGGATATTGTTGGCATATTTTGTTTATAGATCCGTAAAGACGCAAAAAGAAACTAATGGCCAGAATTGTATTTTATGTTTTTGCTTACAACCATGAGGGAGGCCTATGTCCTCTAGTGGGCGTCAAACGACTGATAACGATGATGACTCACAAAATAGAAAAAAGTGTTTTTTGCGTTCATAGCAAAATGAAACGATATAAACCTAAACGGTGCGACGAAATTGAATACCTAGCACCAAGTTGCGTCCCGTATTATGAAAAATGTGAATGTGCTCGTTAGGGCTTTCGCCAACTAACGCAAGATAATAAGTATGTAAGTAGATAAATACATATCCAGCAATATGGGAATAAATAGCTGTTGGCATACAATTTGTCTATGGATAACTTTGTAAATGTCATGGTACAAGTCGCTTTTGGAATTATTCTCTGGATATACCTTACTTCTGTATAAGCAGATAGTAATGTCAGAAGCGATGAGTCAACACTTTAGTGACCAGTTCGGAATATCCTGTCACATATAGCCCAAATGACCAGCGACAAATTAACATGAACATTCTGCCTAATAATTACACCGTTTTCTAGGAAAAAGTTCTGTTATTAGGTATGTTTTGGTTCTTTGGCGAACTGTGGAAGTTATTTTCAAGGCTGTTCATGTTCTCATTTTTGTGTTTTTTTAAATTCACTTGTGCTCGAGCGAATGTGGGTGGAAGGGCCGGTAAGGGCCGACCCAGGCCGACATACTTCGACCAAATAGGGGATGTATTAGCAAACGGCAAGATAAAAAGTACCCGAAACCGGCGGCGACCGTCACATCACTAATACGAATCGTGATCGTTAGTCTAGCGAGCAGGGGCCTAATTATGCTCAACAAATCCTGAGTGTTTCCAATGCAAATTGCTATACTAATTTGACAGTTATACAGTTCGAATCGCTCTGGATCTATATCCTGAGCGATCTATAGCCCCTATGGGCTGGTGGGCGTCCTACGGTACGTTGTCCAACTCGTTGTATCTACTCGAGTGCCTTCGTGCCCCACCGGCTGTCGCTTCTTCGGCAGATGTGACCCGCCTGTCAAGTTAGCTGACAAGCACACTAACAGAGTAACTCAACAATGACTAAATTACAAGTTATGGTCGAGCAGAAACTGTCCAATAGTTACTAGAATCGTGTCCGGCCAATATCGTGACATGGGTCGGCTAATGAACCCCGGCTCACATTGAGTGATTGTCATTGATTGACTATTAGTTGTCCTTATGGCACGATTAGAAGGGAACTGGATGACTGTTGGCGTCCTGCTCACACGTTAAAGACGGCAATATTGTATGAGCGAGAGGCAAATAGTTGCCCAGTCCCTTGTTTTAATTGTCAGTGTTATAACTGGCATTAATTTTTGTAATCTTACTTTTTTAAACAGGTATTAGCCAATCGTCATATGTATTAGTTGTATGTATTAGTCAATCTGCAATGGTCTCATTTACGGAATTTACTACAGATTGAGCGGGAGAGAGAGAGAGAGAGAGAGAGATAGATAGATAAATAATACTTTATTATACACAGATACGGTCTTATTTATAAAAAACATGATTCCTTAAAACACTCCTCAGACTCAGTTTAAATAATCTGTGGTTACGTCTTACCTTTTACCGCAGAATATTTAAATTGACTCTGAGGAGTGTCGTAAGGAATCGTGTTTTATTAATAAGACCGTATTTGTGTATAATAAAGTGTTTTTTATCTAACTATCTCTCTCTTTCTCTCTCCCTCCCCTAAATCTATAGTAAATGCCATACATGGGACTATTGCAGGACTAATACATACAATACGCAGCAGAGCATACAGTAAAGGAAAACATCGTGAGGAAACCTGAGTAGCCTGGGTGTATAGATATGTTAGTTAAAATTTTATCCGGATCCGTTCAGCCATTTTCGCGTGAAAGAGGAACAAACATCCCTTTCGCGTTTATTAGTAAGGATACAGACCTCTCAGAGAGTTAGCATGAGGTTAATAAACACTTTATTGGAGAAGGCCTGCTTATGCTAATTGAAGCTTGCATTGCTACTTATGTTAGCTAGAGTCGACAGCATAGTACAACCTTCAGTTAGACGCAATTTACTCATTCACGTTACGGCTGACTTTGCGACCAAAATCAGCTTGTCACTATCCAATCTTAGGCCGGTCACATATAGTCGGAATTCCGTTTCGGGATTTCGATTCGAGATTTCGATTCGGCATTCCGAACGCAGTAAATTCATATTTACCTATGGACCTGCCACATAAATACGGCACAAAATTTCGAACGGAAAACTGCCGTATGTATGTGGTGGGTCCATAGGTTTGTATGAATTTACTGCGTTCGGAATCCGGCATCGAAATTCCGAAACGGAATAATTCCGACTGTATGTGGCCGGCCTTATACAGTCCACATTATTCACAACTGGATAAAGGTTTCCCCACTACTCTGTTCCGTTTTTGTCCATCCTCATCTAGCCAGCCACCGGCACTTCCGGCAAGCACAGGGTGTCGTTTGTTCTAGTGCAGGGCTCAATGCTAATTATACACTGGCCTGCAAAACTAAGTATCACACTTTTAAAATTGCAATAACTTTTTATGTACACAAGATATAATTTAGAAATAAAAAGGATTGGAAAAAAGTTTTATTTTGCAGTATACTTTAAAAGAAAGCTGATAAAATTATTTGATAAACGTTTTTTTTATTTTAAATCTTTAACTTCTATAGTTTAAAAAAAAATATAAAAAGAAAAGTGTGATACTTACTTTTGCAGGTCAGTATATTTACTTTTCCGTATTCTGAAATAAATATTTTGTATTCTGATCCACGTTCCGGTTCATGGTATCCTGTCGAAGGGGTCAGGGGAAAAACAGCTTTTGTCACATTTTTTATTTTTTTCAACTGGCAATGCAGACTGAACGGTTATATCTGTCGCTATGTTCTATGAAAAACAACAGGGCAATAACACCCATAGTCTCTGCGCTTTTAAGCTTCTAAAATATCGTTACAGGGTAAAAACATCCAATGTCAGAACCGTTCAGGAAAAAAACAACCTTTGTCCATGGTCCACTATGACAGTGACATAAGACTTCTAGGTTATATTTTTTCATATTTCTTTCTTTCCCAGCGCTCCAAATTAATGGAATTGTGAGTTTTTTATGCAAAATGTCCGATGAAGAGTGTAATGTTTTGAGGTGTGATAAATCTAGTAAAAAGAGAAAAACTTTCGGTCGAATATCAGAAGTCAACAAGAAGATAAAAGTACAAAGTCATGAGATGGGAGAAAATTGTTATTGTAAGCGGTACAAGTGTTTTGATGTGGTGAATCTAGAACAACGAAACAAAATTCTCAGAGATTTTAATCTCATGCAGACCCGTGATGAACAAAATTTATATTTGTGTGGTCTCATCACAGTTTATGAGGTACAAAGAAGGCGTCCAAGGAAAGCCGAAGACGATGCAAATTTACATTCAGCAACCTATTTATACCGGGTTAGAATCACTGACAACACTCAGACGAAAGATGTTCCAGTTTGTTTTAAAGCATTCATGGCTATACATGGCATTTCTCAACAAAGGTTAAAAACTCTGAAGAAGTCTTTGCAAGAGACTGGAAACGCGCCATTAGACATGCGAGGCAAGCACACCAACAGGCCAAGAAAGCTCACAGAAGATGTGACAAATAAAGTAATGGAGCACATTAGATCCTTTCGTGGCCGTAAAAGCCATTACAGCCTACACGAATCCTCAAAAATATATCTTTCTGAAGAATTAAATGTGAAAAAAATGTATGATTTGTTTCAATACAAAGATTTATTGTCCTATGAGTCGTACAGAACCATTTTTGTTAATAATTTCAATATTGGTTTCGGATATCCGAGGTCAGATACATGTGGAAATTGCGACGAATTTAAGGCTAAACTGAAGGGCTTAGAAGTAGACTTGAAGAGTGTATCTAACAATGAAGAAAAGTCTGTTATTGAGAAGAAGGTAAAAGATTTAAAAACTGAAAATAAAGTACACAAGATAAAAGCAGAGACATTTTATCGAAAAAAAAGAGAAAGCAGGATTCACTGTCAACCGTCTTTGAAAAGAGAGGCTATCGCCATGGATTATCAAAAGAATCTGAGCATGCCTAACATAACCAGTAACGAGACCTACTATAAGAGACAGCTCACCTTCAATCCATTTAACATTCACGTCCTGGGTTCTGCAGATTCCTATTTTTACTGCTACGATGAGACCATAGCTAAAAAAGGAGCAGATGAAGTTTGTTCCTTCCTACACCATTATATCTTTACAAAACTCAATCCTAATGTCAGAGAGTTAGTAATATTTTGCGATTCATGTGGTGGGCAAAATAAAAACTATTGCATGTTCAGATTTACACACTATGTGGTTCACACAGCCAAACGTTTGGACGTGATAAAAATGGTATTTCCGATTCGAGGTCATTCTTACCTAGAATGTGACAAAAATATGGCACTTATAAATCAGAAGGCTCCATGTGAAACACCAGATGATTGGAGAAAAGTAGTGTCCGAGTCAAGACTAAAACCTACACCATTTCAAGTTATTGATGTTGATCAGCCTTTAGTCCGATCTTGGACCAAGTTTTTGGCACCAAAGTATAAAAAGACATGCCCATTTCTTTCTAGACCTATCCGTGAGATTAGGGTTGAGATTACACATCCCCGTCTCATTTTCTACAGAGATACCTATAATGGACACTGGACTTCCTCTGTTATGTTGGATGCAAAGAGAAGAAGGGTTAACTCATCTTCCTGTGAAGACATCCCTAATTCAGGAGAATTTACTCTCCCTGACCAAGCTTACAAGGACATTTTACCGATCAGTAAAGCAAAATTCCTGGATATACAGTCTTTATCAAAATATTGTGGACCGACAGCAAAAAAGTTTTTTTCCAACCTTAAATATACATAATAAATGATTAGAAGAAGCCTTTCCCCTATACCTTACAGTTAAAGTGCCTTAGTGACATCAATTGTTTTTCCCCTGATGTTGGTGGACATAGGATGGTTTTCACCTGATTATTCTGTCTTAGTCACAATTTTTTATTATAACTCTTAGCTGATGTGAAGTCAAAATAAAATAAATAAATAATTACATTAACAATAAACATTCTTTCAATAAAAAAAGCTTTTCTTATTTATTTGGGTATAAATGACACTATTTTGTTAAGATCTTATCTTTTAAATAGTAATATCTCAGTTTGATCATTAGGTGACAAAAGTTGTTTTTCCCCTGACCCCTTCGTATATTACCTATTTGTGGTTACTGAAAGTGAAAGTGAAAAGTGAATGTGAAACATCTTTTTTACCACAAATTTTACAACAATAATAAATATTAAGTTTTCTTTCATTCACATGTTGTGGTAAAAAGGAACGGGCTCAGCTTTATTGCCGTGACTGCATGCGTTGTCACAGTGCTGGTTTTCAGCCCGTCCCTTTTTAACTTAAAAAAAAATCCTACGTACGCCGTAATAGCAGCGAAGTGGGTTACGGAACATAACAACGAAGACAAGCAAAAACGGTCGAAAGAAAACACGCGTTCTTTCAGCGTAATCCCCATAACAAAGGGTACCTATACCGCTGCCATTTTCAACCCTATTCCAAGGTATAATAACCGAAACATTAACGTGGTACGTCTGAAGACACACAATTTAGCGAATATGCAAACACGGGGGGTTAACATCTTAACTTTGTGTCGACATGACGCATTTTAATCTCGCGCGGGTTCTTCCCGTTACCTCTACAATATTCGGTTCTTAGGCAGGCCATATACGATCATTTCATTTCCATCACTCGGCGCGCTGTTCAAGTGCATTACAGCCAAAAATTGAACACACACGATTACTCCATTCGCGTCGCTCCACTTCATTCCAATTTTTATTCATTCTACGCTGCGACTTCTGACACGACACGCGGATTCGCCACACACGGGCTTGATGGATGGGAAGGAGCGATGGAACGGATCGGATTGTTTGGAAATCCAAAAATTCTCATCCACGTAAGATTCCGCACACACGGCAAGTTTTTCGCTTATTTTGGAGTTTTGGCGTGGAATGTTGTGGAGTGGAGCGATCGTGTATGGCCTGCTTTACACGCACATGTAGTGATGGGTGGACGAGAATATCTTCAGACAATGTTTTCAAACTGATGTATTATGTTTAAGGTGATTTGAGAAAAGATGGTTAGAGTGGAGTTTTTATTCGCTGCCTTTTTCTCAGCTTCAAATCGACCCGCTACCAATCCATATTGACATTCAATCAACAGAAAGAAACTCCGACTGAGCGTGTTTGAATACCGATTCAGCCCACTGGGGCTGCTAATACAGGCACTTACTTTTTACCAATGTAAACCGGGCCTTCTTATAAATTTTGTAATAACTTTTACACAACACAATCATTTGTCCTGGTCGAAAACTAGGATATCCTGTGCTCTAGCCAGGCAGAAATCTCAAAAACATAAAAACACCCCCAGACTGCGGCCATTTGTATAAATCAAGTATGGCGGCCTCCTATAAGAATCAGACCCGCGGCTTCTGTTTTGGCAGCCAAGCGTGTTAATAAGACCAGCCGCTAGGCCAACGAGCTAGTCATACATCTGAATGAATGAATGAATGACAGCCTCTCGTGACCTCTGACCTAGAGTTCAATCCTACCACAAAGAACATCTACTTGTCTCTGTTTCGCAACTGATAGAAAGATAGGGTTGATTATATTCCCCAATTTTTACACGTTCTTGTAATTCGTTCGGAACAAGCCTTCTTTGGGATAATAGCGTAAGGGTCCAAATGACGTCAGTTAACGCTGCAGGGTTGAGCCGTTTTTGCGGCCATTGAGGCCGTATTGTGACATACTTACATGTCTCCAGTCTGCCATTAGGGGGGTTAAAAGGAAAAATAAAGCCAAAACGGGTGAAGTAACATGTTTTTTCGAGTCCATATTTCTAACTCCATGGGCTGGTAGTAAAGGAGAATGGGATCCTTGATGATTGTTACGCACCCTATAGGATTTCGAGTCATTGAATAATTTATACTTTTTTCGGCCTTTGGCCATATAAGTCAGTTATTTTGGGACTGTTCGACCGTTTATCTTGTCCTACATCGCATAGAGAGGTTTTGCGATGGCTTTATCTCTTCTTCTTCCTCTCCGACTAGCGAAGGTTGGCAGTCAGCTCCACATATATACAATATGTCTCTTGCAAGGCGGAAGAGCTCAGCGGCAATTGCGATTCCAGTCAACTTCCGTAGGTTTCTCAACCAGGGTGGCTTTATACGCACTCAAATCTGGATGGTTTAAAAGCGGTGGCAATGTAAATATTAATTAAAAATGCAATCTACTGAAACTGTTGCTTTTAAGCATAGACGCAAAAAAAAAATATGTTGAGGTGAGAAATCTTGTTTCGAAAAAATCCGTCTATCAAAACAATGACCCGCGGGCCCGCAGCGCGCACGCGCCGCTCTGTCTACTAATGATTCTCACAGATTCGAGTTTGTCTCTTGATATGTTTAGAAAGTGCCTTTTAAAAAAATCTAACTAGCGCACTCGATAGCCATTCTTTAGGCACGGTTCGAACCGCCCAAAATTCATAGAGTATAACAAAAAGAATGTAAAGCTTTTTTTTTAAACTGGATCGGGTCGACCGTTGTTCAACAACACGAATAAATCGTAAGGGATTGTAACACAAATTCAAAATTTACTGTACATCAGATAGACAGGCACTTTTATCAGCGTTGTGAGATTTGAGGGTGGGTTGCAATGAGAGAGAAGATGCTACGACACCATTCAAGGGCTGGATAGATAATAATAATTATAAATGACCAGGGCCCGATTCTGTTAGTATATTATAGTACAATGACAAATCCACGGTCGGGCCACGTGACATCCTACTAATATTATAAATGCGAAAGTTTGTGAAGATGTTTGGAAGTTTGGATGTTTGTTACTCAATCATGCAACAACAGCTGAACGGATTTACATCAAACAAACGCAAACTTGGCGTACACACAGACAAACACCTGAATTGAGACATAGCATACTTTATATCCCGGTAATGCGTTCCCGCGAGATAACATTTATTTAAAGTTTAAAATAGATGGCGTTGTGTGAGCGAACGTTGTGTTTTAAAAATAGATGGCGTTATGCAAGAATCGTTTATTCGGATTCTGTGGCGGCACGAAGTTCGCCGGGACAGCCAGTGTTTTATAATTTCATTGACGCCTAGAAGGGTCGGTTCGGTATCGCGTGTCGACTAGTAGCGGCAATGAAATGAAATCAACAACTTCGTGCAGCTGTCATTCTACTACGATGCATTAACAGAATCTACACCCACCCTACTTTTTATGTACTCATATACGTTCAACTTTACTGCAGGGCTCAGGCCTTCTCTCAGAGAGAGAGATTGGGCTTAATTACCACATCCACCCACCGCGGATTGGCAATTTCAAGCGCTGAGGTATGTGAACACCTCAAACACTCAGGTTTCCTCACGATGTTTTCCTTCAGCATTAGCGAGTGATATTAGAAAACAAAGTCACACCCCGGGATTCGAACCCACGACCTCCCGAATGAGAGGTCGGCGTTCTACCACTAAGCAACAACCGCACTACTCCACTGTCATTTCATAATATCAAAAATTAAAAGCTGCGTAGAACAACCTCAATTTCTACACGAACAAAACCACATATGTTACTAGTTTATAATTTCATCACAAACTGTCTGCAGCACAACTTGCCTAACAATACTCTAGTTAGTTTGGCATACTCTGTGACTATCGTAACTGAACGTTAATACACCTTATGGCTTTGAGCACGAAGTTCATATTTGAAGTTGTTGGCTGTCTGTGGTGGAGTGTATGTAAATTGGCGAACAAAACAGTGATTTCAGTTGACAAACTACGCGGGTACTGAAATGAGGACGGGCTTGACTCACTCATTTTCAATTTAGCTCCGCATTGAAGTTGCGTTTCAGCTAACACCCATGGAACTGGTCTATCGCTAGAATCTGTTTTTAATCAATCAGCGCTCAAGGATTTATCTTAAGAAATAAAAGATAAAAAGGATTCATTGGCTCATTAGAAAAAAAAAACTTAAAACAATGTAAGGCTTAACTAGTGATGACATAAAATAAGGCAACAGGTAGTGGCTCAGCTGTTGCTAACTCGGGTCAGTCCCGGGCAGTGCCGACTTTTAGCCACTGCCTTCTCCCTGAGATGTTGTGCGGGAGTTATGTCATGAGGGCTAAAACAGTCAACTAGGCAACTAAAAATGTTCTGGGCATCGATTAAAAACGAAACAAAAATCAATTAAAACATGAGAAAAAAATCAATAAGCAATTCTCCTTCTTATTAAAAAAAGAAGTTAATAAACGTTTTTAAACGTGAAAAGATGAAAAATGACCTAAATAAGAAAAATATTTCCACTAAGTAATAATATATCTCATACGATATCTTCAACGATATCTCAGCCTTTTTGCACAAGACAGGGAGAAGTGAAAGGTCACGGTGGAGCCTCTGCCCAGCAGTGAGACACAAGAAAGAGAAAGAAAGTGATATTGTCTTTATTGCCAACAAAAGTTAAATAAAGTACAATAACTGAAAAGAATAGGGTCCCACTTTTCCACTTTACACTTTTACATGTAAATATATAATTAGAAATTGTATATAGGTATTAGAAATGCGGAATTTAGTTTGCGTTTTGGACGGTCTGCGACCTAACTTAACTATAACTTCTTTTTATATAATTCTAAAATATTGTCAGAGGTTTTATACATTTTCTAATAAATATTTTTTTATTAAACGCTCCACTAAATTAAAACATGAGTTTGTGAAGATGTTTGGATGTTTGGTGTTTAATATAGGTCAGTAAGTATAAGGCATAAGTAGGCCGTCTTTTAGAGAGAGATGATATTAGGTACTATGGGTTGAATCAACATTGAACATACTTGAATACCTTAGATTAGTTAATCAACATACTTGAACCTGGAAAATGCGAGTTGGACTCGCGCACGAAGGGTTCATTATCTATACAACAATAGATAAAGATCGACACAAGATAGATTAGGTACATTAAGAACAGCGCCATCTAACCAACAAGAAGCGTTTCACATTGACATTTAACGACATAGCTTCGGCGCTGTAAAGGTTACATAGATGGCCGCTAAATGGCGAGGGCTGTCTTTAGACAACGTTTTTTGTATGGGAGCCCCCATTAAATATTTATTTTATTCGGTTTTTAGTATTCGTTGTTATAGTGGCAACAGAAATACATCATCTGTGAAAACTCCAACTGCTTAGCTATCACGATTCGTGAGATACAGCCTGGTGAAAGGCAGACAGACAGACGGACAGACAGACAGACGGATAGTGAAGTCTTAGTAATACCCTAAAAACACTGTATATTTAAAAATAAGTATGTGTGTATTATCATAGCGGTGGTAGCCTAGTGGGTAGAACATCGGACTCGGAAGCGAGAGACTCAGGTTCGATCCCCTAGACTTGGTTTTCTAAGTTATGTACATTTGTGAAGTTGCAGTAGCAATACCACAGGCTAACTGTGTAGGAAAACATCGTGAAGAAACCTGAGTGTCTGAGCTATTAACATACCTCAGCGCTTGAAATCGCCAACCCGCGGTGGGCACGCGTGGTGATTAAGCCCATACTCTCTCCCTGAGAGAAGGCATGTGCCCTACAGTGGGACGTATATAGGCTGCTTATGTATGTAGTATCATATCTCACTACTTGGGTGTAAATTCGTCAGCACATCAACCTTTATACGGGTGCACTTTACTCAGCCACGTTACGGGTGTCATTGCAACGAAAATTTAAAGGTTGACCTGCACCCTTCGGGTACCAAACGGGACCCTATTACTAAGACTTCACTATCCGTCTGTCTGTCTGTCCGTCTGTCTGTCTGCCTGTCACCAGGCTGTATCTCATGGAGCGTGATAGCTAGGCAGTTGGAGTTTCTGCAGTTTCTGTTGCCGCTGTAACGATAAATACTAAAAATAGAATAAAATAATTATTTAATGGGGCTCCCATACAATAAATGTGATCTTTTGGCGTTTTCTCTAGATCTTTGTGTCTAATGTTGTATAGATAATGGTACGGAACCCTTCGTGCGCTCCGTACCATTATCTATTATCTTTATCACGTGCACTTTGCCGGTTTTGTTATAAGTAACGCAAATCAAATTGTAACTTTTAGTAATTCCAGCTATAAAGAAATAGGCCCCTGTCAGGGCCAGCACTAATATCCTGTGCAGAGCTGTACTGGTAGAACTAAATTGTTCAGCGCTCAAATGCTTTCGGAGTTTAGACAAACGTTGTAACAAAGTTGGGGGCGAACTTAGACCGGGTATGAAACAAATTTAGTTGACCCTGAGTTAGGTTAGCGAGATTTAATCCGGAATTAAGTTGGATAAACCGTTTAAACGGCTGTGTTGTGAACCTAGGTGAACTAATGGGTGGCATTGCTTTGAGGTTAATACATCGCTCATCAGGAACAACAACGACGGTATTAAGCTTTTGCGAAGTTAAGTATATTCATTATAATGGCGATTATGGCAAAACCCCTCAAGTTTATGAAAACCATGAGAGAGGCCTGTGTCCTGCAGTGGGCGTCGGGTGGCTGATGATGATGATGATTACAATAATTCATCATTATCTTGCCAGCGATTTTTCCCGTCATTGTATTATAATAATAATACAATTATAATAATAATACAATTATATGAAAATTCGCTGGCAAGATACGCGTAGGCTGGAGAGAGAAAATACTGCTTGAGAAACCTACGGGAGTGGACTGGAATCACAAGTGCTGCCAAGCTCTTCCGCCTTGCAAGAGACAGAGATAAATATGCGGAGCTGACTGGCAACCTTTCCTAGTCGAAGAGGAACCATAAGAAGAAAATGAAGATTCGTAATACTCCAAAAGTATAGCTTAGCACGGGGAAACATCGAGACAGCTGAATTTTTGTTAATTTCACTCACATCGTCAGCGTCATGTGACTGAAATTAACAAAAATTGTAGCAGCTGCTTGTCGCAATTGTATTCTGTACCAATTCATGAAATTTCTGTACAAAGTCGATGAAAGGTTCTCCTTTAAAAATTTGCAAAAATGTAATCATGTCGTTGTTATTTCCGACGAGCGATATAATAATTCAGTCTATCCCACCCGTTGGGCACAGGCCTTCTCTCAGAGAAAGACCGCGTGCCTACCGCATGGCGTGGAGGTATGTGAGTACTTCAGGCACTCAGGTTTTTTCAAGATGGTTTCGGTATGATAGCGACTGGTATTTCTACTAGAAATTCACAAATGTTCGAAACTTAGAAAACGAAGGTGATTAATTGTATTTAATTAAGGGTTTTGGCTTACGATGGTGACCAGCGCCTCAATTATGTATGTATCGTTTGTCTTATACAAATGTGTGGGAAAAAATAACATCCAGTTCACTTCGTCATAAAATTACGACAGGTGTTTATGCATTAGTGGGTATCGATACTGTGACACGGTACTGATATTACACCACATAATGCATTTACTTTCTGGTCTAGCACAAATAGCAGACCACTTCGATCTTCTCAAAATCATCTCCTTAGCACCCATGGTGAGAAGCCACTCTGGTTTTGTCTCAAACTCGTTCTCTGTCACTGCTGTCCGTCTCTGGAACGTCCTCCCTGAAAGCATCCGTAAAGCCCCCACTCGTTCGTAAACACTTTCCCGATCAGCGTTATCCTGATCCCCCTACGAGGACTGTGTACGTGTAGTGTATTATATTTTTTTCCCCTTTATATATTTATTCATATTTATACAAATACAAATATCTTTATTGAGAAAATGAAATTTGCCACCGTAGATTTTGAAGCCCTTGCTCTCCAACTAGGAAAACCTGTGTGTTAGGAGCAAGAGTGTCTTCCTTTAACTAAGTGTTACAATTGAATGCAAATTATTATACCAGTGCACCGGACAAAAAAGTTAAATTTGATGTTTTATTAAGTCCGCCGTGTGGCGCCGGATTAAGAATAGCGTCACTCCATTTCCTTCCGTGGATGTCGTAGAAGGCGACTAAGGAAATCAATTACCAGGAGACGGGCAGCCGCGTCTTCCTGAGATTCCAGCCGCATACTGCGATCGCCAATCCGCCTGCCAAGCGTGGCGAATAAGGCAATGAAAACCACGAAGGAAGCCTATATCCTGCAGTGGGCGTCAAATGGCTGATGATGATGATGATTAAGTCCGCCGCATTGCCATTGTCAAGTTTACTTATGTGCAATAAACGTATTTATAACAATAATAATATGACCCCCGGATTCCCGTACACTAACGGTGTGTTAATCGACTGTTAACAGCCTTCATCTCCTATATTACGCGTACCAAATCCAGTCTACTGTCAAATTCCATACTAATGAGCATTGTCGTAAAAAAATTTAGTTTTGTTTTTATATTATTTTTTTGTAGAAAATATAATTTGGACTGATTTAATACAGTTTTAAAGCGAAAAACATTTATCAGAGAATACGAAACCGGAAGTACATCACGCACGGAAGTACGTCATCAACTGAGATCCTACGAGCTGTCAGTTTCTAGTGATACCGTGACTCGATAAAAGAACTCTTCAAATAAAAAAAAATTTAACAAAAAAAAAGCCGACTTCGAAACATTACAGCACTAAAAAGTTAGAAATAATTTAAATAAGTAGAAGTATGTATACATGTAGCTATTGTAGAGGTATTTGGAGTCGGTGCCCAAGATATATGTGCTGGTCATGAAACTGGGCACCGACTACAAATTATACTTCTACAATACCTACACGTATACATACAATACAAGCAGCCTATATACGTCCCACTGTAGGGCACATGCCTTCTCTCAGAGAGAGAGTATGGGCTTAATCACCACGCGTGCCCACCGCGGATTAGCGATTTCAAGCGCTGAGGTATGTGAATAGCTCGGACACCCAGGTTTCCTCACGATGTTTTCCTTCACCGTTAGCGAGTGGTATTGCTACTATAACTTCACAAATGTACATAACTTAGAAAGAAAATTCATAGGTACATGCCCGCACTGGGAATCGAACCTGGGTCTCTCGCTTCCGAGTCCAATGTTCTGCCCACTAGGGTACACGTATACATACTCCTAATTATTTAAATTATTTCAAACTTTTTAGTACTGGAGTGTTTCGAAGTCGGTTTTTATTTTTTATCAAAAATTTTGTATTTTTAAATTTTTTGTGGAAGAGCGGGAGAAAAATATACGAGTCCCTTATAACCATAATTTATCCTACTTAATTCGTTGCTTTAAAATTTGACGTTGTCAAATTCCATCTCCAAAAGTCTTCGCCAAAACATCTACTGCTACTTTTACGCTATTTTATGAAACATACGGATATTACTAAAGGATGGGCCCCGTCAGGCCTTATTTACTGCTGTCCTCTTTTTTTGAAGTCGGTTAAAAAGACAACGAATAAAAGCTCCACTCTGACCATCTTTTCTCAAATCATCTTTAGTGTAATGTATATTATTCGGTAACTAACAAGATCCCATAAGTGCTATAAACAGTATCATGACAACTACCAGTCTACGCCTTCAGTACAAGCTGTGCTTATAAAATACCGCCAGGGGCAAAATATGCGAGGAATTTCATGATTAGCATCTCCCATGCATTCCTTTGTTCTAAGGTTTGTGTAAATATTTGCCGAGGATACTCCATATTCGCCGAGGTGGGATCAACTTTCCTTTTATGTTTCATAGTAATATCAGTTGAAATGACGCTTACCCACTCATATACAAAATAAAAACAACCGGCCAAGTGCGAGCCGGCCTCGCGCACGAAGGGTTCCGTACCGTTATCTATACAATACTTGAATATTTCAAGCGTCTACCATCCGTTAATAATATCGAGCAAAAAACGGGAAAAAATCACGTATTTTGCTATTTGTTGTTATAGCGTCAACAAAAATACATTACATGTGAAAATTTTAAACTGTCTAACTATCACGGTTCATGAGATATAGCCTGGTGTCGCACGGACCAGGCGGACGGACGGACGGACGGACGGTCCGCGGAGTCTTAGTAATAGGGTTCCTTACCCTTTGGGTACTGGACTCTAAAAATGAATAAAATATTAGTATATTGCAAAATTTCACAATTTGTAAGAGGGTAAAGACCCCGTACTAGGTTAAGACCTGTAATACGGAAAGTCCTACAGTGGTTACGAAAGCAAGTTCTTGGAATAATAAGATCATATTCAATATTAATTTTCAACAAAAGAAATTAATTGATTAGGTGCTTACTATAAAAATATAAATTTCATGAAAATAAGAACCATTTAAATGCAGAATTTGGGTCCCCTATACGAACGTCCAACGGTTATTAAACAAATTATCAGACAACAAGCAACGTCATGCAAATGTGTCCTTTCACAACTCGACATACCGTATAAAAATGTTTGATAAACCTTAAATCTCATAGAGTAATCCTTTCTTATAATGTTATTTGGCAACAGAACAGGGCCTCGATTCTGTTAGTGCATTGTAGTATAATGACAGGTACACTGTCGGGTCACGTGACGTGTTTTTTCGTACCATTGACGCCTAGAAGGTTTGATGGGTGTGCCCGCGTAGACTTAAAGCAGCCATGAAATGAAAACCGTCATGTTCATGCAGTTGTCATGTTACTACAATGCATTGACAGAATCTAGGCCCAGTTCCACTAGGCTAGTGTGGTTTTACAGCGCCGCTTTCGGCAGCTCGGACAGCGCGGTTGGTAAGCGTCGCGGGCGAGGAACTTCGAGTGACTTGGATCGTTACATACCACAGTTAAAATAAGAATCAGTTGCCAATCTTTATGGTCGGACTGTAAGATGGACGGTGAGATGGCCACCCGCGCTTACCGTCACTGTAAAACCACACTTAGGTTGGATCAGGCTTGTGATCTCGCTACTATTTGTTACTAATAAGTGCTTCTGACAGAACAAAATTAGTTTCTTATAGGTTACTTTAAAATGCGTAGTCAATTGGTAGAAATAATGCATTTTCAAAATGACTGCATATCAAATGAACCCTTGTATTTAGATGTCTCATTGATAAGACAATAGCTTGTAAAATTAAATATTGAAAAACGTTGCTTGTGAAGTGATACTTTGATAATGATTTGTAAAACATTAGCTTATGTTACGTATGAAGTTTTCCCCACAGTAAAAGTGGTTTTTATTGACCTGTAGAACGCCGAAGCAATGGTAGCGTAGCTGTAGAACCCTGGCCTCACATTCGGGAGGTCGTGGGTTCGAATCCCGGCATGTACCAATGACTTTGTTTTCAAAAACTACGAACATTTATAAAGTTAGCAATACCACTTGATAACTGTGAAGGAAAACATCTTGAGGAAGCCTGAGTGACTGAGGAGTTCACATATTATGTCAGGTCTTGAAGTTGTCAATTAGCGGTGGGCTCGCGTGGTATTTAAGCCTAGTCTCTCTGAGAGAAGGCATGTGCCCAGCAGTGGGACGTTTATAGGCTACATAAGAAAGAACTCCACATTTTCGGATATAGTTGGAAATTGTATAAAGCAGCAGGGCCGCCTTTCATAAAACTACAATGGAGAACTTGCACATAAAAAGATTCAATATAGTCGAAGAGGCCATGTTAAAAGATAGATAAATGTGGGTAATTTTTTTTTTTACGTACAGGCACATACATTGGTTCTGGCCCCACACTAGGATACCCTGTGTCGTGGGAACCAGAAACAACGACATCACAAACATGTAAACATCCAAGACCTGGGTTTTTTTTCTCTCTAAGACTAATACTTTTTGAAATGTGACCTGTCGAAAGTCATTCTAGTCACGTGGTACAAACACACCCCATATAAATTAGAATAAAGCTATGACGTCACAACTTGCACGTAGGTATCACCTTCTAGTGTATGAAGTGTTTATCTATATTCGAGTTATCGCGTAAAATTACGTTTTTATGCAACTACACTCTTCTTAGAAAATGCTTAGAATTGAACAAAAAAATCGAAATCTGATATGTTTTTTTTATGTTATTAGAGTACATAGTTAAATTGACTTTTCGCATTTTTTGGGACGCTGAAAACACCAAAAAATATATTTTTATAGTTTTTTTTTCAGTTTTTCTATGTCTTCTGTGGTATAAAGGCAATGTCACTTCGATCTAAGTCTGACGCAAGTTCCCCATTAACAGTTTATTAAGAGAATTCGATGTACATTGCACAGCCGAGTATTCCTGCTTGTTAGTATGTGGGTTAACCGGTTTCGCAATCTACATATAGTATACCATAAATTGTAATTCCATACAATAGGGCCATGGTCTAGCCCACTTTAATTGCTGCAGCACGTAAATAAATAACTTCTACACAACACAATCACTCGTCCTGGTCCCAAACTAGGATACCCTGTGCTCTGGTAACCAGGCAAGGGCAATATAAGCAGCGTATATACGTCCCACTGTGGGGCACAGGCCTTCTCTCAGAGAGAGAGTATAGGTTTAATCACCACGCGTGCCCACCGCGGATTGGCGATTTCGAGCGCTGAGGTATGTGAATAGCTCAGACACTCAGATTTCCTCACGATGTTTTCCTTCACTGTTAGCCAGTGGTATCGCTACTATAACTTCACAAATGTAGGTACATAACTTAGAAAACAAAGTCATAGGTACATGCCCGCACTGGGAATCGAACCTGGGTCTCTTGCTTCCGAGTCCAATGTTCTACCCACTAGGCTACCACCGCTCATACCACCGCGCATGGGCATCACAAACATGACAATACACAAATTGATTACGGCGGCATCTGTGATATCTTACAAAAACAGTTTCTGAACACTTGGGAATCGAATCAAACCCACGACCTCGAGTTTGTTTTGTTAGTCAAGCATGCTTACAACAGTCAAAACAGTCGATGCAGCCATCAAGTTATTTGATCGCAATGTCACTTAATTAACAAAACGTTAATGAGTTCATGCTATTGTTCCCTTTCTTTGCGATATTTCGAATAAAATTATTGTTGCAATAATACGCCATTGTTAAAAGTTCTCTTTTAACCGTTATAATCAACGCCTCAAATCGCAAATTTAATTTGAGTCGAATTTTATTTTGTTACCTCGGAGCCAAGCAATAAACGTCGTTAAAACCTGCAAGGTAAAATCCATCAGAAGAGCAAAAGTAAACTTGTTAAGGGGTTACCTAACGAATCATGTCACAAAATGAACTGTCACTCATTCCTTGGCGATATTTATTAATGATATTAAAGCAGGTATAATACATACAATAGCTTCTACGGTTAATAACTAACAAATAAATTGTGTTGCATCACTTAATTTCACAAAGGAATTTCCGCGGTCACATAATTCGCGATTGGGAAAATTCCTGATTTCACATACGAGTATATCAGCTTTGTACTGTGCCTCGGCTCTTGAAATTGCCAATCTGCAGTGGGCACGCGTGGTAATTAAGCCCATACACTCTCTCTGAGTGCCCTGCAGTGGGATGCATATAGGCTGCATAGAATAGGCCAAGTGCGTGTCGGGCCACGAGCAGCGTGGGGTCCCGTAGAAAGAGGGGACTTTATCTGCTTTACAGAACAAACAACTTCATCAAAGTAATTTTGTATGGATTCAGTACGGACTTTTCCTTTTATTAGTTGTTCACCATTGCTCGTTAACTAAGCCTATTTAGCCGCGTTAGTTTTCTTTTTAAGTTCATTACGTGTGCTCCTGATTTTTTCACTTGACCCATTTAGCCGGAAGAGGAGGAGGAGGGGGGGCTACTCGGGCAGAAGATTCTGATTGAAAGCTTAATATTTTGCAAACGAAACACTAAATCAAAAAATGGTCTTCCTGCACCCATAATATTTTTAAATGAATGATTCAACGATACCCCATTATATGGAGGAGGCGGCAAAAAAAAATCACCCCTTATTTAGATGTAGGGGAGGTAGCCTAAGAAATATATATTTTTTTGAGATTTTATTCTACCGTTTTGTCTGCATAATAAGTACCTATATGCCAAATTTCAGCTCTCTAGTACGTATCGTCTCTGTGCTGAGCCGCGTAGAGACAGACGGACAGACAGACAGAGAGACAGACAGACGGACGGATAAGGCGAAACTATAAGAGTTCCTTGTTGGCTGTGGAACCCTTAAAAATGTTTACTTAAATATTTTCTACTCTTGACCATAGGTAACAGACAGCGCGAGTCATGCGTTTTGTGGCGATAGAGTGTCAGAATTTTATACTTAATGTGCTGGACAGTCGAAACTTTCAATTGTTACATTTTTGGGGTTCCGTATTTAACCAGGAACCCTTATAGTTTCGCCATGTCCGTCCGTCTGCCTCACAGAACAAAACCTGCCTGCTTGCCTGCCTGCCTGAAAGTTATACTTCTGTTTAGAATAAGTTAGATAACTTACAGAGATAAGCTCACCTATGTTCATGTTATTTCTTACGTAATGTCTGGTTAAAGGTTTCGTGTGCAATAAAGTATAATTAATTAATTTGATTTATTTATTGAGGGTTGATTGGAGCAATGGTAGACCAATGGTAGAATGCTGTCCTGACATTTTGACTGCTTTGTTGGTCTAGCATATCATAGAACTGTAGTTCTATGAAATAGGGTCCAGTGTCTAATTAAGGGCACCAAATCCTGTCGGAATCCTGACGTTAGTATGGAATTTGACAGTTAGACGATAGGAATCGTTCAGAATTTGGTGCACGTAATAGATAAATAGAATTTTTGGTAAAATTCTAAAGTCTTTCACGGTATCGCTCTCAGGTGCCTCGCTAAGATTTGCGCGTTTCCGAACAGTTTTCAGTCCGCTCATAAAAGTTTCAATAACTTACTGCGGTACGGGAACGGGCCTGGGCGGATTCTGGGCCCTCGGAACGGTTCAGACTAGAACTCAGATACCTACTATAGCCGAGTTGATTCCCGAGCATGGTACATAAGTATTCAGAATGCAAAGTCAACATTTCGGCTGGCAGGGGTATAGTATTTTCCTTTAGGCCAATTATTCTCTGGCCCAGGGAGCGGCCAAATACTAGGAGCGAGTAGTTATTCAAATTATGTAACAACGAAAAACTAAAAGATGATCCGGATAACGGGATAATATACAGAAGATTCATAGGATATAATAAATTATAGATTATGGTAAAAAAATGGCGGTGGCAGCCTAGTGCTACGCGGGCGGACGATACTGATAGCCTGATAGTCTGCCTCTGTGTGGCGCCGGATTAAGAATAGCGTCACTCCATTTCCTCCCGTGGATGTCATAGAAGGCGACTAAGGAAATAAATTACCAGGAGACGGGCAGCAGCGTCTTCCTGAGATTCCAACCGCATACTGCAATCGCTAACCCGCTTGCCTACCGTGGCGATTATGGCAAAACCTCCCATTGTAACGAAAACCATGAGGGAGGCCTATGCCCTGCAGTGGGCGTCAAAGGGCTGATGATGATAATGATGATAGTCTGCCTCTGTTGGCTGGAGCAATTCGGCTGTCAAAATTCAGAACATAGATAGTATCTAAATTTCTTACAACGGATCTTGTATTTTTGGGCTTAATTGGTTTAACACCACATGTTTGTCTCTTAAAAACATCTATTTTCGCACAAAATACTGAAATAATAATCAGCAAGTTCAGTAATTTGTGGTACAAATTGAAGACACAGCAACTGAGCACAAAAAATTCAAAACTCTAGCAACGGTATGAACTTGCTGTGTTTTAAATTTGTTATGGGCACTTACTAATTTTTATTTGTGATGTTACAAAAAATGTTACGAGTGAATGTAGTGAGTCAAGCGGCACTTATAAATTGATAGTTTTTCAGTTAGTTAGTTGAACAAAATGAGCCAAAAATATAACATGAACTCACGTTTGTAGGTGAAGGCCAAAGCTTGCCACTTACCACGTTCCAGACAGAAGCATTGCTCTTTGTTAATAAATCCCCCTTTTGGTCAAAGTGTGTCCACCTGGGACGTACCCCCTTCTTTCATCAATTCATTCCATTCCATTTCTTTCTTTAACATCCTCTCCATTTATGTTTAAGCCAACACAACATTCCTTTTTCAATATGCTAGTCACAATATCATCCTTCAGTCCACAACGTTATTTAATCAAACTATTGCATATCCTGTCATTGAATATCGTTCCGTAAACACACCGCCCGAGTAGAAGTTCAAAAAATATATATACGCGTCGAATTGATAACCTCCTCATTTTTTGAAGTCGGTTAAAACAATAAGCATCGTTTCGAAATTGGTAGATACCTACCTCTTATGCCTTCTAGCCGGCGAAATTATTGGCTCAATCTCAGTACAGTTACCAGTTCTATTGATTTACTCAATGATGATGAAATACTTGGCGATGACGAGTAATCTCGCTATGTACCTATTATTTAATTGTTGAGAGAATTTAGTGACCGGGATACAGGCATGAGTTTATGTAATGTACCTAATTGTACTTTTTTTAAAGTTTATTTTATTTTAACCCATGAGTGGATACGATGGGGCTTACAATAAATGGTTAATTTGAATATTCGTTGTCATATATTTTTTTCCTAAATTGTGATATTTTGTTTTTATTACGGACCTTTTTTAGTTATTTAGTTAGTTAGTTATTTTTATTTACATAAATATTGCAACATGACAGTTAATTATACCAAAGCGTTACAATATTTTAATTGGGCACTACCTATCAAACATCACCCATTAGACACTAATAGATACTATATCTAGAGTAATTTTAAAGAGATACCAGGTTTTTAAACTAGTTTATCTTTTGCAAAACAAAAACTATATCAAAACCTATCAAATACACATACCTACTACATTTTAAAATGGTTTTTACGCTTTTATTATGATCAGTAACCAAAAAGTAAGTGTGATACAAGTTGTAACGTTAATTTTACTACTACTATAAGTATGTGAAACTACAGCCTAGTATTTAACGCATCTTTTGGTCCAACCCCTGAAACCCCAACCCCAGTAGTTACGTAAGGGCCAGCCTATAAAGAGATCCAGCTATTTTTGGTCTCCTGAACAATTTAAAAAATATTATTATGAGGTACTATCCCCTAGTTTCTCGTACAATAACACGTTGTTAATCTGCTGTTAACAGCGGTCAATCGACCAAAGTGCATACAAAAAAGACCACTGACAGTTATTAACAGTAAATTAACAGCTTGTTAGTGTACGAGAAACCGGGGGTATGTTTTGAATTTTGACAGCAGAATTGTCTAACGACAAAACATTACATTACTGGTTAGAAACATTTGGAGTTTGCAAGTCAAGCCTGAAACCCTTCTTACTCTGTGCATTCTCAGCGAATAGTATCAATTCAAAGGGCTTTTACCACACATTTGGCTCTAGATTGGTCTGTGGTGATAATAACTTATTGGCAAAAATTTAACTTAGCCGTACCACGCCGTCCTCCTAGAAAACCTTTTAGCCGAACGTTTGAGCTTCCACGAAGTTGCACAAATCTCGGGCACCACTTAAATATTTCGTGCATGTGCAGAACATACAATAATGTTATAACAATTGTGTTATCGTTGTATACCGATACGATCATTGAAAAATTAAATCAGAATTACAAAAATATTTTGGCTACGTATTTGTTTTTAATTACTTTAGTTTATAAAAGTTGTATATATAATGGTACGGAACCCTTCGTGCGCGAGTCTGACTCGCACTTGGCCGGTTTGTTTTAAGATAGAAATGCTGTTATGTATCCTGAGGTACGTATTTATGACAATGTCAATGTGTTCAAATGGGCAATTTAAACATCTGAAATTGACAGGCCAACTGAATTAAAACGGCGAATATGACTGGAGTAATATAATCCTAGCTTATTTTTTAACCATTATTAATTTTTATTCATTCAAATACACAAAACTAGCGCCGTCTGTTTCCAAATCATAGTTAGAATGTCCCCTTAATTAACGTCGAATGAATTGGAAGTAGCTGTAGTTACAACCGTTGTAAATCCCCAGAATAGGCTTCCCTATCGTAAACCTCGGGCTTTATTATGCCGCAGCCAGTCTGACCCGCACTGAGGTGAGACCTTCATATCCTAGATCTACGACTGGGGCTTACCAGGGAAACCCTAAAACAGTGACGTGCAAGGATTGTTTCACAGAAATACTATTCATGGTTTACTATGAGAACATCGTGAGGAAACTCGCGGCTTGGTTGACTCCGCACGTATTGACTTGTCTTTCCTGTGGGCTAGGCCGACTAAGCCGTCAGGATGGTATAGGTGCTGGGTAAGCCTACTCCATCTAAAATACAATCTCCCAGCCACTGCAGCGTCCGAGAGATGCGCCCTTTTACGCATCTAGTGTAAGTGAAGGTGCCACTGAACGCTGTATACATAAGCAGCCTATAAACGCACCGTAGGGCACAGGCCTCCTCTACGGGAGAGAGTATGGGCTTAATCACCACGCGTGCCCACCGCGGATTGGCGATTTCTAGTGCTGAGGTATGTGAATAGCTCAGACACTCAGGTTTCCTCACGATGTTTTCCTTCACCGTTAGCGAGTGGTATTGCTACCATAACTTCACAAAGTACATAACTTAGAAAACCAAGTCATAGGTACGTGCCCGCACTGGGGATCGAACCTGGGTCTCTCGCTTCCGAGTCTCATGTTCTACCCACTAGGCTACCGCCGTTGTTCCTTTTACCTATCTAGTGTAAGTGAAGGTGCCACTGAACACTGTCTAAATCATCTCATTACGTAAATGCAAAGGCCTAGGTATATGGAAATTCAATGTAATGTACATTCTCATCAGTCTGTATTGCACATTGTCATCGAACTCCTCCGAAGCGGCTTCACCTATTTTTATGAAATGTTTTGTGTATATTTATTAGGTCTGAGAATAGGTCGTGGGCTAATTAATATGGCAAAACAACGTTTGCTGAGTCAGCTAGCTAACCATGAAATGTAGTTTTAAGAAACAGGCGTGAGTAGAAACTATTCACAAGGCTATAATTTCTTTTTGATAAGTTTATCTCCAATTCTAACCCTCGATGTGTGTCCTCCTAACATATCGGTAGAGTCATTGCGATCCGGAATATCGTCTGTGAACTAAAACCAAAGTACATTTGAATGGGAATGAGGGCTTTTCAAAGCGTCATTTAAAAAAAAACAGTACCGCAAGTTACCGATAGATGGTGCTGACGTCACAAAATATGTCAAAATTGACATGACATCACTGTACCCTCTTTGTGGTTTCTGTCACTTTGCTTGCTTGTTTCATTGAGTTTTGCTTTTTTCGTTGAATAATATCGATGTACAACATTTAAGGCGTATGATGACATTAGTTCTCGTTGTAGCGCCATCTAGTTTTTTTTTAATGAAACTCGACTGAAAGCTGTCATTGAAAAGCCCTCAATTGAGGTTACCAACACATTTTTGTCGTTCAATTTTTTGCAAAAACGGATTGTGAAAGATGTTATTTTTTTTTATTGGCGGCGCTAGTTAGCCCTTATTAAAGCCCTAAGGGATCCAGTGGGCTCACTAGCGCCACCAACGAAACAAAAATCATATCTTCCTTTACAAATCGTATTTGCAAGAAGTGTTTGTACAATCTCTCGATCATGTTTACACTGAACCTAGAATCACGATCCTGGTACTAGAGAGCATTTATGCCAAAAAAAGGCCGTTTTATGAGCCCCTTAAGTTTTCGTTTACAGGGTTCGCCTGTTACGGGGGGGGGGGTATGTTTTGTACAAAAGGGCGAAAGACCTTTTAAAATTGCTTGCTCCACGGCTCAGATCCATTTCTTGAGAAATCTCAGATACTTAACCAAATCGAGATAAACCTTTGGTTCAAAATGTTAACTAGTTATTTCCAGTTTTAATTAAATGGTATCGTGATTGTAAGGTTCATCTCGCCATAAAAGGTTAGTGATTAACTGGAACTGATATCTCATTGAATAGATTATGCCTTATCAGTTTAAGGAGATGGCTCTTTTATGGAGAAACGTGGATGCATTTATGTTTAATAAAGGATGTATTTAGATCAAGAACAAACATAATAATGGGAAGCTTGTGTCAAACTTAGTTTGAAGTGGCATTGCTTTTATACTATAAAAGGCATAGAAAATTTACGAAAACATTAAAAAATATAGCCATAGAATTATTTTTTTAGGGGTTTTCGGGGTCCCAAAAATGCGAAGGATAAAGTTACTCCAATAATAAAAAAAAAAAATTTGATTTCATTTAATTCTAAAGGTTTTCTAAAAAAAGGGTGTAGATGCACAAAAACATTATTTCACGAGATAATTCCAATATTGATAAACGCTTCACATATTATATTAAGGTGTTGCATGCAAGTTGTGACGTCATAGTTTGAGTCCCATTTGTACGGCGCTTTTCTGTACTACGTGACTAGAATGACATTTCTATAGGTATAAAATTATAGTCGTAGAAAAAAAAAATCACGTTTATTTATCTTCCCTTTAACGGGCAATGCCAGTATTATATTTTTCATTGGATTTGGACTTTATTTCAAAGTGATAAGATTCAATTTAAGATGGCAACTGTTATGCCATTGCTTGATTAAGGGAATGGCCTCTTCGATCAAATTAACACATTTTTTGTGCAAGTTCTTCATTGTAAAAGTAACGGGATTCTTAACATGATTTTTAACACAACTTTTTTTCTAAGACTACTGTGCTGAAATATCGCATAAAGTAAGTTTCCTTTTTATTCATATCTATGTAGTACAACCACAAAAGGGGTACGAACATTTTTGTATACATAATCAGCCTATATACGTCCCACTGTAGGGCACAGGCCTTCTCTCAGGGAGAGAGTATGGACTTAATCACCACGCGTGCCCACCGCGGATTGGCGATTTCAAGCACTGAGGTATGTGAATAGCTCAGACACTCAGGTTTCCTCACGATGTTTTCCTTCACAGTTAGCGAATGGTATTGCTACTATAACTTCACAAATGTACATAACTTAGAAAACCAAGTCATAGGTACATGCCCGCACCGGGGATCGAACCCGGGTCTCCCGCTTCCGAGTCCGAGGTTCTACCCACTAGGCTACCACCGCTTTTTGTATAGCGGTGGCCATAATTTTGGGGGAATTTTTCATAAAAGAAGCGCACAATAAACTTGTACATCGATGGGAGCGGTGGTAGCGAAGCGGTAAAACGCCGGTTTCTCATTCGGGAGGTCGTGGGATCGAATCCCAGCATGTAACAATGACTTTGTTTTCTAAGTTACGTACATTTGTGAAGTTATAGTAGCAACACCACTCGCTAACTGTGAAGGAAAACATCGTGAGGAAACCTGAGTGTCTGAGGTGTTCACATACCCGGCGCTTGAAATTGCCAATCCGCGGTGGGGACGCGTGGTGATTAAGCCCACACTCTCTCTCTGAGAGAAGGTCTGTGCCCTACAGTGGGACGTATATTGGCTGAATACAATGATATAGAATTAACGAAGTATCGATACAGAATGGCCAAAAAATGTCGTCCTGAATGAGTTATGAGTTTTATCTACACAGGATCTTTTTAGCCTTTATACGTCCCACTGCAGGGCACAGGCCTTCTCTCAGAGAGAGAGTATAGGCTTAACCACACGTATCCACCGCGAATTGGCAATTTCAAGCGCTAAGGTATGTGAACACCTCGGAAAATCAGCGTTCCTCGCGATGTCTTCCTTCATAGTTTTATAATTAAAAACAATTTTACGGTTTTCTGCTTTGAAGTGGCGCGGTTTGATAGATAATGTCATGCCAATCAACCGTATTATTTTAATTCACGGATAGTTCATAATACTTGCACGTTAGACGGATGCTTCCTCTTAACAGTTTTGGAGTTCCACGTCAAGGCACCGCCTCTAGTTCTAGTTTGATAACGGGTCGCCTCGAGCATTAATTAATAGATTATTGTCAACTTCTCGGGATACCCGCTGTTATTGGCTCCTAATCTCGATTCGGTGAGAATTGTTACGATGTCACAGTTCCGAGGCGACTTCCTGAATGGTCCCATTAATTTGTTCCCCTGGTAATTGGTTTTTACAGTGACTTAGATAATTATTGTAGTGTACCTCCCTGTTCTAGGTACAATTGTATTGTATCACTTTATTTGGAATAAAATAAGTAATGAATTAAAATAAAAACTTATTTATTTTAATAAAAACTGTGCGAAGGCCTGATGTAATGGAGAATTTACAAAAAAAAAAATGTTTTAATCTCATTGGAGATTCCAAGTAAAATGACGAATAATTGTGATGAAGAACTTTTTTATAACTAGCACTTTACACAATACAACCTTTAAAAAAGTGATGCTTGTCATATGGTGCAAAAATACGTCATACAAATCAGGTGTAAACGCTGACGTCACAACGCAACTGATGCCTTGTGACGTCAAAATTAGAGCGTAACTTTGTCATAAAGTCACAGCGAGCTTAAGGTTGGATTTTTTCTATGAAGCTTATATACTTCCCACTGCAGGGCATAGGCAGACAGTGTGAGAGTAGAGAGTATGGGCTTAATTGCCACGCGCGCCCACCGCGGATTGGCAATTTCACGTGCCGAGGCATACCTCATATGACATATGACACGCAGGTTTCCTCGCGATTTCTTTTGAGCGATTCGTATTGCTACTACACAAGTTTGTACACAAGTTTTGCATATAAAAACATCGAGTTAAACTTGTTTTCAAAGTTAAACTCGATGTGACTCAATGTGAGTTAATGGCATGTTTATTTACGTAAAAGTAGGTTCACCTATATGGAGGTGTTAGGAATAGGGCTGAAGATTAAAAATAATTGCTCTTCAAGCTTCGAGTTTAGTGTTGGGGCAACAAATTGTTGATGCTCAGCTACCACAGGAAATATTATTTAAATTCACTACGTAATAATAACGCTACGGTAAAAATAGAATTTGGTATTGCTTCGTGGTTTATATTACTTTGTGGTCTAATGGTTATGAAAATACGATTTTTACTTATTTTATTTTATTTATTAGCAACACGTAACAGTAAGGCAATAAAGAATCTAAATAATACACTGCAATAAAGATTCCTTAAAACACTTCATAGGCGCCTTATATTTAGTCGGTCTGTGGTAGAGACTTTAACTAAGGGAAAGATTTTACGACAGACTAATTATACTGCGTTTATAGAGTGTTTTAAGAGAATCGTTCTGGTGTACAAATAACCACGTATAATTCTATAGAGACCGCATATTTTCTATTTTGGCCGAGAATCAAAAATTTTTCGCCTCGATCTACAGTTAGCATAGATAGCACACTGCCTATTATAATCCCTTTACTTTTAGATATGGAATAACTACGTCTTTGGTCTAGCAGTATCACGTCTGATTACCATGCCAGAGGTCATGGGTTCGATTCCCTCTGGGGACCGCCGTAGGAATGAATTTGTTCTCTAATTTACGTACATTTGTATATTTGTGATGTTTTCCTTCACGAATTTCAACTTTACAAATGTACGGAATTTAGAGAACGAAGTCATTGAAACATGCCGAGATTCGAACCCACAGCGATCTCCCGAATGTGAGTAGCTGCCACCGCTAAAAACAAAATAATGTTATGTTTCATTTCTGAGTTTTTGTACGGCATAAATACAATGTCACCTCAATCTAATTTTGAGGCAAGTTTCATGCAAAAAAGTACTATGCACCTAACAATAGAAAACATATATTATTCGCCTGAAATTTGCTAAGCGTTGAATCCATTACTTAACTCGTAAATATTTCATGAAACCTGTATTAAGTTGTCAGAACTTACGCGATTTTTCCCTTGACATGCATGCATGCATAGTTTTTGTCGACGTTATAATAATTGGTTGCATGTATTAAAGTGACCTTGTATTCTTTTAAATTAATTCAGCTCTACGGGTCGCCAGATATGTAACCAATCTTTTCAGAGGGTTTTTCTGGGTTTATATTTGTAGATTTTATCCTAAGTAGGTACCTGTTTTATTTAGAGCATGCTTATAAGTCTCTCAAAATAGGCAATACGGAAATTCGGGAGCAAGCTGTAGTCACAAACGTTATAGAGGCCGTCCGAAAAATGAATAAATTACACGGACGTCAAGGGACCATTCGAAAACATAATAAATTACACGGTCTCTATAACGATCGTTTCAAAAAAGAAGTGGAAATGGGCAGGTCTTATAGCTAGCTAACTGACGTCTAATAACACCACAGAATGGTGGACCTAAAAAGTCAGAGAGTATAATAGTTGTCGCAGGTAGAGCATGGGAGCAAGCAGCTAGAAATAGGGACAATTGGGCTTATCTGGAGGAAGCCTTCACCCGAAGTTTTATTTTGAAGTTTAAAGTTTTCCATGTGGCGCCGGATTAAGAATAAGGTCACTCCATTTCCTTCCGTGGATGTCGTAGAAGGCGACTAAGGAAACGGGCAGCAGCGTCTTCCTGAGATCCCAACCGCATACTGCGACCGCCAACCCGCCTGCCAAGAGTGTCAATTAGGGCAAAACCCCTCATGGTTATGAAAACTGCGAAGGAGGCCTATGTCCTGCAGAGGGCGCCAAACGGCTGATGATGAATAAAATGAGTATACTAATGAGGATACAACTTTTCTATATTAAGAACAACGTATAGGAAAACAAAAATTGACCTATTTAAAATGTCTGTAATGTAAATGTCTAGCAATGCCACTCGCTAACGGTGAAGGAAAACATTGTGAGGAAACCTGAGTGTCTGAGCTATTCACATACCGCAGCGCTTGAAATCGCCAATCCGCGGTGGGCACGCGTGGTGATTAAGCCCATACTCTCTCCCTGAGAGAAGGCCTGTGCCCTACTCTGGGACGTATATAGGCTGCTTATTATTATTTTTTAAATGTCTGTAATTTGATTATGCTACAAACCCTCAGACCGCATTTATCAAAAGTTTACTCATATTATCGCAGTATTAAAAAAAAATTGAATTATGCGAACGACACACCATGATCCCCGTAAGAACAGACTTAAGAAAATCTACAAATACCTACGAAGCGATCGAAGAGTTTGGTGTCAAAAATACCAGCTGCTGGCTGTGGCCCAACTTCAGCCAAAGTTCGCAACTTGAGTCGGGAGTAAGTGAAGATTTATGCCACTTTGCCTCTTGCGTTTGTTTAAGCTGCCACCTAACACGAAGACCCGTATCAAGTTGATGCTGCAATTCACTACCTAATACATTACCCAATAACGGCCGTTTATTAACGGTAATGCTATCTAGTCCTAGGTTTTTTGTGTTAGGCTCACGGCCATGGCTCCTAAGAATGACTATTAACATGCTTGAGAGATGTACAGACACTTTTTTTTGCAAATTCAGCCTGTGAAAAAAGATATGATTTTGAAGATACTCTATGGAGCCATTAAAGAATTTTTTGTGAGAACAGGTAGAATTTCGAAAATAGTAGTACAAACGTTCGAGGGACTAAATAAGTCTTTGACCCGAGGTAAGCATTGTGCTTTTCATTACGAATATTTATATATTCGGAAAGTAAAAATAAAAACATGAATTAGAACTCAAATAAACAAATGAAGATCGCAGTGCCGCTTTCCTGCCAATTTTTTTTTGTGTATTTTTTTCTACAATGAAATCTTTAAATACAATACAATAAAGATTGCTATAGCCCATTTTTAAGGTTTCTTATAAAAAGGTGCTAAGCCGGACGCTATTAAAATGCATACGAAGTCTGTGTATCTGTCTGAACTGTAATAGGCATTCAGTCTAGAACCGTAATAGGCAACTATAGTTTATTTTTTTATTCGTTGCAAAAAATGGAGCAGTGTTACCATTATAAAATATGTCTTTATATTTAGCAGATTTTTGTTTTACTGTAAAAAGGTAGACTCGTGTCACCAAAAACCTAATTGCATCAAAGACTATTAATATTTAGTAACCCATAAAAGTAAAGTATTTAGAAAAACAGTAACTTAGCTCACAAAAATTTTATTTGGAAGTAAAATAGAATTTTTTTTGCATCGAATAAAAAAACAGACTTTAGTTACTTTTTTGTATCAGGCAGTTATACTTTATCATTGAATAGAACCGTTTTAATTATTATTTTTCAGTTTGATAGTTAGAAAATCTATATGAAACTCCACATATTATATAGTGGGTGTTCATGTATGGATATATGTATGTTAAGTGCTTGTTACGCGTCTTATTTTCTCTTAAGTAAAAATAAATACTTGCATAGAAATATAAATTTTAATTTAGGTTATTACAAGTCTATGATATTTAAAAAATTGTAAAATACATACACTGCATAAAAAAAATTAAATAAAAAATTAAAACCGACTTCGAAACACTACAGCACTAAAAAGTTAGAAATAATTTAAATAATTAGAAGTATGTACCTATACATGCAGGTATTGTAGAAGTATAATTTTGGAGTCGGTGCCCAGTTTCATGACCAGCACTTATATTTTGGGCACCAACTACAAATTATGCTTCTACTATACCTACATGTATACATATTTCTGATTTAAAGGTATTCTTTTAAATTATTTCTAACTTTTTGGTACTGTAGTGTTTTGAAGTCGGGTTTTATTTTTTATTTAAATTTTTTTTGTTTGAAGAATTTTACTTAATGCTGTTTAAGCCACATTTAAGAAAGTGGCGCGAGTTGGCCTAAATTTCGTTTTGACGCTAATCGGGCTTAAATAAAAAGCCCGAAGAATACTGTGCAAGACTTATGAAAAGGTTTTGCAAGGACCCGATTCATGTCTAAGCATTTTCGGTGTTATTTATAAAAACGCGATTCCTTAAAACACTCCTCAGAGGCGGTTTAAATAGTCTGCGGAAAAGTGAAAAAGGTAACCAAGATTATTCAAGCTGCCTTAGGGAATCGTCTTTTCATAAGATTTTTTTGGAATAATGGAGTGCTGGTCCCAACACCTTATGTATGCTAGCGAGAATTGGGTATGGAAAAAAAAGCATGAAAGTAGGATTAATACAGTAGAAATGACGTCCTTGAGAAGTATGTCTGGTCTCACGTTGAATGACAAGATACGCAATAGTTTGATTAGAGAACGTTGTGGACTGAAAGAGGGTGTAGTAACTAGAATTGAAAAAAGGAATGTTGCGTTGGTTTGGATATGTGGAGAGGGTGAAGGAAGAAAGAAAGATTAGAGGTGGAAGGCCCGGTAAAGGACGACCTAGACGGACATACTTCGACCAAGTAGGGGATGTATTAGCAAAGGGCAAGATATAAAGTACCCGAAACCGGCGTGCGTGCATGAGGAAGCGAAAGTGATCTGTCAGAATCGTAGCAAATGGCAGTCCCTGGTCTCTGCCTACCCCTCTGGGGTACAGGCGTGAGTTTATGTATGTAAGTGTGAGTTTTTTTTTGTATTCATTTATAAAGAGTTAGAACAGTTTCTCGAAAACAAATCATTCGCCAAACTGCGTGGCAGTTTGTTGGCGACTCAGAACTTGTGTTCTGTGGTTGGCGAATTATAGAATTTAATCATATCGTTAATGTAGGCTCGTACCTAAATTTGAAACTCGTTGTAATAATAAGTAACAAGTAATTTTATTCATAAAGATGGTACAATAAAACTAGTCCCTACAGTGGAACGTATATGGGTGCTTATATTATGTAATACATACTTCTAGTTTAAAGGTATTCTTTTAAATTATTTTTAATACTGTAGTGTTTTGAAGTGGGTGAACATTTTTAAAATTTTAGTCATTTGTATTCGTATTCTAATGACATTTAAGCGGTTTTTTATTACCCAAAAACACGGATAAAACTAGGTTTTCTAAAAGTGAAATCTAGCTAGATCGATTTATCGTCTCCGAAACCCTCTGCATACCAAATTTCATATTATATTATTATATTATATATATATATATATATATATGTATATATATATATTGCTCGTTTAAAGATATTAGATACATAGACACATAGATGTATCCATTTATAGTTTATATTATAGCGATTTTCTTAATAGGCATGTATAATTCATATGAAATTATGTATTAAATTTTATTTTCCTTGTTTGAAAATACATCTTAATCCTTTTCCAATTTATTACTCCAGTCCATCCAAAAGTTGTCCGGAAGAGATTACTTTTAGTGATAAGGCCGCCGTCTATAGTCTTAGGTTGAGAAATATCGGTGTATTTTTCTTTTTTATGTACCATAAAGTCGTCTCTATATATCTTTACATCTATGGACTCTACTCAGTTACGTTGCGGGCGTCATTGTAACTAAAATGTAAAGGCTGACTTATTACGTATGACGTATACGTCGACGGTACTATTCGACGCCAGGGAAACCCGGTGCAGACGACAAAAGAGCAATCTGCGATACAATCTGTGGGTATGTGGGCAGCCTTTGTAGGCCCATAGTTTGAATATTCTGAGCAGAATAGATTTCATCACCAGCTAAGCCTAGCAGTCTTACCGCGCCTGACGCAGATGCGAGAGTTGAAAAAAAAAATTAAAAAAAAAAACCGACTTCGTAACACCATAGCACTAAAAACAGAGAAATAATTTAAACGAATATGACCTTTAAATTCAATCTAGGTATTGTAGAAACATAATTTGGAGCCGGTGCCAAGTTATAAGACAGCATTCTGGGCACCGACTCCAAAATATATTTTTACACTACCTACATCGAATTTAAAGCTCGTATTTATTTAAATTATTTGTTTTTTTTTTAAGAGTTTCCTTCTTTTCTCCTGGATCCCATCATCAGATTCTGACTTGGTAATGTTGGATCAGACCACCTGTGAAGTCTAACCTTTTAAACAAAGAAGAATTTTCGAAATCGGTCCACGCGTATTCGAATAATCGGGGAACATACATAAAAAAGATCCCGACAAATCGAGAACCTTCTCGTTTTTTGAAATCGGTTAAAAATAGAGTAAGGTTCTTCCCAGTGGGGGCCGCGTACATTTGTGCAGATGATCTCAGTCTGGGTGTACCGACTATATTCTTGCTGCAATCCTGTCCATCCAAAGGTTGTCTGGAAGAGATCACTCTAAGCGATAAGACTGCCAATTGTATACCACTACTTAGATAGAAACTATTTGTAATATCTTTCACCTGGTTGTGCAATAAAGTGTTCTCTATCTATCTATCTATCTATCTAAAACTTGGCCGATTGAAATTGATTTTGAACGTTTTTTTTGCTTCTGCTCGTCAACTCCCAGCTTTAATAGTCTTAAAGACAAGGTACAATTGTCAAAAGATTATCAAATAACTGACTTACTATACTTACCAATGCATGCCTTGTGCTCTGAGATACCTACTGTTGAGAATTTTTTGGCTTAAGAGTAAAAAGCTAAATAAAGCTGATAAGACAAAATATATTATTAATATATTATTGATTCTTATTGATTGTTTACTTAAAAACCACTAAAATACTTACAGCACTAAATATCCAAATAAGATTTCGTTAAATATCTAAGGTGTTATTATTTATACAAACATGATTCCTTAAAACACTCCATAAATGCCCTATAAATAGTCATTGGTTAAGAGAAATAGGCAATCACAGATTATTTAAACTGATGAGTGTTTTAGAGGAATCGTGTTTTTTATGAAGAATAAGTACTTTAAACACTCACGGGTTTCTTATAGTAAACGTCATAAATGCTGTCCCAAAATCGCACTGTTTCAGCCAGTAAGTAATTTTTGAGACGAGGTGGTAAGTCTAGTTCTAAATATTGAGACCTTTGGGCTAAAAACGCCGGCCAGCCTTGCGGGAGTTCAGGTGTCAGTACTGGAACTGGTTTTCTGCAAAAAAAACAATCACTAAAATTATTTAATAAACAAAGTCGACACAGAAAGAAAAACTTCACGTAAAATATAATTTCGACCAGCTTTCGTGAGCATAAATGCCCCGAGGGGGATTCGAACCCTCGCCTCTAGGATACCAGGTCAGGCCAGTAAGCCATTCGGGCCTCGCCGCCACCCTCCAAAATGTCTCTTTCCGTACTTATTGCAAAGCTCTGACAGGCCTAACATAGCCCTCATGTTAAAAATCAATAAGATAGTGTCATGATTTTGAACAATTTTAATGAAAACAAAGTTACATTTGAACATTTTGGCATTGGTTTGGATTGATATTGTTTCCCAATTGCTTTACCGGTCAATATTCAATATCACGATATTAAAAGCATTCAATCAAATAGTCTTCACTGTTATGAAAACCATGTGGGAGGCGTATGTCCTGCAGTGGGCGTCAGATGGCTGATGATGATGAATCAAATAGTGTCATGATACCTTTAAAATCGGAAGTGTCGTTGTTACAATTCAAAAGAAATCGATCGTTAGTTTGGCGTCACTGTGACAAAGTATGGGTGTATGGATTAGTTGGGAAGGTTAGATGCGCGAACTGGATCACTTTTACTGTATTATTGATGGAGGAAACATATCTTCACAACAGTAAAATTATTTCTTTACAAATAATACCATACCAAAATCTTACCCAGTCTTAATAAAATTAGCCCAGAGCTTTCTCAGAATAGATTTCATCCGTCTGTACTCCCGGCTGATCGAGTAACCCGTACCCGATGCAGTGCCATGTTCTTCTAAAACTGCAAAGGATTGCGCGCAATGATTTGCACGTTTCACCTCAGGGTATGCGTAGGTGGAGCTAATATTGTCATCGATGTAGGTATACTGGTATAAGTATATTTGGTTGTTGCCAGCTTTCGCCTGCATTCTTGCGTTGCGGATAATAGGGTAGGCAAACATTCCATCACCTAAGAAGTTGAAAAACGCTTCCAAAGTATTGTTGGTGATTCCACTGTCGTTGAAATAGAATTTTTTAAATAGTTCGGCTACGAGTTGTTTATCTTTTTCACTTTTAAATTCCAAATCAGCCGGAAGGAACTTTGAAAAGTGGTTGTTCATAATATCTTTCCATTCTTCAAATTCCTCCATTCTTATCAAACCTTCCATGTTAGCAAACCCAACAAGGGTTGGTAGCTTCTTTATGTTACTTCTCTTTAGAATATCTACTGGAGCTTCCTTTAGAAACATTTCTTGTCCCAAATCTCGTTCTACACAAGGAACGAACGCAAAAGTATGATCAAATCTTTTTGAAAACGAGTCTGAAGTAAGTTTATCCAATGTCAAGTTTTTATAAAATGTCTCTAAAGCCCAGACATCATCTGTTGTAAAATTGAGTTGCCTGGCAAACTCTTTAGCGATTTCAAGTGGTTTTATCTGAACGCTCCATACATCATAGCCTACGCCACTATCAAGAATGATTTTTGTGAATAATCCGTCCGTCATTTCCGACATCATTAACAAGTCAGCTGCAGACGCCCCTGCGCTGTACCCAGCAAGTGCTATGTCTTCAGCGTTACCACCAAAACTGGCTATATTTTTCTTCACCCATCTTAAGGCGGCAACTTGGTCTTTCATGCCAGCGTTGCCTGGTACATCTTCCGTGCCAAGGCAAAGAAAACCTTGGATTCCCAATCTATAGTTGAAGTTGACAACGATTATGTCTTTAGCTTCATTTAGGAATTCGTATGGTCGCAAACGATTGCCTTTGCCAATCTGATATGCTCCCCCGTGAATGTAGACAACTACTGATAGGTTTGCTTTGTGTAAATCCGGCAGATTTGGTACAAAGACATTGACGATTAGACAGTCTTCTTGATAATGATCCGTAACGGCCCAGTGGATTGGAATTCGAACTTGGGGACAAAATATGTTGTCGTTAATAGCTTCTAGTGGTTCTTTCCATACTGGAGCCGGCAATGGTGCCTGTTGTTGAAATTTACATTATGTTGAAAATTATTACATGAATAGGAATAGAACATTATATCGAAAGAGTCATTTTACCACTAGAATTACTTAGCCAATTAGTATTAAATCGATATGTATTAATTCAAAACGAGTAATGCTAATGAGACCTCTGGCAAATACTTACGTTAAACTTCTTAGAGCCGGTGGGGGCCGTCGCATATGGTATACCATAAAAGGCGAAAAAATCACCGTACATAGACTTATAACCTTTTACTGGACCCGAAGTTGTATTGACCACTTTGTACTCGGTATCACTACACAAAATTAATTCAAAAAGAACTGTACAGGCGATTAAAATCATCGGTCTGTTTGCCATGACTATTGGTGGACTACTGAATACTTGAAAGCACCTTGAGCCAAATATTTGGCGAGCGTTTGCTCTTCAGTGAGATAAATAATTTACGTCACTATTTTTCGTGAGTGAGTTCAGTTTTCTTTTTCAGGATAGGATATTATAAAATATTGACTTGTCTGCAATTTTTAATAGAAACTTGCCAAAGTCACGCCAGCTCGGCTGTGTCACAATTTTTACCTGACTGCGAAAGTAAAGATGGATTATGTTGTTCGCGCGTATGTATGTAAGTATGTGTGCCGATTAAATTTATGGACCGAACCAATAATATTACCGTTGACAACTGAGGCTTGAAATGAAGGTCACAAGTGGCACTGGCCAGAATAATTGTGACGTCACGAAAAAAAAAAAACAAACTAAGAAACTCTCGCGTGTTAAGATTGACCTTCGTTAGAAGTGGGTTTTTTGTTTTCATAATACGTAGATATGTTGTTAGTGTCTTTGCGGTTTGGTGATTTTCTGAATGCGTTCCAAAACTAAGTACTTAATAATTTGTGATTTTGTACTGTCATTCCTTTTTTTGTGCTTCCACAAATTACGAACGACAGAACTCAAGCTAGAAATCTTCTACTGTTCTATTGGTTTAAATCGTGTTGAACACGTTCCAGTGAAATATTTTAGTTCAACTTAGTAGAGTAACATACGCATGTCATTATTATCTTATCAATGGCATTCCACCCATTGTTATTTTAAGCATGGTAGTAGCTGTTATTTGCCTCTATTTGGTAGTCTACTAAGCAATTGAAATACGATGTCATTCCAATGGTATAACTCGCGCAAATTAAAAACCTAGGCATCTCTTGCGTAGAAGATGAAATCACGCTAGTTAAGTTGCACGGCATTTACTAGACTACCAATAGTATCAGCGAAACAAACATTACCGTACTAATGTGACTCAATCGAACAACTATTAATTTTAAAGTCTCGCCCCCAGGTTTGGATATAATTTGTCAGTGCCTGGGCGACTGAGCTTTGAAATCGTTGGAGCCGTTTCCGATATTCTTATTCTGTATACAATAATTGCTTGTTTAATAAGATCAGTGGATGTTATAGTCATTATGGAGACATCTATTTTGGTAAAACCCATAGTCACAATGCTCACAATAAAGCAAACTTCCACAGACAAATAACTAATAACTAACTAGTTTTAGGCAATGAGTAAAGCGGCCAGCGGGCAGTGACAATGTGCTGAGACAGCGGCCTTTTTGTTGCCATCAACCTATGTAATATTATTATTATAAGCTGTAGTGTTAGCATGTTAGTTTGTAAAGTTACTTTTGAATCTAAAAGTGTATTCAATTTTTAATAATAGGGGTTAAAGTATGAAATTGCCGTTTTATTGCAATAGGTTCTTTGAATTGACATAGAATCTTCATGGTTTGAGGTTTTCGAATGAAACTTTTTTTAAATGGTTTCTATGATGTTCTTTTTTTTTAAAATGTGAAACATTTGAATATCGACTTTCAATTGTTTTTGTTATTCAATTTAGACAAGAAAGATGGATACTGCGAAAATTCGAGTGATTTTTGAATACGAGTTCCGACGCGGAACTAACGCGGCAGAAACAGCCCGCAATATCAATGCTGCGTTTGGAGAGGGGTCTACTAATGAACGCACCGTGCGATTTTGGTTTAAACGCTTTCGTGATGGAAATTTTCGACTTAAAGAACGAGCCACGAGGAAGACCGCCCACACAGGTGAATAACGATGAATTAAGAGAGATAGTGGAAGCCGACCCTAGTCGAACTACCCAGGAATTAGCGGCATGGTTTAACGTTACCTTACCCACAATATTGACTCACTTGCGTCAAATCAATAAAATAAAAAAACACGAAAAATGGGTGCCTCATAATCACTCGAATTTTCGCAGTATCCATCTTTCTTGTCTAAATTGAATAACAAATACAATTGAAAGTCGATATTTAAATGTTTCACATTTTTTAAAAAAAGAACATCATAGAAACCATTTGAAAAAAGTTTCATTCGAAAACCTCAAACCATGAAGATTCTATGTCAATTCAAAGAACCTATTGCAATAAAACGGCAATTTCATACTTTAACCCCTAATATTCGGCTAATATGTTGTCATTTAAAACTGTGTGTTATATCAGGGGCCTGTTTCATAAAACTTTAATTCGTGATTTACTATGACAATTCGATGTACATTGCAGAGTTCATTAACCCACAAATTAATACGTAGACTCTGCTACGCAATGTACCTCGAATTGTCATAATAAACAACGAATTGTAGTTTTATGAAACTCGACCCCTGTGTAATGGCTTATAAATAAAACATTTCTTACTCTTACTAATGTTTAATCCAATCAACGGGAACCAAACTTAAATAGCTAATGACAAAGGTCATTGAATGCCGTTGGCGCTCTGCGGAAACATTATTCAGTATAGCGCCACTCGTCATGGCAAAAGCAACGTTATTTGCTTACGCATTTGTTATAATTCTCATTGCACTACATATACACGCTGATTATGTGAGGTCTAAAATAGTGAACACTACATCTGGTCCCGTAAAAGGTTACAAATCTTCTTATGGAAATTTTTTTGCGTTCTTTAGTGTACCTTATGCGACTGCACCTACAGGTATTGATAAATTTAAGGTGAGTTTCTCAATGCATTATATTCCAAGACCCAACGTTATATTACACAGTGACAGCTGAAATTAGCGGTCATTAAATCTTGGTTTAAAAGAGCCCTATTGTATTTAAATTCTAGGAATTTCAGACATTTTATTTTATTCCTGAATTCAGACATTTCATTTTAGCATACAAAAAACTTCTCGAGAATCCTTTGAGGCTAAACGTTAAAGTACACAAATTTTAAAACACGTCTATTATTTCTGTTGCTATATCAGTAAAATTAAAAAAATATGCCTAAAATGACCGCTGAAGTGATTTAAATAAAATTTTACGGGCACATTATAGATGACCATAGTAAATTATTCACGTATTTCACTTCACACAGATCTTATGTTAGATAATTGTCATCACAGGCGTATTACAAAATAGACATCGTTAAAAAAACTGTGTAGTACATAGTACAGATATATACAACGGAGGACTGTTAGATAAAGAGGTACACAATCAGCCAAGGACAGTTTACCTATTAAATTAAAATTTATAACTTTATGATATCATATTATAATGTCTACATTATGTATTTCAAATATGACGGTGTAATAGGCCATAAATGTTTAAGTACCTAAATAATATCGAATAATTAATATTTTTAACCTCTAGGCTCCATTACCAGCCCCAACATGGACGGAACCGTTTGAAGCTGTACAAGAAAACATTTTCTGTCCCCAAGTAAAATATCCGATACATTGGGGAGTAACTACTGAATATCAAGAAGACTGCCTCGTAGCCAACATTTTCACACCTGATACGGAGAAAACTAATCTGTCAGTAGTCGTCTACATTCATGGAGGTGCATACCAGACTGGCGCGGGGAACTTAGTGCGTCCTTATGAATTCTTGAATGAAGCCAAAGATATCATTTTTGTAAACTTCAACTATCGATTAGGAGTTCAAGGTTTCCTTTGCCTTGGTACTGATGATATACCAGGTAACGCTGGCATGAAAGACCAAGTCGCTGCGTTGAGATGGGTTAAAGATAATATAGCGGGTTTTGGGGGTAACTCCGAAGATATAACTCTTGCTGGGTATAGTGCAGGATCGTCTTCCGCCGATCTTTTGATGCTCTCTGAAATAACGGATGGATTATTCACAAAAGTCATTCCAGAAAGCGGAGTTGGCAATGCAGTGTGGAGTGTTCAGTTGGACCCGCTAGAAAATGCTAAGGCTTTTGCCAGACAATTGAACTTTATAACAGAGGATATTAATGATTTGGAAGAGTTTTACAAAAAAATACCGTATGACCAATTAACCTCAGACTCGTTTTCCAAAAGATTCGATCACACTTTGATATTTGTCCCCTGTGTTGAAAAAGATTTGGGGCAAGAAAGATTCCTGAAGGAAGCTCCGGTAGATATACTGAAGAATGGAAACTTTAAGAAGCTACCTACTCTTATTGGTTTTACTGACATGGAAGGATTGCTAAGAGCTGATTTGTTCCAAGACTGGAAATCTATTATGAATGAAGACTTCTCTAAGTTTCTACCTGCTGATTTGAATTTTAAAAACAAAGAAGAAAGACAATTTATAGCTAATCAGATAAAACAATATTACTTTGGTGGCAAAAAAATTAACAATGAAACTGTAGAAGCCTACTTCAGCTATCTTGGTGATGGAATGTTTCGATATCCAACTATTCGAAACGTCAGAATGCAAGTACAATCAGGAAATTACAGAATTTACTTGTATCAATTTTCTTACGTGGACAATGAAATTCTGTCGACCTACTTATACCACGAAGTAAAAGGAGCAGGTCATTGCGCACAAACGTATGCAGTATTAGAAAACATGGGCGCTTCTTTTGGAATTAATTATCCAGTCAGCGATAGCTTGAAAGACATGAAATCGATCATGAGGAAACTTTGGATAAATTTCATCAAAATAGGGTAAGAATGGATATTTTAATTTAACACACGTCTTGTAGTAGCCATAAAAAGCGTATTTTAGTTTTCTTAGTAACTCTTACCAAAATTTATATCTCTCGGCAGGTTGTATTTGATCCAAAAACCTATTCCATGAGCTACTAAATGCAGTTCTTGTTTCCCTTGTAATGATTTCATTACTTCTACCATTACCTTTTTGCTAACCCTTTTTTTATTTTTCACTTCTATATTTAACTTTTAAACTAGCCAAATTCTATCAGTCTAGTTTTAAGATTGGCTCCCTCCATATTCTGATCTTGAAATGGTTGCAGTAACTTGCATTGACCTGCACTCACTTTAAAGCAATGTAATCACGATAGAAATGATGATTACATTAATTTCGTCTTATGAATAACACCATATTTCTCATACACCAACAATCTGTTAATTCATTATTTTTATTTTCTATTTTATTTTCTTTATGAGGGACAACAGACAGAAGCACAATGCATCTTGAACAGATAACTTAAACGTATAAAAATATAATAGTTAATTGTACATCCAGCTCCGATATTCACATTTTACAATATTGTTTTTATTAAACTAAGAAATTGGGTATTTGACAAAATATCAAATGAGTTACTTTTAAAACGGAATTTTGTATGAAAATACTGGCTTAAGACGTCACATTTCAGAGCACTCTTTTTTTTTAATCTATTTAATAATTGTAATAACTAGCAATTGACTAAAAGAGATACATTTTCCGAGATATTTACTAATTTTTGTTTTAATCGAGCATATGAAATAATTTATTGTTGATCGTGTCAAATACCGTATTGAAAAAACGAACGCACGCTTAGTCCGAGGACTGTCCATTAAACAATCCTTGGGAAGAAAAAGAAATGACTTCATAACAAAACTTTTACCCTTTACTTTTAAGTGAAACATCCTTAATAATTTTAATAGCCAGTGCCCAAAATGACGCATTCATTTTATTAATACGTTATTGTACATAGATAAAAAAGTATAAAAAAAGTATAATGTTAACCGACTGTTAACAGCTTTCAATTGGCCAGAGTGCATTCAAAAAGCAAATGACACCTGTTGACTGTAAATTAACAGATTGTAAGTATAAAATATTCCAGAGTTGAGACTACTCAGCAGTGGTATTAAAAAGGTGCTCCACTTTGTTTCAGATAGCAGTCTCTCTGAGGCCAACTTGGCTGACCCAAAAATAAACACAGTAAAGTACATTTTATTTCAAAACCGAAATATTTCCACTATCGGTTACTAGTTGGTTTCAGTAACCAATAAAAATGCCCCTTACTGTTTTTATTTTTGGGACAGCCACTGACGACACTGGCGCCCAAACAGGGCGTCTCAGTTACTGAGGTGCCCTGTTTGGGCGCCAGTGTCGCGCGTCTACGCATTTTATTTAATTATGTCACTAAGGGCCGATTTTACCAACCTTAGTTAAAACTTATCCATCGAATTAAGTATTACACAACAAAAATAAAAAAAATGTCATTGCCTTTCGTTTGGTATGACAGATGACATTTTAGATGAAAATTTATTTTTGTTGTGTAATACTTTATTCGATGGATAAGTTATATCTGAGTTTGGTAAAATCGGACCTAAGAGACAAAGCCTAAACATAAAATTAAATTAAACTAAAAATATAAACACCCAGCCTAGTCTACCGCACTTGATGCTGCAGAATTAGGCTAGAATTTTTTTCAGTCAGGGTTTTGGACCTGCTTCTGTGCATAAGCGAGGCGGCACGCTTACGGATAATTGCACAAAAACCATCCACGTGCGCCTCAGCTTACATTGCTGATCCACTACACCAGCGGGGCAGCCCCAACAGCATCCTGAGGGGTATTATTTTATTGCACTCGCAAATCAACATAATAATGCCGTTTCAGATTGACTGGTAGAAAATGCTCGTGGCATTTTCCTTCACCCGCCGTATTCTACATTCAGCTGAAGTGCTGCAAAAGTAATAATAATAATAATATATTTTTTCAGGAAACCAATTCCAGAAGTGACGTCAGACTTCCAGCACGGCTGGCCAGCTGCTACAGCCGTTGGCTCTCCATACATGGAGCTCACACTGCCTCCTCAGCTAAAGGGGACTCCACTGTCAGGAGTGATAGAGTTCTGGGACAGTATTTACGATAAGCACTATAAGAAACCACTGCCACCTCTCGGGTTAGAAAAAGTTCACATTGATTTGAAATGAAAATAACATTTATCGAGTAAAGTAAGCTAAGTATATTCTTTATTGTACACCAGAGTAGATGACACAAAATCAGTAATGCATTTTTTTATTATTATTAATAAATAATTAACTAGTAATTACTGTTTTTTTTACTAGTAATTATAATTTTATAACCATACACGCTGAGATGTGGGTGGTTTGAAAGCCACGGTTGTGTAATTAGTAATAAAAACGCCATCTATTTAGACTTTTACTCTTTATTTGTACTGTCCTATTACTTTTATGGGTAGAGGTAAATGAATATAAAAATTGCTGAGAAATACTGTTTCGAGTTGAAAAATCATGTTTAAAAAAATCCGCGAACAGTTAGTACCGCCTCTCCGTCTACTGGAACAATGACCCGCGGAACCTTAGTAATTATCTTCAATATGTATGTACGAATTTTTTTGTTATTTATTTATTTATATTTATTTATGTACTATCATTTATGTAGGTTTATGATAATTTCTATTATCCCCCCCGCCGCTCCACTAAGTCTAAGTTAATATACTTCCCTAGGTGTACGTAAGTTTATTATTGTATTTAATCTTCTTCTTGCACTACCCGTCACCAGTCTCTTCAATACCAAAGGTTTGCTGGAAGAGAATGCTTCTTGCATTAAGCACGCCCTTGTACACTTACAATGTAATTAGTGCAATAAAGAATTAAAATAAATAACCTTAGCACTGGCTGGTTAGCTACTAGTGGTTCCAATAGAGTTTGTGTCGAGATAATTTTGAAGTCCTTTGAAAGTGCCTTTAAAAAAAAACTCCCGCGACCTCTCTTTTGGTAACTAAGCGTCTTAACGGCTAGACCAACGCGGCAGTCATATAACTATCTCTCTCTCCTCTTTTTTCTCTCTATCCCTCTTCCTTCCCTCTGTCCCTTTCATCTCTTCTCTTGGCCCCTATACCACGCTTTTTTTTTTGGCCATGAATGCTCTTTAGGATAGGTTGGTGCTAGAATGCTAAGATTTTTTTTTAATATACGAACAAAAATATGGTAAACGATGATGTCATGCCCAATTCTGCTACTGCAATGACGCCATTGCATGACGCGCCTCTTTCGGCAGACAACATTATGCATGAGAAGCTATCGATTAGATAGCTACTATTAAGGCACGTTGTGGTTCATTTTGCTATCAAACCACCCAAAATTCTTAGTGTATAGTGAACCTCACAAAACCAAGAGACAGTAGTGGCATCCAACCGGTGTTCTAGTTGGCATCAAACAGCAGTCTCTCTGTGGCCAACTGGGGCGCCTTGTGCGGTTGAGACATTATAGTACATAAACTCACGCTTGTATCCCGGAGAGGTAGGCAGAGACCAGTGTTTACCGCTTGTCATCCTGAAAAACCGAGCTGTATGCATTTTTAGGGTTCCATACCCAAAGGGTAAGGGACCCTATTACTAAGACTCCGCTGTCCGCCCGTCCGTCTGTCACCAGGCTGTATCTCATGAACCGTGATAGTTAGACAGATGAAATTTTCACAGATGATGTATTTCTGTTGCCGCTATAACAAAAAATACTTAAAACAGAACAAAATAAATATTTAAGGGGCCTCCCTTTAACAAACGTGATTTTTTTGGCGTTATTTGCTTGATATTAATAGCGGCAACGGGTAGAAGCTTGAAATATTCAAATGTTGTATAGACAATGGTACGGAACCCTTCGAGCCCGAGTTAGACTCGCACTTGGCCGGTTTTTTAACTCCCTGCCGAAATTACCGCCTCGTTGCTCTAGCGGTATCACGTCTGATTACCATGTCTGAGGTCGTGGGTTCGATTCCCCGATTCCCACTGTGGGCCGCCGTAAATTTGTACCATTGGCCTCAGTTACGTGTATTTCTATGCTTGTCATGTCCTTGCCTGGGTACCCAGGTACGGGTATCCTAGTTTGGGACCAGGACAAGTGATTGTGTTGTGGGGAAGTTATCATCATGATTATTATTATCGATCTCATCGTCTCATTGCATTTTATATCATTCTATTAGTAAATGACTCCTGTTTTTTATTTTACAATTTTATTAATTAATTCCTAGTTATTAAAACAAAATTGTACCTGCAAATGCGACATGCAAATAACTGCTAGATACCTTCAAAATTCTGTTGCATTTCACGCTGAATTGGCTTATTTTACCCAGCTGGGGATAAAACTGATAGATAGAATAAAATAAAATAAATAAAATAAAACGTCATGCATGACGTTTCTCTGACAAGGGTTTTTACACCTTGCATTAGAGAGAAAGTGGCGGCAATTTAGTTCTTCGAGCTAAAGTCAAGGACCGAATCGGGCCTGCCTGTTGTAGCAGATGCAAAAAAACTGCTCGCTATTCTTCGAAATTCTGGGGCATTTCACGCCGAAATGATTTGTCTTACCCAGCCGAGGACGAGACTGATAGATAGACTGATAGCTGTCATGGTGTTTCTCTAACAAGTGTTTTTTATGCCTTGTATTACAAAGAAAGTGGCGGCAAGGCCCGAATTGGACTCGACTGTTTAAGAAAACGCGAGATGCAAATAACCTTCCAAATTCTGCATTTCACGGGGAATTCATTTGTCCGCGCCGCGGTACCAGCTGGGGATAAAAATCGATTGATTGATAGACAACTGTCAGCGCGTTCCTCTAACAAGGGTTTTGACAGCTGCCACCTGCCGCCAGTGCTGTTCAATCAATCAGAATTTCAGTTGTTTCATTCGCATAGCTTGTCCCAAATGAAAGCGCTGATGAATGAAAGATCACTGGGTGTGGTATCAAATTTAGCTTGCATCCAGAGATTTGTCGTACGAGACCGGTTTTGTTGTAGGTTTTTTTTTTGAGGTAAAAGTCAAAGAAGATAAAATGGTAATTTCCGTAGATTTAATTGTTATACAGAGTTATTAGTCTAATATACAAGTTTAGGCTAATATCAAATACTAACGGTCTCATTTATTAAAACACGGTTTATCTAAAACACTCTTCGATGCCTGTTTCATTATTCTGTGGTTACGTGTTCCTTTTGCCACAGACTGTTTAAATTGTTTCTGACGAGCGTTTTAAGGAATCGTGTTTTTATAAATAAGACCTTATTCTCTCTTGCTCTTTCTTTGCGAGCAGGCTTGTGCCCTGCAGTGAGTCATAATATAAGCCAGATTAAAAACCTATTAACTTATCCATAAAATTGCAGTAATAACACACAGCGGTACAATGTTTGATTCCGGCATGTGTGTACCAATTAATTTGTGAATTTGCACGTTGATTAAACCTGTGCCTACTCTCTTTCTGAGAGAATACCGGTGCCCTGCAATTATTCTTTTATGGCTGCATTTTTAGGGTTGCCTACCCAAAGGGTATGGGAACCTATTACTAAGACTCCGCTGTCCGTCCGTTTGTCACCAGGCTGTGTCTCATGAACCGTGATAGTTAGACAGATGAAATTTTCACAGATGATGTATTTCTGTTGCCGCTATAAAAACAAATACTAAAAAAAGAATAAAAGAAATATTTAAGGGGGCTCTCATACACAACACGTGATTTGTGATTGTGATTTTTTTGCCGTTTTTTGCTTGATATTAATAACGGCAATAGGTAGACGCTTGAAAAATTCAAATGTTATATAGATAATGGTACGGAACCATTCGTGTGCGAGTCCGACTCGCACTTGGCCTTTTTTTATTTGTTTGCATTGCAGCGTGATACTAGTAATGTTTTTTTTTCTATGTAGTGTAACATGGGTGTCCCAGTGCAGGGCAAACGCGGGAGGCCTTTTAGACCAAGGTTTTCGGTCATATAATAATGATAATGCAAAGAGAGAATATTTTTCGCCAACCTTTTGTTCCCTTCTAGAGAATTTCGTCTCACGCAGATTGGTATATTTTGCTCTAAGATCAGCGGAAGGCGCTTTTGTGAAAAAAATTCTTTGCTCTGATAGGGTAACTATTATTATTTTTCTTTATTTGGAAACCCACCAGCACAAAATAACAAAAAATTCTAGTTATCTTAAAGAGAGCCTCAAACGGCGGAAATGTGCAACATTGGGTAACCAATACATTTTATCGCCGTTTGGGGTTGATTCACTGGGTCCGTGGGGCCCAGAGGCGCGTCCGCTCTTTAAAGAGTTGTCGACGCGCCTCATCGACGCCACGGGACACCGGAGGGCTGGCGCATACCTCGGCCAGAGAATAACATGCCTGCATCTTTTACCTATAAATATGTGTACTTGCTTAATTAGAAATTATATTTATCAGTATTAGTTTATATTATTCGTTTATGAAGGGCTTATCTTAAATTTAACTAGCTTTCATTAAGGAAACATTTTCTTTCTTATTTTACTTTCATATTTTATGTCTCGCTTCTTGTGTGCAATAAAGAATATTCTTATCTTATCTTATAAAAACACAATTTCTTTAAAACACTCCGCCAATTGTAGTATACGGCAAAACTTAGACATGTAAGCCTTTTTAAGAATTTCGTTTTCTGGTGTGTACAATAAAGTGTTCTAATCTAATCTCCTCAGAGGCAGTTTAAAATAATGTGTCATTACGTTTTTCCTTTTAACAGAGACTATTTAAATTGTTTCTGAGGAGTGTTTTAAGCCCTTAATAAGGCCGAAAATGTTTACTCCATAGAGTAACTCTAGCACACTTTCGTTTTATATCTGACTGACTTTAGATTTTTAGCTTTAACAATTTTAACTTAGACATTCTTTTTATATAATTTTAATCCTAAGACATTTTATTATATAATTTTAATTTTAACTCTAGACATAAGAATTTTATTATATAACTCACATCATTTTAATAAAGTAACAAAGGGCGCCACGCTATAAATGGTGGCGGTTCCCTGCTATAAAAAAAAAAAAACTCTAGCGCCTCCAAGGGGAAAAAATCATATCTTATTTAAAGATCGTATTAGCAACATGTGTATAGCGATTTTTAGGATCCACGACCGAGAATCTAGGATCAAGTGGTCTCACAAGCACGTTGTGACGTCTTAGTTTGAGCCCGATTTATATGGTGTACCACGTGACAAGAATTATTTTTTAATTAAACATCAAAGTCGTAGAGAAAAATATTTATCACCATTATTTATTCTTTAAGGTCGCCTCTCTAATGAGATTTAAACATTTTATTCGGAAGTTCCACATTCTCATAGGAATGGGGGTTACACAAAATCAATATAACTTACTTAACAATTCAGTGCGGCCGATTGCCTTATACATAATATGAAGGGGCGCTGGATATGGACACGAGTCCGATAAAATATTTAATGAGCCTCCGATTGGTCTAAAAAAATATTAAAGTTGTTGGTGTACAGAGGGAAATTGACTTGACGTTGCATTACAGTCAACGGCACATCAACCGTCGCATTTTTTATGCAAACTCACCCTTAACGTAGCTGAGTAGAGTCAATCAGTCCATCAGCGCGTACGTATTTACTGCTGGACATAGGTTTCCCTCAAAGCACGCCACTTCCTTGTGACCTTGGCCACCCTCAAGCAGCCACTGCCAGCCATCTGCAAGTTGCTGGGCGTCCTACGCTCCGTTTGCCAGCTTGTGGTGTCGACTCGAGAGCGCACATATCGCACCCTTAATCCAATACTGGCACTAAGCGAAAAATGTAAATTGGGCAGGAGAAGCTATTAAAGATTTTCAATCTTTCAAAGTTCTGTATTTTGCTTCGTTTTCCATCTACAGTTTTAAATAGGAATTTAAGTGAACTAGTCAGCGCTTAGTGTTACTTTGTAATATTTGCAATAGATGGCATTAAAACCAGAAATTTAGTTTTGTTATTTTCGACGAAAAAAAAAAATACTGTCACTTTGACATGGGCTTTGATAGGGTCAAAATATTGTTTAAAAAAACAATTTTATTACTACCACCTCTCCGTCTAACAGGACAATGACCCGCGGACCCACGGCACGCACGCACCGCTCTGGATGGCTACTAATGGTTCTAATGAGTTCGAGTTTGTGTAAGTGCGTTTTAAAAAAAAAATGCATATTCCATAGATATTGTCTGGCATTTTCATTTTGCTATGTCTTTCAAACCTGCGAACAAACAATGTCGCTTAACCACCAAGACAGAGGTCATGGGTTCTATTCCCACCGTATCGATTCCGGCCGCCGTACATTTGAACAAACGGCCTAAGTCTCGGTGAATTTCCATATTTGTGAAGTCCTTGCCTGGTAACCATAGCACAGGGTATCCTAGTTTGGGACCAGGTCAAGTGATTCTGTTGTTTGGAAGTTATTTATTTATCTAATCACCCAAAATTATTGCAGTATAAGGACGATAACAGTCTCTACTAGTAGTTTACTTAGCAATAGCAATACAATATTTTTCCACTGGTATAACCCGCGCAAATTAAATAGGCATCTCTGGCGAAGAAGATCGAATCGCGCGAGGCGCCGAGTTAAGTTGCACGGGTTATGCCATTAGAATGCTATTGGTTACTAGACTACCAATAGTGTCAATGAAACAACCATTACCGTAGTAATATGACTCTATTGAACAACTTTACATTTTAAAAACTTGCCCGTAGGCATAATCCGTCAAAGATTTTTGACATCAGTGACAAAGCCATAGAGATACAGTCCGTGACAATCCCCGGAAAACGAACTATTTTACATAAATGCAAAAAAAACTGGCGCTCAAATAATAAATAAATAACAACTTCCACACGGCACAAACTAGGATAACGTGTGCTATGGCTGGTAACAAGGCAAGGACGTCACAAACATGGAAATACACCTAGACCGAGGCCATTTGTACAAATGTACGGTGGCCCCCAGTGGGCATCGGACCCACGACCTCCGGCATGGTAGTCGGACGTGATACCGCTGTAGGTACCAACGAGGCAGTCAAATGTTCGAATAATTTATCGCCATTTCTAAAATGCGAAATTCCTGAAACATATATATTAGAGTTTATTCTACGACTTTTGAAAGTTTTCTGTTTAATTTTTTTGTAAAGTTTTTTGTTTAATTATGAGTCCCCTACAACCGACCATTTTACGTAAACGTCGAGAAAGCCGGGCGCTAATATTTTTGAATTATGTAGTACCAGTTTCATAAATGTCGTGACATCTTGGATATTGACTAAAAATCGGCAATATTTCTTCAGAAAACCAATAAAACTCTTCAACAAGTGGCAATGGCAAGAGCATTCAAGAACGGAATTTTTACAGTGATATTACACCTAAAGGTCATGTATGTCAGCACGAAATTCATCCACCCTAAGGAGATCTACGATTAGGAGAAAAAACTATTACTTAGCGGACCACCGCATCAGCCGAAATGCCAAAGATACTATAAAATCTGGTGAACTCTAGCGTCATTATATCGCTGCATAGTCTAACACAAAGGATGGGTCGTAGTTTCGGTTGGTGAAAAACTGTCATAATTCAAAATTTGACCACAACGATCCGTGATATCGATTTGAGATAATAGAGCTAAGACTTTCAAGAATAGACAAACTCGGGAAAACTAATCTGGGGTTCGTTTATATGGGAAAGTAATTGACCTCCTAATCCAGGGGTTAGTAAAAATTACTCCGAATCTTCTAAAACTACGTAGATCTTTAAAAAAAATCTACTGTCCAATAAAATATTGGACCAAGAACAGTAAATTTTCCAGTAAGTTCATCATCATCATCGTCATCAGCCATTTGACGCCCACTGCAGGACGTAGGCGTCCCTCAAGGTTTTCCAAGCTTCCCGGTCTTGTGCCGCCCGCATAGAGCGACTGCCTGCCACCGTAACCAGGTCGTCAGACCATCTGGTGGGAGATTACACCAGATCTAGAAAACTCTAGATTTGTACGCACAACCAAATATAGGTAGTTTTAATGCAGTATCGCGCCCGGCGCGACATCGTCGCAAGATCGTGTTCGCGCAAGATCTCTAACAGTCTAATGTGAAAAACTTGACAGGATGGTTTTGTGTTTTTCTGACAAGAACGATGATTTGATAAAAATGCACGCAGTTCTGTTAGTTTCCATAAAGGGTAAGCAAAGGTCTTCAAACGTAGAGTCCGCACCACCGCTGAAGTCCATTGAGCTAAGACATTTTCGTACTTATGTCAATGCAGACAAGTTCTTCTCTGTGGGACATGAGTGATGGGGCGTGCTCTACCACTTCATTCGATCTAAACTTTTTTTTTAATGTTAGAAATAAAAATTGAACATAGCCGACATAACAATACTAACAAAACAAAAAAGTTCCGATCACAGTTCCGAAACGTAAAAACTTTACCCCCATTTGTCCGGTGCTAAAAAAAACGAAATAAAAAAAAACAATGTCTTCTAATAACAAATAATGTCGGTAGTTGTTTTTAAGTTGGTAGTTGTGTTGTTGCGTTGACGTAGATACACTGTAAAGACAGTATAGTCCGCACAGATCTTTTTGGCGGTAACGTGAACATAGTCACAGTTAGTTTGCACATCGCTTACGGTCTTTACAGTGTATTTGTGGGTAATTGACGTAGTGGAGGCGTTCAATTACTAAAGTAGTCAATTACTCAAACATGCACTGTAATGACAGTAAGCGATGTGCAAACGATCTGTGACTATGTTCACGTTACCGCCAAAAAGATTTGTGCGGACTATAAGCGATGTGCAAACGATCTGCGACTATGTTCACGTTACCGCCAAAAAGATTTGTGCGGACTATCAGCGATGTGCAAACGATCTGCAACTATGTTCACGTTACCGCCAAAAAGATTTGTGCGGACTATAAGCGATGTGCAAACGATCTGCGACTATGTTCACGTTACCGCCAAAAAGATTTGTGCGGACTATAAGCGATGTGCAAAGGATCTGCGACTATGTTCACGTTACCGCCAAAAAGATTTGTGTGGACTTTAAGCGATGTGCAAACGATCTGCGACTATGTTCACGTTACCGCCAAAAAGATTTATGCGGACTATACTTCTGACCCTTTTATTCTAAATAATAAATGTAATAGTTCATTCAGTTCTTTTATCACCTTTAAATATGTGCAGCAGTAATTTTACTTACATTGCATTCGCAGTTTATTTTTATAATTCTTGTTAGTAAAACAATTGTTCGCACCATATAATTCGGCGGAATTATATAGGCACATCGTAATATGGCGATTCCCACGGTGACAGATAAAGATATTTCTGACGGTTAGAGCGTACACTGACTGGTTCTTCATAACCTGCTGAAATGTTTCCGTCATTCTGGTAAAACCACTGTTCAATGACCTCACAGCTTAAAGTGATTTTTTTAGCCCCCATGGACTTAAGCGTGAAGTTATGTAGCCTATATGTTACAAGGGAACCTAAGCTATAATTCTGGTGAGTTTTACTTCATTCCGTTTGGTGGTTTTCGCGTGATGCGCGCACAAAGAAACAGAGTGAGACAGACATATATCAGACAGAGACCAAATTTACAGGTTAATTATATGTATAGAATTTTACTATAATTATTTATTTGCTTCTTAGTTAAAAATGACATATTTCCTCCCGCTATTTTCTTTCGTCAATCTTGCTTCGTTTCTTTCTACTAACTTAAGCGTTTCTTGATTCTTCAGCTGTCTGTACTGTGGTGTGTAAAGACTGTTAAATACATTATCTCTTATCTTGTTAAGAGCCCCTAAAATGTCAAAGGCCTCTCGCCCCGGGCCATTGGGGTGAAACAATGAATAATTCGGCTTGTAGCTCAAAAGAAAAGTTAGACTTTCTGTAGCTCGTAGCCTCACGCATGACAGATGTTTCGGATGTGTACAGTGGGCTGTGAGCTTTATACTTTCAGTAAAAAGTCTCTGGTGTACAACCCTACGAGATTAGCAAGTTGACGTGGCAGTGGACTGGTCACAGATGAGGTACAGAGTTTCTCGAATGGAGACCATGAACTGACAAACTCAGCGCCACCAGATTGCTGGCAACGGCTTGATGAGTATGGCCAAGAATAGAAATGGCGTGTCTTGGGGAAGGCTGAATCGACGAATATTGACTGAATACTAATTGAATGACACTGGCCACGGTTGGACTGACCTCTGTACCGATTTGAGGCAAATTGCTGATAGCGGCTGGGAGATGGTCGGAAACAAACAGAAATGGCGTGACTTAGGGCAGGCGTATGTTCAGCAGTAGACGAATGTGGGCTGATGGATTGGACATTTCCAGGTTTAACATGCGAAATTCGTCCGCCACTCGAGTTAACATGTTTTCTTGCCGCTTATGATACCTAGAAATGTAATTAAACGAAACTCGGATTGCTTAAGACTCGAACAGTTTTCTGAGTGATAATTTCGGCGCTAAGTAATGTAATTAAGTTTGTAACTTTGTGTTCTTGTAATGAGATGCTTTTAATTTTAAACTGGAGTTCGCAGGACCGACAAATTAATGTTATCCCACCAATAGCACTGATCTTGCTAAAAACATGTCACACAACAATCGTTGACTGACTGTTTAGTCTTGCGGTTAACAAGCTTAATTGGAGGCCAACTGATGACGCAGTTAGCTTCGCAAAATTATATTGAGTTGCCATCGACAGGTTAAGAAGAAGACTGGAGTCTGCCTTAACTTATGCAAATGACCTCAGTCTGGTATTTTCATGTTTTTGATGCCCTGACCTGGTTACGATAGCAGAGGCTTTCTGACCAAGTGATTGTGTTCTGCGGATGTTAATAAAGATTTATTTCCCGAAAACATTTTATCAAATACCACATTAGTGATACGGTACCCTGCTCCCTAAAAAGGTAATGAAAAGTACTTTGCTCTCTAAAAAGGCTATAAAACTTCTCTCCGAGAGAGAGTGGACGTCGTACTTACCACCGGTTGGTGATTTCACGCCCTGAGATATATAGACACCATATCTGTGTACTCAGGTTTCCTCGCGATAATTTCCTCCGCAATAAACGAGACACAATCATTATAAAAGCCTATGTTGAAAGCCGGTCCAATACAAGGTTCCGTACTCAAAGGGTAAGGGACCCTATTACTAAGACTCCACTGTCCGTCCATCCGTCCGTCTGTCACCAGGCCGTATCTCGTGAACCGTGATAGTTAAAATTTTTACAGATAATGTATTTCTGTTGCCGCTATAACTACAAATAAAATAAAATATTTAAGGGGACTCCCATACAACAAACGTGATTTTTTTTCCGTTTTTTGCTCGATATTAATAACGGCAATAGAAAGATGCTTGAAACATTTTCATGTTGTAAAGATAATCGTACGGAACCCTTCGTGCGCGAGTCCGACTCGCACTTGGCCGGTTTTTTTTATCTTTTTGTTGGATTTCGTATAGGCTATCCCTCGCGCAAATATGACGAATCGATTGGGATCTTAACTGTCAAAATCTAACCATTAAGGAGTTATGAGATAATATAGAATCGGACGTACCTACATACGATCCAAATACATTACCCTCTTCATCGGCTTCGCTGCAGTCAGGTGAAAAAATAAAACAAAGACTTTCCCCTCCATGTCGTAGGTCGCCTAAACCGTTACAAATTAAAAAGGGTCGATAAAGGGTAATGCTAGAACTACTTGGTGTGTTACAGGTAGTCGGCTTTTTTAACTTTTGGAAAAACTTCCCTGCCTATGCCTATGTCACGTGAAGGTTCCATTTTTCGGATTCAAATTATTTCCTTTTGATGTAAAATAGACCGAAAATGTTTAAATACTTACTGGAAGAAATCTCTTACTTTGTACGTGCTATTTCTTATGTAATATCCTGTTCAATGTTTCGTGTGCAATAAAGTCTGTATTAAAAAAAAGCTACAGCGTGATCGATAGCAATATTATATGGGGATGTTCTTTTCATTACGATTAGCAATGTTATTAATTATTTAACAGTAATAGTATTACAAATTTGTAAATATTCGTTATTTCCGACCTTTACGTTTGAATTCAAATTCAAAGTGTACGTGTGTGCTCGCATACGTACAAATGTTTTTACTGCCCAATAATTAATTTTTGATCAATGAAAGTGGTAGGAAGTACCGTAGCGTCAAAAAATTTTGTCTATTATGTTAAAGGTTTAACATAATAGAGGTTTAGGTAAAGGATTAAGTTGGCTGGCGCCGACCATAAGTCGGTTGGACCACAGTTTTTTGATTTTTACTACTTTTTCGTAGTGATATCGTTCATTTACGCTTCATCATCATCAGCCTATGCTTGTCCACTGCTGGACATAGGCCTCTCCTATTGCACGCCACTGAGCACGGTCCTCGGCTACTCTCATCCAGCTCTTGCCAGCCTTAAGCTTAAGTGAAGTTATTTTCAGCAAAAAAGAAAAACTAGCAGCATATGTTTCTAAATTATAATTATCACCTGAAAAAACGGTGAACGAATTGAAAGTCACCCTTTTACCGAAGTCCTATGCCTACGCCAAATCGCTAAGCCTTTCACATGACATTGCCTAAAAATGGCTTACCGCACGTAGCCAATCAGAAAAGTGTACAAAAACCAAACTTTGACCGCAACATATCATTTACCTGCTAGTTGCTACGCTGCCACTTCACCCGACAAAATGTTACTTGACACCGCACAAGCATAAACTAAGTATAACAGAGACATCGATATTGTGCCAGCGCATTCGATGTCTGTCTGACCTTCTATCTTATGTTTCAAGAGCTCTCTCTCTCTTAAGCCATAATAAATAGACCAAATATTTCAATTTCAATTTCAAATATTTTTATTCATTGTAAAAACAGAATGTTTACTTAATGAACGTCAAAGTTGTTAGTTTCACAATTAATGGATTATGTGGAGAAGAAGCTAACAAAGAAACTCCACATTTATTCTTTTCAAAACACGTTTTAACTTAATGACCAGCAGTTCATAAACTTTTGAGGTAACGGAACACTCAACAAATCTACTAACCCCACAATGAAAAATGATGACGTATTAAATACACTGCAATTAAAACGTTAAAAACTAATTTTTTTACTAGAAAAATTGGTAATGACGGAGACGTGGGCGCGCTTAGGAGACGTACCCGCTGTTTCGTATTATGTTTGGATATAATATGATTGGATGCGGGCGGCACCAGACCGGGAAGCTCGGAAAACCATGAGGGAGGCCTATGACCTGCAGTGGGCGTCAAATGGCTGATGATGATGATATGATTGAAGCCGCATTCTCTCGAACTACCTAAAGTCTACATATTACAGTGATTAGTTCTTGACATGGCGCCGGCATGGCACGGGCGTGTCTGTTAAAAGGCGTGGAGCGAAGGAACTGACTGCGAACTGACCTGGAACTCACTGCAATCGGGCGCGGGCGCCGAAATGGCGTGCCATAGCATGTCCCACGAAGAGCCCTTGATTGTGTTCAAATAATGACCTTATGACCGTGTGTTTGGTACGGTATTTGAATGAAACCGAATGATGTCCGTGACATGCCCGAGCCAGACGCCAGATCAGTGGGCTACGCGCCATAGGTTTTGCGCTATTCTAAAATTATATTTCACACCTCCACTCCGACTCCCCAAGGTTTGCTGGAAGCAATCTCTCGCAGTGATAAGCTCGCCTTTATAATTTTTTTTATTATATCATATTTGCTGTACCGTGTTTGTTGTGTGCAATGAAGTGTAATAATAATAATAACATTTATAGAACTTAATCAACATTCTATATTTAATGATAAATTTAATTTCAGGTACCCTGATGAGTTTTTCCATGGAAATCTTGGTTTTAACGTGTGTGCCATCTTTATTTATATAAAAAAATAGTACGCCACCTTTGCAATAAATGGCATTCATTGATTCATAAATTCATTGATGCAACCCTAAGTTTTACAATAATTTTAGACGAAAACGTATTCGCTCTTCTGTTACTCACGTAATTGAGTATTTAGGGGTCCCTAGAGTAAAGGAGAGTTCCGTAACCTTTCCGCTAACTTGTTGAAAGCCTTTGTCGTTTTAGTAGGCAGTTGAGAAATTTGAGAGGGTTTTCTTTTCATTTTCAAGGGCTGTTTGGTATTGATATAAGTTTCGTGTGCAGGGGAGCTGGAGGAATGCCTTCATGCTTGTTGATAAGAGCTATCGATCGGGTCTCGGGAAAAGAAACTGGCCAAGTGCGTGTCGGGCCACGCGCAGTGTAGAGAAATCAGTAAAAAGAGGGATTTCTTATCTAATTTACTGAGCTGACAAATTCATCAAAGTAATTTTCGACGGATTTTGTGCGAAGTTTTCCATTTATTTGGTCGCCTATTACTCGTTAACTTGTAAAGCCTACTTAACCGTAATAGTTTTCTTTTTAAGTTTGTGTGCTACTGCCCTGGATTTTTTTTCACATTTCTATAATCAACCTTTCACCCAGGAGAGGGAGGGGGACGTCCTACTCTGAGAAAAATTTGCGCTTCAAAGCTTATTATTTCGTAAATGAAACTCTAAATCAAAAATGGTTTCTACGCCCACGACACTTTCAAACGACCAATCCACCATAGTGTAGGGTACACTATGGTGTAGGCGAGAAAAAAAAAATCATCGCTAATTTAGGCGTAGGGGAGGTATCCTAATTTTTTTAATATTTAATTCTACCATTTCGTCGGCGTAATAAATATGTATATCTAAGCCGAATTTCAGCTCTCTAGTACTTATCGTCTCTGTGCTAAGCCGCGGACAGACAGACGGACGGACATGGCAAAACTATAAGGGTTCCTTGCTGACTACGGAACCCTAAAAAGAGATATTAAGCGAATTACCTCGACTGGCTCGTTGGTCTAGCGGTATCACGTCTGACTACCACGCCGGAGGTCGTGCGTTCGATCTTCGACCTCAGTCTGGGTGTATTTCCCTGTTTGTGTTCTCTGCCTGGTTATCATATAATAATAATAATAATAATAATTGTTTATTTTAAACCAAAAAGTACATTAAAAATGACAACAATCGTTCGGTGCTAATCTATTGTACAATAGTCTTGTCATTGCATCCTATCTCCTAAACTAAGCGAAAAAGCCTGTATCTTAGGAGAAGGTGAAATTAAATTAAGCCTTTAAAAGTGCGTACATACATGGTCGAGAAGCATTGAGCGGACGACTGTCAGTCAACAAAAACATAACTTAATCTATCACATGCAAAGAAAACTAAATTAAAATAAACAGAAAAACAAAAAGGTATGATGATAAAGATATGATGATATCACAGGGTATCCTAATTTGGGACCACGACAAGTGATTGCGTTGTGTGAACATTATTTATTAAGTACCTGAATGAACGAGTCTTTCTCGGTATTTTTTTTTTGGTTAATCCTGTTTTTTGGAAATTATATTTAGATACGATGAAAAAAAAGCGAAAAATATAAACGAACTGCAGACATCTGGATTCGAACTAGGGTCTTCTGGTTTCGGGGCAGTCCGATTCCCCACCTGAGCTGTTACAACCTTGTATATGCTGGCTAAATTTACCTTCGTATTTTAATAATATCGTAGCCGTTTTTCATTGCCCAAAACATGGATTAAACGACGACGTTTTCTAGAAATAAAACCTACCTACATCGATTTATCGCCCCCGACACCCCCTGCATACTTAATTTCATGAAAATAAATCCGTCTCCGATCACCTTGAAAGTAACAATGGTTTTCTATGTTCAGTATTGTGTTAGTTTAGTATGAGATGTTTCCGTATAATATGGTTATCTCATATACATGACGTATGCGTCCCACTGCAGGGCTCAGGCCTTCTTTCAGAAAGAGAGAGTATGAGGTTAACACGTGAGCCCACCGCGGATTGGCAATTTCAAGCGCTGAGGTATGTGAACACCTCAGGTACTCAGGTTTCCTCACGATGTCTTCATTCACAGGTAGCGAGTGGTATTGATACTACGAATTCAAACATGTACGAAACTTAAGCCGGCTTGCGTTAACGGTATCTGACTGCTCTATCTGTTTATTCTAGGATAAGCTCTATCTAGTGAGCTTACATTTACTGTATACTAAGCAAATGTATAGCATTGGCAGAGCTATCCATAGATAAATTGTATGACTGACAGCCCTGTCACTCAGATATTTATTCGGTTATCCTTGACTTACTAAGTATTTATCTATTTACTTATCCAGTGATTTGGCGGCCTCAGAAAACAGAGATGTGTACATGCCGGGATTAGAACCTACGACCTCTTGAATGTGAGGCAAGCATCCTACCGACCGCGCTGCCATCGCTCCCATTGTGAAAAGTATACACATTGAAAATTGATACTCGTCTTCGAATCTATTTCTTACTAGCTTATGTCGCCCGTTAGCGTCGCTACAAAGCAAAATCGAGTTAAAAACTCCGTTCGATATTCACTCTTATTTCAAATGCATAAAGGATGTCTTGGTTCTCTCTGTGAAGTGACAGCATCCAGGTGGGTCCGATAATAAGACACGATAGCTGGTTACTTACATAGGCATTTCTATATTAACACCTGTGTTTTCAAATGGCATTGTCGACAGAAAATGATATTAGAATTCATAGCATAATTTTTTTCTTACGATTGACGAAACAAATATGTCGAGCGAATGTGGGTGGAAGGGCCGGTAAGGGACGACCAAGGCGGACATACTTCGACCAAATAGATAGATAAATAGATAAATCATTTATTTACATAAGACACACACGCGTATAGGGGATGTATTAGCATAAAAAGTACCCGAAACCGGCGTGGGTGCATGCAACGACTAATGAATGTTGAGGAAGCGAAAGTGATCCGTCAGGATCGCGGCAAGTGGCGGTCCCTGGTCTCCGCCTACCCCTCTGGGATACAGGAGTGAGTTTATTTATGTATGTAATCGTTTAGTTGTACGGTTGAACGTGTCTGTTATAACCCTATACGTACACAGGGTTATTTTTTAAACGCGCATTTCGTGAAACATGTCAATTTTATTAGCTTAATTTCGGATTCACTTGCTTGAATTAAATTTATGAATCTGGTTTTCATTTATGAATTTGAAATGAATTTGGTTTCCTGGTGTATACAATAAAGAGTTCTAATCTAATCTAATAATTTATTTGTGTAGTGCTCACGAAAGTTTTAATAGGTCAATTTTAGCTTGGCATTTACACCGATTTTTTTTCTAAGACCATTGGATCCCAAAAACTCACACCTGTGTCCCGAGGGGTAGACAGAGACCAGGTATTGGCACTTTTCACGATTCTGACAGGCCTCTTTCGCTTCATCAATACCTATTCATTAGTACGTACATTAGAATGTACGCACGCCGGTTTCGGGTACTTTTTAACTTGCCCTCTATGCCAGTGTGCGCATGAACTTAAATTTTAGTTGCAAATTGTCCCGTGACGTAACTGAGCACTGTAAAGTAAAATATCGTTTATTCATGTACATGGGTAAATAAAATATATGTTTATATACAGAGTTTCAGTGCATTTTATGTGTTGCCCGTCTGGGCGTATGAATATTCATACAAGCATGCAATCATTATGTATTTGTGCGTCAAATTAAAATTATAAAATTGTTGTTATGAAATGTCAAAATTAAAATTAAGTTAGACATTAAATTGTTTTATCCCCTCCAAAAGTCAATAATTCTGCAGTACTTAATTAAAACTGTAAACGAAACACGTCTTTGTATGACACAATTGAGTAGAACTGGTAAATTGTTTCGTAAAAGTCACAGAGCTAAATTTCTCGCCGCGATGAGCAATTTGAGCACAGCGTAAAATAGAACTCGGTTTTATTTTGAAGCGTCTGACACAGGCTTTCATGCGTAACCTCAACAAAAGCTACCTCGTTAGCGCTTGAGGCCCTGATACTCTGTGGCGTAGCTGGACCTTGTAACATGTGAACCTAAAGGAACATACAGGCCAAAGCGGTCGCGGTGGCGGTGGCGGCCATTTCATCATCATTAGCCATTTGACGCCCACTGCAGGACATAGGCCTCCTTCGTGGTTTTCATAAGCATGAGGGGTTTTGCCATGATCGCCACGCTTGGCAGGCCGGTCGGCGACTGCAATAAAATTATTTTTTTCGGGGTTTTTGGGGTCACAAAATCGAAAAATAAAGTTACTCTAATAACAAGAAACTTATTAGATTTCATTTTGTCATTGAACTGAACTTTTCTTATGACATTATTTTATGAAATAACTCGAATATTGATAAACGCTTGATACAATATAAGGCGTTACGTTAGAGAGTGACGTCATAGTCTAAGGTCGATTTGTATAGCGCCTTGTAGTACCTCGTGACTGTATTGACTTTTCGACTGGTTATAATATTACAAAAAGTATTATTCGCAGAGAAAAAAAATACCACGTTTATTTATCTTTCAACGTGTCCTCTCTTATTCTATTTAATGTATTTATTGTCTTTTAATGTATTTTGTTTTCTGGAGTGTACAATAAAGTGTTCTAATCTAATCTATTAAAGCATTTTTAGTGCAAGTTCTCCATTATACCAGTTTTCCAATGATTTAGGTCCAGGAGTTACGTGGTAGAATGGTCGGAGCTGTTATAAAAATAAACAAGTTTATCTTGTTAAAAAGAAATAGAAGGAGACTGGAGTGATGGTTCGCCCAAAGCAAGGTCAGGGATTCAAGTGACTAGTAAACATTAATAAGATCTGTGATTAGAACTGGGATTTACCTAGATTACGTACCTGAAGCTCGCGAGAAGACATGGGGGATCGTAAAAAGTACTAAATATATTAATTTGGTATTATTGAATCACGAAATCCTGGGAACTATTTATAGACCTTTTTATGTAAGAAACATTGCCCAAAGCAAAGTCAGGAATTCAAGTGACTAGTAAACATTAATTAAATCTGTGATCAGAACAGGGATTTACCTAGATTACGTACCTGAAGCTCGCGAGAAGACATGGTGGATCGTAAAAACTAGTAAATATATTAATTTGGTATTGTTGAATCCCGAAATCCTGGGAACTATTTATAGACTTTTTTTATGTAAAAAACATCGCCCAAAGCAAGGTCAGGGATTCAAGTGGCTAGTAAACATTAATAAAATCTGTGATCAGATTAGGGATTTACCTAGATTACGAACCTGAAGCTCGCGAAAAGACATGGGATCGTAAAAACTAGTAAATATGGTATTGTTGAATCCCGAAATCCTGGGAACTATTTATAGACTTTTACGTAAAAAACATAAATCAGTGTGAAATTTTCATTTCCTTATACAGGTAATTTAATTTAGCTTGTCGTCTTGTGAAAATTTTTGGTCATTTTTGTTTTTTTTTTTTAAATTCGGTTTTTCTGCTTTGGTGTAGCACGACATTATTTACAATACAATACAAATACCAAAAACTTTATTGTTATGTACACACATACATAGTGCCTAGTCCGCAAACTGAAATACTCTGTATAATGGGTAACCAGAATTTCGCTCAAAAGTGACAATGTTTTTATTTTTAACATAAAAAAAACCTTAACGTTAATCTTAATCTTAAGTTTTGATTTCCGATTATAAAAAAATATAATACGCTGCATAAAGTAACTTATATATTACGAAAATGATGCTTGTAATAATACCTATTAAATAGAAAGGGCCTTCTTCTATGCAGGACGTTGATTTAATGACATTGGTATAAATTATGCTGTTTTTAAGAATAGAGATCTGAAAAAAAAACTATAATTAAACTCTTATTATTGGGGAGTCTAAAAATGCTAATTTTATAAATGACCCCTGTATATTAACTGAATAGCGTTATTGTCATTTTTAATATTGAATTTTTCAATTCTAGGTATCGAAACTACTACATCCGATCTTGTCTACGCTACGTGTAACCTTCCCAACGACGCAATCATCATCATCAGCCGCCATTTGACGTCCACTGCAGGACATAGGCCTCCCTCATGGTTTTCTAACCATGAAGGGTTTTGCCATAATTGTCACGCTTGGCAGGCGGGTTGGCGATCGCAGTATGCGGTTGGAATCTCAGGAAGACGCTGCTGCCTGTCTCTTGGTAATTGATTTCCTTACTAGCCTTCTACGACATCCACGGAAGGAAATGGAGTGACGCTATTCTTAATCTGGCACCACACGGAGCTCCTTTTAGTCGACAGCATCTCAAACTTTGTATATTTCTTGCAAAGTCGTCCTTAATGTAACTGATTAGACTGCACATATGTAAAGGTGGATGTGTCGTCGACTGTACAACACGATAATATGCTATAAAGAATCTTCAGCTCTACTCTACTTCATGAGTACTTCTTTTTTGCTGCTTTCGATGTGTTTTATTGCTTCTCCGATTCTCCAAGGTTTGCAACAAAGAAAAGCTCGCCTTTGGACGTGTTATTTCTTATGTAATGTTTTCTGCGCAATAAAGTATATTTATAATAATACGATCTTTGAGTGGAGGGTTTATCTGAAGTTTTCCCGTATGCTGCCGATACACCTGTAGTGAATGGAGAGATTGATCAGCGGACGACATTACAATATTTTGAAAAGGCATTATTACAACAAAATGACATGCTATTAAAATATTCCACGATTCTCTACTCACGATCTCTGTGAAGGGTTTATCTGAAGTTTTTCCATATGCTGCTGATGCACCTGTAGCGAATGGAGAGCTTGATCCGCGGATGACATTACAGGTCGACAAGGACGCCGATGCCGCTATACCTAAGTGCCGTGGAGGAAAACGAACAGTAGGTTTATTACTTACAATCTCTACGAAAGGAGATAATCCTCGCTCTCTTTCTCTTCCCAGATTTAGTCTCACGTGGTGGTGGAGTCAGTTGTTAGGGTTCCGTACCCAAAGGGTAAGGGACTATTACTATTACTAAGACTCCGCTGTCCGTCCGTCCGTCTGTCAGTTACCAGGCTGTATCTCATGAACCGTGATAGTTAGACACTTGAAATTTTCACAGATTTTTTATTTCTGTTTCCGCTATAATAAAAAATACTAAAAATAGAATAGTATAAATATTTAAGGAGGCTCCCATACAACAAACATCATTTTTTTGCCGTTTTTTGCTCGATATTACTAACGGCAACAGGTAAACTCTTGAAATATTAAAATGTATAGATAATGGTCCCTTCATGCGCGAGTTCGACTCGCACTTGAGTTTTTTTTTATTTTCTCTCCCCATCTCTACCTAATCATGACCTCGTTTATCAACGCTTCGCAGGTGATAATCCTATTGAAAGTGAAAATGAATAAATATTTATTAAACAGCAGTTAATTACAATCTTAGTATGAGGTAACTAACATGGTTATTCGTTTCAATGTTTGGTGCGATTTCAGTTGACTTAAAATTAATTAGGTAATGAAGTTTCGATTTGATTGGTTTCGTTTTTGACGGTTTGATTTTGTCGGTTTGTTTTTTTTTTTGCCAAGAACATGGATGGGCATCATATTTTACATTAAGTCCGGTTAATCTATGGTTAACGTTAATGGCCTGAATATACTTACACTTTTTTCTATCTTTTAAGTTTTGCGATTTGCGAATAATGCGATAGATTACTAATTAGTGAATTATAATAAAATCTTGTTATTATTTCACGATTTTTTAATAATCAACTGAAATTAGCAAAATTGTAAAAACGGGTACAAATTAACTACTAAGAAAATTATTTTTAACAATGTTTCATATTTCCCAGTCAATTGTATTTTTTGAGATATTAATTAGATTTTATTATTATTGTGTAAACGGTGCCTTGCACTCCTTTTTGAGTGGCCAAAACATCTCCAAAAGAGCTAGATTGGCTATTCATAATGGAGTGCTGGTCTTATCACTTATGTATGGTAGCGAGACTTCGGTATGGCAAATGAAGCAAGAGAGTAGGATTAATGCAGTAGATATGAAGTCCTAGAGAAGGGAAGAAGAGAAGGTCTGGTGTTACTTTGAATGAAAGAAAACAAGTTTTTACTAAATAACAGAATTATTTCTAAAATGCGCATTTCCTAAGACTCCAATAATTAGAGTTTGTTTTGGCTACAACTTTTGTTGTATGTGTTTTTTGTCACATTTCAATAAGTATCGATAGTACTTTTTGAGTTTGAAACATAGGATAGGTTTACAAACTGCTTAAAACAAAGAAAATTAAAAATGTACGCAACATAATTTGAAATAAGTAGGAGGTTAAACGTTAAACTATAAAGTTAAACTTTAAAACGTTACATGTCTACATAAATCGTACTGTTCCGCATTTACCCGGTTACAAGCGTGCCGTGCGAAAGAGATGGGTATAGTCATTATGTTTTGAAATGCGGCTTGGATTCTCTACGTGCAACTACTGTCTCTATGGTGACCTACAGACTCTTACAATTTGTTCCGTGAGCAAACAACCAAAGTATCTGTAAGAACGCGGTCTAGGTGCTAGAGAAAGTACTCAACTAGAATAGCAAATTGCAATGTGTATTTTTCCTAGATCATATTTTTCTCGCGAGATGCAACTTTTTATCGCGCGCTTTAGTTTGTTTTGTTAGTGTTCTGACGTTTTTCGTCGGCTATGGCGCAGGATGTAGGTATCTTGGTGCTGAACAACGGGCATCACCTATAGTACTTAATGATAATACTTTTTATGTACCTATTAGTCTAGTCCATGCAAAGGTTGTCTGGAAGAGATCACTTTTAGTAATAAGGTCGCCGTCTGTACTCTTAGGTTGACATATATTTGTGTAATTTCCTCTTTTATGTATTTACAATAAAGTGTTCTTTCCTCTGGGTGTGCAATAAAGGTTTCTCTTTCTATCCAAGTGTTAATAAATTAGATTTCGATTTACAAAAATATAACTAGTAGGTTAATACAGTTCGAGAGACTGTAAAAGTTACCGTCAGCCAATGCCCAGTGTCTGCATTAGTTGTTGATGCCCACTGCCCAATGCATTATAGGGGATTGATGAATGAATTAGCTTTCAATCATCAAGTATTTTACAATAGGATTATTTTACAATAGGGAATCCTACAATCATACATAAGCAGCCTATATACGTCCCACTGTAGGGCACAGGCCTTCTCTCAAGGAGAGTGTATGGGCTTAATCACCACGCGTGCCCACCGCGGATTGGCGATTTCAAGCGCTGAGGTATGTGAATAGCTTAGACACTCAGGTTTCCTCACGATGTTTTCCTTCAGGGTTAGCGAGTGGTATTGCTACTTGTACATAACTTAGAAAACAAAGTCGTAGGTATATGCCGGCACTAGGAATTAAAATTAGTACACATAATAGGTAAAATTACGTCACCCATTCTATATTTCTTTCGTATTTTCATTACTACTTCTCCCTTTGACTACAGATTATCTCTGACAATTATCTGTTTGTGAATTGCTTACTTATTTTTATTTTGTTTTGATTGAAGTTTTCTGTTTACCACCACTTATCTACAGTTTTCCAAAATAAAACCACAGTTATTGAAGTTCTACATTTTATAATCGTATCATTTACATCAAGAATCTTTCGTCTATACCGAACCCCGCAATAACTTATACATAGATTGATAGATAACATTTTATTGCGCACCAGCAATTTACAGAGATATAAGGTACTTAATATCCGTGTTAATAGCGTCACTCCACTTCCTTCCGTGGATGTCGTAGAAGGCGACTAAGGAAATCAATTACCAGGAGACAGGCAGCAGCGTCTTTCTGAGATTCCAACCGCATACTGCGATCGCCAACCCGCCTGCCAAGCGTGGCGATTATTACATAAGACAAATAAATTACCTAATTTACTTACAGTAAATAAATATAATATGTAGAGATAATAATAAAATTAATACACATTTAGGTAATTAAATATATACTAAATAAATAGATAATATTTACATACCTAAATAATGTTATACCATAGTACAATGGTGCACATTTACATTTACAGACTTATTTATAAAAACACGATTTCCTAAAACACTCATCAGAGTCAGTTTAAATAGTCTGTGGTGAGGGAAAGGACGTAACGACAGATTATTTAAACTGCCTCTGAGGAGCGTTTGGAGGAATCGTGTTTATGTAAATAAAACTGTTAATTGTGATAGCTAAACATGATCTTTACTGTAAATTGATACTGCAGCTAGGTTTGTTTCAGGAAGCCATTCTTCATGGACATGAAATTTGGCAAACCAAACTTGAATTTTTACCGTAGTGTACTGTACATACTTAGGGCCGGTTTCTGAATTGAGAATTTCACTAATTAAATACTTAAGTAACGTTATGTCACGCTCTGAGAAATTTGAAGAGAAGGCACTACAGTTAACTATTTACTTGGCGAAATTCTCAATTCGGAAACTGGCCCTTCACAGTGTTTGTTATCAACATAAACATAAACATTTACATAAACATAAACATACACATAAACATAAACATTTACATACAGGCACATATATTGCTTCTGGCCCCACACTAGGATACCCTGTGTCGTGGGAACCAGAAACAACGACATCACAAACATGTAAACATCCAAGACCTGGGGTTTTTTTTGTCCCCAGCCGGGATTCGAACCCGGGACCTCTCGCACTACCGCTGCGCCATGAGGTCGTCTAAAACGATCAAACTCCTCCGAAACGGCTTCACCGACTTTTATGATTTTTTTGTGTATATTTGGTGGGTCTGAGAACCTAGTTAAATTATATTTTTCCATTACTCTCTCTCTGAGAGAAGGCGTGTGCCCTACAGTGGGACGTATATTAGGCTGCTTATGTTTACTTTTTAAACTTCCCCGCCCTCGTTAACGGCCACTAAAATTTTGAAGTATAATATGTTAGGTTAAATTCTCAATTGCCCCAAGCTGACTGAGCTACAATAATAAATTGTTTTCTTGATCCATAAAATGTACTAAGATAAAATTCTGCTACTCACTGCGATAAACCATTAATTCTTACGACTCCCAAGGTAGAGTTTTTCAAAGGACGTTAGTATCTTGCATTATCCAGTGGTGTCAGAAAGAGAAGGCCGCTGTCGCGTGGCGGTAGACAGAGACGGGTGATATACCTCACATAGTCAGGTATTAATAGACTTGCCCGTCAAATAGTTAATTTTTTGTTCACTTCTTTAGTCTTCAAGTCGAAGTTGATGAGACATCGATGCTATTATTTTTAGAATGTGGAATGTAGTCCGACTTATAAGTATGTAGGGAGTGGCTCAGCTAATAAAACTCGTTCGCACTACTTTCTTGTTTTCTGTTTATGTTTATGTAGTCTACATACGTTCCACTGAAGGGTACAGGCCTTCTCTCATAGAAAGAGGATGGGCTTAATCACCACGCGTGCCCACTGCAGATTGGAAATTTTAAGCGCTGAAGTATGTGAACACCTCGGACACTCAGGTTTCCTCACGATGTTTTCCTTCAAGGATTCACTTTCTTGTAAGTTTGTAAGTTTGTTTCTAAAATGCGTAATGGAGAACTTGCACAAAAAAATGTTTTGATCTCATTAGAGAGGCCATTTTAAAAGATAAAATAACCGTGCCTAATTTCCTTCTTTACGGCTAATACCTTTCAAGATGTAACCTATCGAAAAGACATTCTAGTTAAGTGGTAAAAAATGCACCACACAAAACGGGCTCAAACTATGACGTCACACCTTGCACGTAACGCCTTAGAATGTATGAATATTTCAGTTATCTCGTAAAATAACAATTTAATGCACCTACACCCTCATTAAAAAACGTTTTGAATTTAATGACATAACTAAATCTAATATTTTTTTTATAATTAGAGTTACTTGATTTTTTGCAATTTTTGGTAACCCCAAAAACCCAAAAAAATACCTTTCTGGTTTTATTTTTTTATTTTTCCTGGGTTTTTCTGTATCTTTTGTGGTATAAAAGTAATGTCACTCCAATATAATTTGGACGGAAGTTTTCCATTGTAAGTACTATTAAATGGCTTTTAGCTCCATTGGTTCGATCTAAGAAGGGTAGAATCAAAGCAAATGATTACTTAGCTGGAAGCAAATCATTAGTTATAGTCCGCACAAATCTATTTGGCGGTAACGTGAACATAGTCACAGATCGATTGCACATCGCTTACTGTCTTTACAGTGTAGGTGTGAGTAATTGACTACTTTAGTAATTGACTAAAAGTAATTGACTACTTTATTAATTGGCGAATAGTAATTTACTAAAGTAGTCAATTAATCACGCACTGTAAATACAGTAAGCGATGTGCAAACAATCTGTGACTATGTTCACGTTACCGCCAAAAAGATTTGTGCGGTCTATGCCTCTGCAGGTAGGTACTGCAGAGGCAACTAATGCATTTGCCAAAATCCAATCTACTGCTTGATCAATATTAAAATCATTCCTTAACCACCCTGGGCACACATTTGAAAGCTCAAAATCTAGCCGTTCGTTTCACTAAATTGCTAAGTTTACAAACACTATTTATAGATTGAAAGCACTGCAGTGGTGTTAAAAAGGGACAGGTGCAACGTCTGGCCGCGCGAGTGGGCGAGAAAGCATGGGAGTGCATGTGCATCATAGATTATGCTTATGTTAACTTTTTAATGCCAAGTTTACGGACGCAAGTTTGATTGAAAAATATTGCATGCGCCATTTTCCTTGTTGGCTCTTGTTAGTTTTAGGTAGTCGTTTCTTTTTCTTGGCTTCGTTTTTGTGCCAGGTGTGTAATTTAAAAGGCGAAGGAAAATTACTCCCTTCTTGATAGTTTTCGAGTTTTTAACAAGCCTAGTTGTTTCATATTATATTCCTAGGTTCCTAGTTCCCTTCTCTAAATAAACCTTAATTAGAATACGTTGCAAAAAATAATGTTAACACTACGCCACTGCATTAATTTTGGGGCCATTTGTCTTCATTGAGCCAATTAGCTATATTATTTATTTTACTACCGTTCTCACACACCAATCATCTAAACCAAGCCAACGAACTTCTTCAAGTGAAACCAACAAAACGAATAAGCAGTCATTCCGCATCGTGATCTTCGTAAAATCCGCCCTTCAAACGTCTGTCATGTCTGTGCAAATGTCACTACTCTTTGACGGCCCGGCGGGAAAAGCATTTTCCCTCCTTCAGTGTCCTGGCGGGCTCCGCGTGTCTTTGACGTCATGTTCCATGTTCGAATTTCGAACGATCGAACGCGTTCGAGCATAGCCGTCTTTTGTTTTGTGGAAAAATAATATTGACGTTTATGAAAAATAAAAGTGACTTTTGAATGGTTTCGGGACGAGTTTCGGTGAAAAATAAATTGCGTGACATTTTGTGCTGGCCGGACAGAGAATTTAAAATTGTGTTTGGTCAAAGTTGATTGAAGCTTTTCATTTGTTACATTGTGGTTTTTCCTTTTAATGAATTTAATGGATTCTTATGTATGAAACGAACTGTGGTGTGTCGGCTAATTTCATAATCGGATGACTTCGCTCTCATTTCCCGTGAAATGGTATGTATTTACGATTGTATTCGTTTCGCTTATTGTATTATTTACCTCAAAACATTGTTATTTTACGAAAAGTTTGTCATTAATAGCCACTTTTTCTACGACTTCCGAAAACTTTTTGTTCAAATTTGTGTTTGTTTTCATTGTATTTGCCTACCTATATGGTTTTAAGGTTGTTCTGCTATGTAGGTGGTGGTTTTAAGCAATATCTATCAAACATAACAAACATTATTTAAAACCGTGTGTTAAATAGAACATTTTTCATTTAATTTCAATCAGTACCTACCTATTTGTCTGAGTGTCAACAATTTTTTCAATGTCCTTTAAATTGTCAAATAGTTGTTGATATGTCTTGAACAAATGAGACGAATGGCCTAGGAGCAAATAACTTCATAGACATCTTCCTTATTTTAGCAATTTCAGACAAAAGGCAGATAAAACTGAATGCAAATTTGTTAATTAAGTATATGATAATGAATTACCGAAGGCTGTAACATTCGTAGAGCGTGTAAAGCGAGTAATTATTGAAATCATTGTAAACTTGGGTAACATGTAATGACAAAGAACTCATACCTAGAACAAAAGTTCTGTAAAATAGGAACTCTAAAAGGAATTGCGCGTTTTAGGAGTATACTCGTGGATATGCTGCGAGTATTTAAGGCTAGACAAAAATTATTTAGTTATACGGCATTGAATCAAGGTGTACGACATTGACTTATCATATAATTTATTATTCTCACAAATCGCCGGAAATAAAATTAAATACTAAAAAAAACACAATTCCTTAAAACGCCGATTAAAATTATCTGTGGAGATTTTACAAGGAAAAGTCGTAACCACAGATTAAATAAACTGCCTCTTAGTACTGCTGCAGAGGAATCGTGTTTTTATAAATAAGGCCGTATGTATGTGTTCAGCTAAGCAGCCTTTATTCGTACATTATATTTCCATTATTATTTCGTGCATGATAAACAAACAGACCCATACTTTTGACCCACAAAGTCTTGTAAAAACACACACCGTGCGTTACATTATAAATTTCAGGCCGCCATTCAAACATTAACACACTATTAGAAATCGATTCCGAGACGTTTCGTCACAGACTCGATCCTAAATAAACTGAAGCTTCACAAAAGTCACAGTGTAGAAAAAGACGGTGCGTTCCTCCGGAAATGAGTTTGAAACTTAACTAGGGTGAACTGCCCCTATATTAAAAGTTAATACATTCTTTATGGGGAACTGTATACGAATAAGCTGGCAATGAATAAAATATTTGAATTAAATTACAAAAAACGCCAACATCTGTTAATCTACTCTTAACTCTTAAGAGTTAGTAAAAGTGCATACAAAAAAACCAGCCAAGTGCGAGTCGTACTCGCGTGCGAACCTATTTTCTATACAAAATTAGACAAAGATCGAATTTGAGAACGGCGCCATCTGTAGAAACCAACAAGATGTGTTAACATTGACATTTAATGACATGACATCGGCGCTGTGAAGGTTTCATAGATGGCCTCTAGATGGCGAGCGCTGTCTTTAGACAACGTTTGTTGTATATATTTTTTTTTATAACGGCAATAGAAATACATCATCTGTGAAATTTTAAACTGCCTAGCTGTCACGGTTCATGAGATTCAGCTTGGTGACAGACAGACAGACGGACAGACAGACAGGCGGACCGTTTGGCACCCTTCGCTGATAGCTGTTAACATACTGTTATCATACGGGAACCGGGGGGTTGGTGTACGAGAAATCGCGGCTAAGTGTCACGCTCAGACCATAACACCTCGTTTATTCACTCTGATAGCAATAAAAGTACAAAAACGCAATAGAGATCGGTAGCAACACCTGTTGTCTACGAAGGACTCGCTCCCAAGGCAAGGACCCGAAACCTGTTTCCAGGGCCCTACTCTCCATGTTATTTATAGAGGTTTTGGAATCCATCTCTGTTCTCTCAAAATTTTCTTCAGCTGGCTGCAAGAAATTTCTCTTCTACATCGACACTTACCAGTTATTTAAGTCTTTATTTTTTTATTTTAATTTTAATTTATTTATTTGGAGAAGCGGTAGTAGCCTAGGAGACCCAAGTTCGATCCCCAGTGCGGGCATGTACCTATGACTTGTAAGTTATGTACATTTTCTAAGTTATAGTAGCAATACCACTCGCTAACTGTGAAGGAAAACATCGTGAGGAAACTTGAGTGTCTGAGCTATTCACATATCTCAGCACTTGAAATCGCCAACCCGCGGTGGGCACGTGTAGTGATTAAGCCCATACTCTCTCCCTGAGAGAAGGCCTGTGCCCTACAGTGGGACGTATATAGGCTAAAACAAACAACAACTCTACACCGTGTTATTTATAGAGGTTTCGGAGTCCATCTCTGTTCTCTCAAATTTTTTCTTAAGCTGGCTGCAACAAATTTCTCTTCTACATCCAAACTTACCAGGTATTTAAGTTTTTATTTTTTTTATTTTAATTTTAATTTATTTATTTGGAGAAAATACGGGCACAGATAAATAAATATTTTATGTTTTACAATGAAGTTTTATTTGTTGTTTTATGTTTTGTGCAATAACGCGTTACATGGTCGGTCGGGGGTCGTGGGTTCGAATCTCGGCATGTGCAGTCGACAGCAGGTCAACCTTTACATTTTTTCTGCAAAGTCGCCTTTAACGTAACTGATTAGAGTGCAGGTATGTAAAGGTTGATGTGCTGTCGAATGTAGCAATGACTTTGTTTTCTAAGTTACGTACATTTGTGAAGTTATAGTAGCAATACCACTCGATAACTGTGAAGGAAAACATTGTGAGGAAACCTGAGTGTCTGAGGTGTTCACATATCTCAGGGCTTGAAATTGCCAAAACGCGGTGGGCACGCGCGGTAGTTAAGCCCATAGTCCATCTCACTCTCTGAGAGCCTTGCAGTAAAACGTATATATAGGCCACATAAATAAAGCGTAATAAACACTGTTACACCCAAAGGTAGAGTAAAAAAAACTGCCCTTTTGTGGATTGATTGGTTGGATTGATTGGATGAATTGGTTGTATATTATAAATAACTTTCGTAAGTACTACACATTCGGAACAAGTAATTACTGAGTAATTCCGTAATTAAGTTAATTTCATTTTAAAAAAAAAAAAAAAAAAAAAAGTAAAAAATATTTATTTCCAAAAAGATATACAAATTAAGGTCACTTATAAATATAGTCATTGAAGTGTATTACATAACATGTATTTGCGTTTACCGGCAAAAAGAAAAGAAAAAGAAAAGTATTTTAAAAGAATATTTGTATTCACTGTTCTAAATATAAGTTGAAGGCCTTTTTCGTGTCACTGTACAGTGTACAGTACGAAAAAGCGATTACTATAATTATTTGCATTTTTATTACTATAATTTGTTGGATTTTTTTTACTACTTTTGGTTTTCAATTCAACTTACCTAAATACTAACAATGTTTTATAAAGAATAAAAGTCTTATTTACAAAAAGTTGATTCTACTAAAACACTCTTAAGACGGAGTTAAAGCTGGTTTCGAAGAAGAAATCCTGCCATAAGCCGGCTATAACTCCGTCTTAACAGTGTTTTAGTGGGATCGAATTTTATAACTGATACTGTAACTCATTAGTCATTTTCGATCGAATGAAGCGTTCTATTACAAGATTTCGGTGCTAGAGTAGAGGCCCTTATTTTTTTTATTAAAAAAAACGGTTAAATATGTTCCGCGGCAATTGGGTCCTTGACCGAACCGTGGTGAATGAATGGATCCTTATTTTACCAAAATTCGGTGTCTAAAGCATGTGAAATTACAATTTTCTAAGTAAATAAGTGACGAAAAACCGGAATATGGTTTTGTTCAGTTTCAATAATTATTCCAATAAGCAAAAGTTTATGTACCTACGTAATACAGAGAAGTTTGTAAAGAGGTTCGAAATTTCGCCGATGCCTGCATTCGCCCATTAACTCAGTTGGGAGAGCGCTGGCACAGTTAGCCAGAGGTCGCTGGTTCATGTCCCGGCATGGGTGGAATTTTTAGCCTCATATGTTTTAAAAAGTTTATGTAACAATTCATTTTTTTCAAACATTCTTGAAACTCACGCAATTAATTCGTGTGAAAAAAAAACGTAAAACAGAAGCACATAAAAATTTCTGAGGTAATCCTGCAGAGTAAGCGATCAAGAGAAATAACACTTTCTGTTCAATATTAGCACTTACACCGAGAGTAATAAGAGTTGATTTGAATAGAATCCAAACAAATGTCTTTTGTTGCCGCTCCGTAGCATAACGAAATTTTATCTCAATTATTTGTCTACTTTTAATTACTGTTATCTCTTGACACCCTCAAAGCGCTATAAAATGGAATTTATTACTTTCCACTACGTTCACAGTACATCAATTGTACTGGAAAAGAAATACAATATCACAAGTAGCTATAAATTTCAGTATAGGAACGCCTCCAACTTTTTGTATTGATTTCCGTGACCTATGTGTCTCTATTACATAAGCAGCCTATATACGTCCCACTGTAGGGCACAGGCCTTCTCTTAAGGAGGCTTAATCACTACTCGTTCCCACCGCGGATTGGTGATTTTAAGCGAGAATTGTGAATAGCCAGACACTCAGGTTTCCTCACGATGTTTTCCTTCACAGTTAGCGAGTGGTATTGCTACTATAACTTCACAAATGTAAATAACTTAGAAAGCAAGGTGATAGCTCTACCCCCTCTGGAAATCGAACCTGGGTCTCTCGGTTCCGAGTCGTGTTTCTATAAACTGTATTAATTTCAAGGTCGCCAGATCGCGCTGTAGCTATCTGATTGGGATCTAGAAGGTGAGGTTAGAAACTGTAGGTATTTACCTATTTCTGGATGTGACCGTAACTTGATTCACTTGACGATTCGATTCGTAATATATAAAAACTAGCTGACCCGGCAAACGTTGTTTTGCTATATTAATTGCCCTAATTGCTATTAGCAATAAGGCCGCCAATTGTACTTCTTTGTAAATATTATATGCTTGTGATTTTCCTGGTACATATTCTTTAGAATATTCTTATTTTAACTGACCGTAACTTCCGTGTGGCGTCGGATTAAGAATAGCATCACTCCATTACCTTCCGTGGATGTCGTAGAAGGCGACTAAGGAAATGCATTACCAGGAGACGGGCAGCAGAGTTTTCCTGAGATTCCAGCCGCATACTGCGATCGCCGACCCGCCTGCCAAGCGTGGCGATTATGGCAAAACCCCTCATGGTTAAGAAAACCGTGAGGGAGGCCTATGTCCTGCAGTGGGCGTCAAATGACTGATTATGAACTTACCTTAGTGTACGACCTATTCTCAGACCTACGAAATGTACACAAATAATTTCATAAAAATCGGTGAAGAACTTTCGGATGAGTTATTGAACTCTGCGACACGAGATTTTTATATATTAGATGCAGCATACTGTGCAGACTGAGAGCGGTGGTAGCCTAGTGGGTAGAACATTGCACTCGGAAGCGAGAGACCCAGGTTCGATTCCCAGTCCGGGCATGTACCTATGACTTTGTTTTCTAACTTATGTGCATTTGTGAAGTTATAGTAGCCACTCGCTAACCGTGAAGGAAAACATCGTGAGGAAACCTGCGTGTCTGAGCTATTCACATACCTCAGCGCTTGAAAAATACATGAAATTGTGGCGGACTTAATGCTATAAGCATTTTCTACCAGTCAACCACAAGTATTGCAAGAAACTAACTGATAGGCATACGGAATAGACGAATAAGAGGATTTACTAAGCGATTAAGTGATTAGAGTGATTAAGCCCATACTCTCTCTCTCTCTCTGAGAGAAGGTCTGTGCCTTGCAGTAGGACTTATATATTCTGCTTATGTATACTGTGCAGTGGCATGTACCTATAAAGGCTACAAAAGAAAAACTAAATGTATGGAACTTAATGTCGTGTCGTATGTGTCGTTTACGATTGCCGTCGAATGTAAAACTGTCCAATTCAGTAGTAGGTACCTAAATTCTCAATTACAGAAAGATAATAATCTTTCTTTGGAACGTAATCTTCAAACGATTTTCTTACAACCGACAGCGTGAGCTATCAAAGCGGTAAAAAATGTAATGTCGGAAATCGAATCTTGGCCCGGCGGTTTGATGGTTTGTGGTTTTATTTCTATCAAAGGATCGAGCTTGAATTTAAGAGACAGTTTTTGCGTTCCATAGCCTACACGCGTTTGTCATCTATTTGTAGTATCGTTTTTGACTTTTGGATTGTAAAAAATATACCAAAATGACTGCCACCGAATGGGTAATACGATTTGTATTTCTTTAATGTCAAAAATTCGTACTTTTGCCTTAACTGATCGCTCGCGCATCGCAATCCGAGCGCTCGGAGAACCCGGGCTTACGTACAATCATGACATGATTGTACATTTTCTTAAAGTGCAACCGAAGCATAAACACATATTTTTTATTCTTATTCTTAATTAAGTAATTGTTGCGCAATCTACCATAATAACGCGTTATTCAATTCATAATAAATAAAGTTGTGTTTTAGTCTTCTCTTCACTGTCACGACGACCAAAAACTGAAAAATTTCTGCCAAAGACTTTAAAGTAGTTTCTCCACCATAGAGGTCAGTTATAATTCTTCATGTGCAGCGTAAAAAGAACTTTCAAAGTTAAACTTTTTTCACCCCTCATCAATGGCCAGTCTTATTTATGTTTTCTTTCACGCCCTTCCTTATCCTTTATCATAATTACATATGGCCAGTATTGAAATAATAATATTATTAAATGTACCATGAACGGACCAGCAACACAGTCGAACCATATTTATTTGATAGGCATACTATACCGCGCGAATAAGAGCTAAACTCGCGTACTGCGACATGTCACCTAGTAAACCTACTTACAGTACTTATGTACTTTGGTAAACTCAACTTTGTAAATTACAGGCCGGCTACAAACCCCTTTGTGAAGTTTTCCCTGAAATATATTTAACGAGTAAAGACTCGATGGATGTGTGGAAAAGTTTACAAGGGTGTTAATAATTTTGGTGTTCGGCGTGAAATTTGTCGTTTTAATGTTCCAGGTAGTTAAAGTTTCATATATGTGAGATTGAAATAGTTTGTAGGTAAGAAATAGTAAGTAAGCAAGTAGGTACCTCATAAATTTCGAAGTACTTAAATAGGAGGGTCCGGAGATGCGGATGGCAGGGGACCGTGAGAGACCGTGGACTGTTGATGATGATGATGATGATGGCGGAGTAAAATAAAGGGCGGTTTCCGATACTGAACATATGAACTCAGACACTCAGGTTTCCTCACAATGTATTCTTTTACAGATAGCGAGTGATATTGCTGCTAGAAATCGGTAGAACACTTGGCTTATTACCAAAAGGTCCGGGGTTCGCTTACGGCATGTACACGGGACTTGGAAACAAGCAAAAAATTTGTTTGTTGTTACATAATAATAATAAATAACTTCTACACAACACATTCAATGTCCTGGTCCCAAAATGGGATGCCCTGCGCTGTGGTATCCAGGCAAGGACAACACAAACACGGAAATATAAAGATAAAGATTTATTTATTTGCTAAAACATGTGTCAGTCAAGATACATAAGCATGCATTTTGGATAATAAATAAGAAAAATTCGGATCAACATGTTCTACTGTTATCAGCGTACAAATTTGAGTGGCGGTAAGTCAGGACACGGTTTCAACCATTCTGATGTTAAAAAAAAAAAACTAACATTACTTTAACTTGCATTATAAAAATTCATTTATTAACATTTCAATTACATCAAAAATATTTAAATAATTACAGTGGTCAATATAATTAGAATTTGTCATTGAGAATGTCATTTATAAATTTCATCAATAATATTTTAATAATAACAGCGGTCACTACTTTAACTGGAATTTATCATTGAGGAAGTCATTTACACTATAATAACATTTATCAACTAATAATGATTTGAGCTTATTTTAAATAGGGATTTTTTTTTTTAAATAGGGATTATACCGAGACAGATGCGATTTGTACAAATGTACGGCAGCACCCAGTGGTAATCGAACCCACGACCTCCGGCATGGTAACGTGACACCAACGAGGCAGTGAAATGTTTCCTTAGATATCAATCAAAAACATTTGACTGGTTTTCCCGGACTGCAAAAGCGTGGAGGGTTTCAGTCATGTTTTCTTTCCTTTCGCAGTAGATTAAAATGGCACGCTGTCAATGTAATTCCAAGGTCCCTCATCCGACCAGTAGACCATTAAAGGCTAAGCGTTGCGGACGCTACTAGTTTTTAGAATAGCTCACTCATACGACTTGCCCTTTAGGACCCTATTCTGGTTACCAATTAGCGGTTTCTTTTTATTTCGCCAACGGCCATTGAGAAGAGGTTCCTTGGGCTTTGTACGGACCTGCTTTCGGTGTATAAAACTGTTAATTATAGACAGGGACTGGACGTTTATTGGCAATTCGCTCACAATGTATGATCAATCAATCCATCAATCAACCCGTGTTCGACCACTGATGGACATAGGCCGGGGAATAAGGCTCGTCACTTCTTTCTGTATTCAGCCATCCTCATTTAGCCACCTCCTTGGCCCTCCACCAATCCGGACTTGGCCCCCGTGGTGGAGTATGGCCTATACCTTCCTCAGGGAAGAGACCCGTGCCCCTCGGTGGGGACATAATGGGTTGATGATGACATTTAGCCACCGCCAGCGAACTTCCTCAGACCATCGGACCAGCGAGCTGATGGGTATCCCACGCTGCGTTTGCTAGTCAATAGAGCGTTGGTAGCCTAGTGGGTAGAGAGTGTTGGTAGCCTAGTGGGTAGAAGAGCGTTGGTAGCCTAGTGGGTAGAACATCGGACTCGGAAGCGAGAGACCCAGGTTCGGTCCCAAGTGCGGGCATGTACCTATGACTTGGTTTTCTAAGTTATGTACATTGTGAAGTTATAGTAGCAATATCACACGCTCACGGTGAATTCACGGCAATTTCAAATGCAGAGGCATGTGAACACCTCAGACACTCAGGTTTCCTCACGATGATTTCCTTCACAGCTAATAACTTACCTTGTATGAAGTCAAAGTATAAAAAAATATTCACTTTAAAAACAAAATGTTTACTTAATGAACGTAAAAGCTGTTAGTTTCACAATTAATAGACTATGCGGAGAAGAAGCTAACAAATAAACTCCACATTTATTCTTTTCAATATATACTATTAAATACTCATAAAGTAGACATAAACAGATGACATAGACCAGATTTGACATAAGTGTACTCATAATTTTACTATATTTAAAACTGTTAAACTACTTACTTAATAAATAAGGAGCGAGCGAGAAGGATGCCACACCGAACATAATATAGTTCAAACTTACCTACGTCTCAAAATTATGTCTGGAACTCGTCGTTACCCGCGACATTGTGTGATAACAAAACTCGCACATCTCTACGCGTCAATATCTCCGGTATTCGCGAATAGGTGCCCAGATCACGTTGCATGCTTATCGCGGCGTTTATTTTGCGGTTTTTAAGCAACATTGCGATGAAGAATCAGGTTTGTAATACCATACAAGTGCGGCGTCAGAAGCTGTGGGGTGTCAGGCGAATGACTTCAGACCGATGGTCTTTACACTGAATTAATCATAAACGAAGGACCTACATAAATTTACGCCCCTATCCCCCTATCTTGGAGGGTTAGACAGAGATCAGGGCCTGCCATTCGCCACGATTCTGACAAAGCTGTTTCGACTCATTCATTTGAATACTTCGAAAAAATATTATAGCTTACAATAAAATATGAAGAACCACTAATTAATAGTAAATACTAGTAATAGTACCAACCTATCGTTTGTTTATGATAAAGTGAAGTAATTCCTACTAAAATATCTTTTTACTTAAAAATTTTTAACCAGTGCCATAGAGTTCTACATAATTATCAGAATGAACCCTTAATTTTTTTATTACAAATTCGATATCACCCTGTGCGTACCCGATGACCAGCCGCCGAAGTCATTGGAAGGCTATAGGCAAAATTGGCACAAGACCGACTGGATTATTATGAAAGGGAAGAGGCTTTTTCTCAGCAGTGGACTCTACTCATGAGCTGGATACAAAAGTATGGACGTCCATTGATTGTGCATCGTCAATAAACCTAACTCTCCGCACAAAATTGCTCTAAAGCGTGTTCTCACAGCATTTATATCCATTAGCGCGCAAACGCGGGTCTTACGTCAGGTTACGTCGGGCAGCGGATGGGGCTGAGCGCTTGGGATGTCCAGGGAGGGTGCTAGGGTGTGGTCCAAGTGGTACACTAGTAGTGTTGAATCTAAACAAGCTTGTGATGTTAACATACTATTAATTGTTTCAGTTTTGTATAGCTTTAAAGTAGAATATCTACTGACCGACGTGAAGAAGTTTTTATTACTAAGCGACCTTTTTATACCCACTGACTGGCATTACATCCCTTGACGTCTCGCAGTACAGCCCTGCAATTTTAGCCCTGCAACTTCCTCAGATAGGACTTAAATGGATGTTGATGCAATATCCTATGCATGCCTCTTACGAAAAACTCAAAAAGCCACTAAACCAAAGTCATCCAACTTAAGGAACTATAAGCGTAGAGCGTGCATGCATCAACTAATAAATGTTTATTACTTATTATTCATTATTTGAAAAACCAACAGCACAAAATAACAAAAATATGTGCTGCCTTTTGTGGCAACTTAGATACACCACAGGCTACATCTATGGTCCTGTTTTATTTATTCGTTTTGTCTGTTGTTGTTGTGCAAATTATGTTACTTATGTGCTTATTTTGTTTCTGTGATGTATCTTGTTGGTATAATAAATATCTTTCTTCTTCTTCTTCTTCAATCGGCGGACGGCCTGTACGTGCTCAACATATTGACCAAATTATACTGCCCGCTTGCAAAGCTACTCTAATGCAAAAAAGTGTCCTCTACATGGCACCTCTTATCTATTATAAAGTACCATAGAAAATAAAAGAATGTAAACTTGCAATTTTTAAGTTTAAGCTACAGCTCCTATAGTGTAAAAAGTGTTACTATTCGGTGCAGGTATTCTTGTCAGACTATTTTAAAAAAAAAAATAACTCCTTTTGACATTATTAATTCCATAAAGCAGAATTGAATTGACATATAGTTTTTTTATGATTTATGACAAAATAAGTACATTAAATAACAATCTATGACATTTTTATTTCTAAGTTTATTGACATACTCATCATCAACCCATTATGTCCCCACCGAGGGACACGGGTCTCTTCCCTGAGGAAGGTATAGGCCATACTCCACCACGGGGGCCAAGTCCGGATTGGTGCAGGCTTGTAGACTAGTGGCTCGTCTACTGTCAGAAGTTGTCAAGCCGCCCTAAGGCCTCTGACTTGGCTTAACGACTACCATCTATCGACGGCAGCCGGCACCAACAGCTTAACGTGCCTTGCGAAGCACGGAACCGCTCGGAAATATGCCACTAGCGTTAGGCATAGACGGCGACCCATCCATGCACTGAACGCGCCCTGTGTTGCTTAACCTTCGTGATCGTTTAAGATCACTCAGGCGGCCGGGGCTACGAGCGATTGACATACTAAATTCTCAATATCACGTTCTGTTTTCTGTATTTGTACGCCGATTGGTAAAGCACAGATGACAAATTGTATAAAATTAAGATCTGGCTACACTATACTGTAATGTAAGCACAATACCGATGTTTGGACAAATAAATGATTAAATTATAGTGACAATATTAAAAAAATATTTCACTTATTACTATAACTATACATATGAAGTAGTAGGAAGAAAAAATATATCAATAGAATGAACACAATGTTTATGAAGCGAAACAGGTTTGTCGAAATGGCAACCGTGGTATCTGCTTGCCCCTTCAAGTGCGACCTTATGTATATTTATATTATATTGTGTAGAATAAAGAATAGAACACCTGTTCTTTACTCTACCCAATCTTTATTCTTTCTAGTAAACTCACAAAGACGTTAACTCAGATCACCACCTTCTCAACTTAGACCACACACCGAGTCATTTCATCCGAACGAAGATTCCTCCAACTAATTACGAACGAATAACTATCGATTACGTTTCTTGCAGCCGTGTCGTCAATAGACGCAACAATTCTAATTCTTTAACAATTTCACTGAAGCCGTTCTCAGACAAGCAAAAACGATGACAATATTTTTTCTAGCAAGAGTTCATTGCTCTTTTCTAACATTACATTTCATAAATACCTGTTCTGGAATAAACGAACAAACAGCTGATTGACAGGCTGTTGCCAGTCATAAAAATTATTTAAGGATAGCTCTGAAAATTGCAGGGTGCAAGATGTTTTTGGACTTGTTCTCTGGCCATGGGTAAATAAATGAGTAGTGCTGTCAAATAGTGTTGGTACAAGTCAGCCTAAGCATTCTCCTAATCCAGATCACCCTCTTTCATCGCACAATACAACGAATCAACTCGGTAACACAGACGCCTAGGTCCAATGTGTAAACGTTGCAGTAATCCCCTGCGTAATGCCGCGGTTTAGTTGCTAATGGAAATAAATGGTCCGGGCACACCACCGGTGTGTACCCGTGTGAGCTGTATTGATGCTGCTTCTAGTTCTCCTTTTGTGTTTTATTTAGACAGTCACTTCACAAAATTAAATAGTGAAGCAGCAGGACTGAACAATCTAGCTAGCCTCAGTATCATAACGGTATCATTTGAGGCCCGGGGCAAATTCATTGGATAGAGCCTTCCCAGTAAATATGGTCTTTAGTTGTAGTATATATGACCCAAATTTAATTGATTTGAAGTACTCATATGTAAACATTAGCCCCGCTGCCACGAGCCCCCTCAGGTCGGGGGCCCGTGGCATTTTGCCAGCCCTGCCACCCTAGTTACGCCACTGCTTAGCCTTATCTGTATTGTGAGGAAACCTGAGGTGTTCACATACCTCAGCGATTGAAATTGAAGTTGGGCACGCGTGGTCGTTAAAGCGATACTCTGTCTCTCTCTCTCTCTGAGAGAAAGCCTGTGCCCTGCAATGGGACGTATCCAGGCTACATAAAAAAATGACATTCAACGTTTTAATTATGTAAGCTTATGTCTATATTTTATGTGTTAAGTGTGTTTTTGGCAATAAATGTAGTTCACTTTTACTTTCTTTCTATGTCGATTGATTGATTGATTCTGTTGATTTACTGTGGCGGCATTGGTTGAGCACCTTTATGTAAATCCTGATATTTCTAAAAACATAAATCAGTAAAAAAACTAATCTAAACAAAAGTTGTCGTAAAACACAAACTTTAACAATGTTATTGAAGAAACTGAACATTTAAGGTAACCCTGTTTAAAAAAACCGGGCAAGTGCGAGTCGGACTCGCCCACCGAGGGTTCCGTACAAATTTGTAGGTACCTACAAATTGTAAATCGTTCAGGAATCGAGTTCCCAAACTTCAAAGACAATTTTTTATGATTTAATTACAAATGTATATTTTCATATTCTTTTTTCTGCACTTGTAGTATAAGACGATATTACTTGCCAAATTTCATAGTCCTAGGTCAACGGAAAGTACCCTATAAATTTTGATTCTCTCGTATCCTTTTTTACGTTAACTTAGAAGTTCGATTCTTTCACAATTTCAACGGACTATACACATGACTAATATGTTAATTTCAACTTGATATCTTTACGCGTTTCTGAGATAAAGGGTCTTGACAGACAGGCGGACTTACAGACGGACAACAAAGTGATCCTATAAGGGTTCCATTTTTTCCTCTTGAGGTACGGAACCCTAAATTGTTAGATACTAAAATACCAAATCCAAAGTCTTCAGGAGATTACCCATTCGCGCTTTAGAGGCAGATTAGTTACCGTTTGTCATAGAATTCTTCGTCAGTTCAATTCCAGCAATGCAGCGCTTATTATATTATTTTTAAGAATTAGTTTAGAGCATGTTGCCTGGTTGCCATAGCAACACTGTTCATACTAAAAATAATTAACTGATATGAATAGTGATTGTCACTTACCTTTTGCAGTTCAAAATTCAACTTTATTTATCTAGCGTGTTCTTAATATAACCCAAAAATTTAAACCCATTCGGTATAGATAGATATTTATAACACTCTCATAAGCAGACACTTAAAATTGAATTTTTTTTTCATACAATCTTGAAATATGCCGCTGTCAATTTGTATGAAAAGCAAAAAACATAAATTGACAATTTTTCAACTTTACAAAGCTTATTGAACATTTTTAAATTATCGATTTTAAGAAGAAGAAAAAGAAAGACTTTTATTGGGACAAATTAACATCACAAGAAAAAAAAGGCATAACAACTAACATAAACAATTACAAAGGAAAAACAAGTCACATAAATACAATATCATACAAGACAAAGTCAGAGCGTCAGAGTGCATCCTGCGGTGTGTCAAAGTTGCCACAAAGGGCATCTGACTCAGCATTGTGCTGCGGATGTGAGCTGCAGGTACCGTAGTCATGTCTAGCTAGAGGCAAGAAAGAGCTGGCACTTCACGGATAACCACTCAAACAGGATACCTATGTTTGATACGATTACTAGTCGTAAGTATTTTGAAGAAATGGTTTTCTAGTTTTGCCCGATTGTACGAGTAGGTAAGAAAGCAACTTGGTATACTATTTCGAGTCAGGGTCCACTAATGAATACATTCTAAGTCCTGTGGAACTGCTATGCAAAACATATGACACTGCACATTTGAAAGCTTGTTTGAATGGGCAAGTTACTTGCCTATCCGAATTAATTAAATGCAGGTTTTAGTGTTCAAGTATTTACTCTAATCAAAATTGCCTCTACTTCCTCTCGATAATGTTTATCGTAAGAGTTTATTTATTAATCAAGGTTTACGGTTCCATAGCTTCTGTAAGTTTACGATGTGGTTTGTGTTATTAACAGTGTGCGCCATAGCTTTAATGATCATGTTTATGTATGAAATAATGTATGAAATAAGACTTTAATGATCATGTTTTCATCAAGTCAATACAAATTTTTATATTTAAATTCACTTTGCAAAAAGAAAATTGTAATTGAGTTAACACCTTTGCGAGCCCCAGTTCTGACTTTTCAGAAATGTAGTCTAGGTTAGGGCATTTTTTGCTATAATTTGTCAACGTTAGATCCAGAGAAAGAATCCAGTAAGAGACGTGGCGATCTTACTTGATTCTCCCTACGAGAATCCATTAAGGTCACCACGGACTCTTAAGAAAATAGTCATAATAATCATATATGATAATCTGTGTGTGAATATACATTTCACTGATAGCCGGTAAAGATAATGCATTTTTAATTTCAATTTAACTTTGTGCACTTGGAATAAGACGGGCCATTGGTGTCCTCAAATCATAGGTTTAGAAATACTAGTCTAGAGTAACTTTTTTTTCTTATACCAAAAACAAAGTCCAACTTTTATTCTAAAGTAATTTTTGTCTGTTTCTTCAATAAAATTAAAAATATTCGAATGCACATCGCTAACTTTTTTCAAATAGGGAAGTACTTGACCTCAGTCTAAATGCGCCTACATCAGCCCGTTACTTGCAACTCCGCAGCGCGGTCGCAACCACATTTACTTGCCAGTTGAGTTAGTTGTGTAAATATGCAGAACCTAAAGGGCGTTATCCACTTATCCACTACGCTTTCGCACTAATATTTATCTATTTACATTAATAGTGTAACCTAACAGTGTGCGCCAAATCGCTACAATACTATAAATGGGCACTATATGAAATGTAGTAGCATTCAGAAATGTACTAGAATTTTCTTCATCGCCCTTTAATAGAATGGTTAGAGTGTAACTACACTTTACTTTTTATTGCACAATAAAAACATTAACATAATGTAACTTAAATAGCAGGTTAACTATCGATAATATTGTTTTTTCGAGTGCCAAATCCCTTTCAAATCCGTTGAGCCAATTAAGCGGATCCATTGTATAGGATAAGGCCGTATAAGGCCGATGGGGCCGAAAAGTTCTCGAATGGAGACCACATATCGGCAAGCGCAGCGTAGGACGACCAGCCACAACATGGACAGATGACCTCATCCAAGTGGCAGGAAGACGCTGGATGCAGGCCGCTTCCAACAGGTCTTTTCGGAAATCCACGAAGGAGGCCTATGTCCAGCAGTGGACTTCTTGTGGCTGAATGATGATGATTGCCTGCACGGCACAAGTGACATATTAAAACTGGCTTTCGCCATTCGATTTAAAACCATCCCCAGAGCCCTGACTGACGTTTGTATTTGTTAATTGACAGTTTCCTTCCGTCTAGACCCAGCTGAATGTGGCCATTATTACGCTTACCCTACCTCACTTCTGAAGGACGTTGGTGATGGTGCAATTAGAATGGTAATAAGGTAATAATATGACCTCATCCAAGTGGCAGGAAGACGCTGAATGCAGGCCGCTTCCAACCGGTCTTTTTGGAAATCCATGGAGGAGGCCTATGTCCAGCAGTGGACTTCTTGTGGCTGAATTATGATGATGATTGTATAGGAATGACACGCTATAAACATATTTAGAAATAAATCTTGTATATATAAAGTATTGACGGAGAATCGCGGGGGTTAGCGTGATGGAGGAAGTGGGCTCCATTCAATAGTTAGATAGAAAAAAAATTACGTGATTACACAAAATATTCAGATCCATAGGATAAGAATGAAAATGTTATTTAATTAAACCTGTTAAATTTTCGGTGGTGGGTAACGTTAGATTTTTCAAAACATGTAATAGGGGTTAAAGTATGAAATTGCCGTTTTATTGCAATAGGTTCTTTGAATTGACATAGAATCTTCATGGTTTGAGGTTTTCGAATGAAACTTTTTCAAATGGTTTCTATGATGTTCTTTTTTTAAAAAATGTGAAACATTTGAATATCGACTTTCAATTGTTTTTGTTATTCAATTTAGACAAGAAAGATGGATACTGCGAAAATTCGAGTGATTTTTGAATACGAGTTCCGACGCGGAACTAACGCGGCAGAAACAGCCCGCAATATCAATGCTGCGTTTGGAGAGGGGTCTACTAATGAACGCACCGTGCGATTTTGGTTTAAACGCTTTCGTGATGGAAATTTCGACTTAAAGAACGAGCCACGAGGAAGACCGCCCACACAGGTGAATAACGATGAATTAAGAGAGATAGTGGAAGCCGACCCTAGTCAAACTACCCAGGAATTAGCGGCATGGTTTAACGTTACCTTACCCACAATATTGACTCACTTGCGTCAAATTAATAAAATAAAAAAATACGAAAAATGGGTGCCTCATAATCACTCGAATTTTCGCAGTATCCATCTTTCTTGTCTAAATTAAATAACAAAAACAATTGAAAGGCGATATTCAAATGTTTCACATTTTTTAAAAAAAGAACATCATAGAAACCATTTGAAAAAAGTTTCATTTAAAAACCTCAAACCATGAAGATTCTATGTCAAATCAAAGAACCTATTGCAATAAAACGGCAATTTCATACTTTAACCCCTAATATTAATCAGTGGTATACAAGTGAAAACCTGTTATTAGGTATTTGACAAAATATCAAATGAGTTACTTTTAAAACGGAATTTTGTATGAAAATACTTGCTTATGACGTCACATTTCAGTTCACTCTTTTTATGTTTAATCTATTTAAAAATTGTAATAACTAGTAATTGACTAAAAGAGATACATTTTCCGAGATATTTTGTAATTTTTGTTTTAATCGAGCATATGAAATAATTTATTGTTGATCGTGTCAAATACCGTATTAGCTTACAGTTATTATTTAGAAGTAACTAAGAAAGTTTAAAGCTGTTGGCTTTCCATGTATTCGTAAATAAATAAATATATATTTTGCATTTGTAATTAGTTACAATCTAATCTGCACAGTGAGTGGTGGCCTTAGTACGTGAGGTGGCAGTCACAGAACTGGTGTCGTTTTACTTACCGAGGTGTTTTTGAGGTTATGGTCGCTAGGAATGCTGAGATAAATATAACCTCAGCGGTGGTAGAGATACAAATGTTAAGCACTTTTTTCCTTTGTGTGATAAAATGAAAAACTCCTTGGCATTAGGTAATAAATCGATTGCTATGGGCAAAAAATATAATTACAAGTAACCAATGAGCATTCTAATCGCAACCAATACTGATTTGAATCTAATAGGAACTGATATATTCGGATAGCTGACTTTTAAACTTTCTTTCATTATCTCATAAAAACTTAAAATCACAAGACTTAGTTGTTTCTAATAAATAAAATAAATAACTTGAACACAAAACACTCATGCCCGGTTCCTATATTTAACGGATCGTTATTGGTGATCGGTAGATAACTTATCCTAAACAAGCGTCCCGTAACTTGACTACAAATTGCTATCTCCATACATTTATCGTACGGTACGTTATTCGAAACCGTTTTTAAGAGGAATACTTGAGTAGACATCTTAACCATCCGTAAGCAAAACGAGTCGTTCTTGAACATAGGAACCGGGCATCACTTGTCCTGGACCCAAACTAGAATCCCCTGTGCATAGCATATGGTAACCAGACAAAGACATCACAAACATACACCTAGACTGAGGCCGTTTGAACAAATGTACGGCGGCCGCCCGTGGGAATCGAACCCACGACCCCCGGCATGGTAATCAGACGTGATACAGCTGAATGTAAGATATGTAGAGTAATGTAGGCTGAACGAACACTAAATAAAAAATCACACAAAGACTCACACTTTTCGGGCTGCGAAATTAATAACAAACATAACTTCGAGTGAATGTGGGTGGAAGGGCCGGTAAGGGACACCTCAGGCGGACATACATCGCCCAAATAGGGGATATATTAGGATCATCATCATCATCATCAGCCATTCGACGCCCACTGCAGGACATAGGCCTCCTGCGTGGTTTTCATAACCTTGAGGGGTTTTGCCATAATCGCCACGCTTGGCTTGGGTTGGCGATCCTTGGCAGGCGGGTAGGCGATCGACGTATTAGGATAGGGTAAGATAAAAAGTACCCGAAACCGGCGTGCATGCATGCAACGACTAATGAATGTTGACGAAGCGAAAGTGATCTGTCAGGATCGTGGCAAGTGGCAGTCCCTGGTCTCTGCCTACCCCTCTGGGATACAGGCGTGAGTTTATGTATGTATGTAACTTTGCAGTCGAAAAAACTATGTTCCCATACAATCCCACTGCAAAAGCAAAATATATTCCTTTGTGATATTGAGATGTTTCAATATTAATTATTATAAAACATCGTAAGGAAACCTCACTGCCTGAGATGTCCAAATACCTCTCAGCGCCTGAAATTGCCAATCCGCGGTGGGCACGCTTGATAATCAAGCCCATACTCGCTCTCTGTGAGAAAGCATGTGCCTTGCATTGCGACCGAATCGCAATTTAATCGAATCTACCATACATTTGAGAAATATTTCCAGTTATTCATTTATTTCAGATCAAACTAGTCATTCGCCGTACCGTATCAAATACAACTTCGTAATAATATTGACGCTGCCATAATATGGTTTCTTCTCCTTTGATAATCTCTTTGCCTCACAACGTCAAAATTAACTTGGAAACGTAGTACATAATAAGAAGAAGATTGCTCTCTTGAGCTTCAACGGAGCAAAAGCGATACGCACCTAATATAATAACGCGATATTTACACGCGCTGAGATCTAAAATGCGTGTCAAAGTGTAAATTATTTATTTGGCACTCTCCGGTCTTGCACAGTCGGTAAGAGAAGTCAATATGTTCCTTATTATGAAAAAAAAAATGTAGAAAAAAAAGAGGCTCGGAATTTTATTGATGCTTGCACTTGCCCATTAGCTCAGTTGGGAGAGTGCTGGAACGGTGAGCCAGAGGTCACGGGTTCAAGTCCCGGTTTTTAGCCTCTAAAAATATAGTCTAATTTCCAAAAAAGTCGATTCCACTAAAAGCAGTTTGAAGACGGATTGAAGGCCGGTTTGTTACAGGAACTCTTCTTATATACCGACTTTAACTCTGTCTAAAGAGTGCTTCAGGGGAACCAACTTTTTAAAAATAAGACCGTTGGACTTTGTATGTAGATGTATCCCTAGCTGCGACTCCTACCTACATTAAAATAGTTTTAAATAATAAAATAAGTATTATGAAATAATACTGAAACTGAACATTCTCAAACCGTTTCGGGACAAATAATAAACACCGACCTTTGTGTGATTTGGGTAATGTCTCCAAATTGGATGAAAGAAAACATTTTTTTTTTAAATTTAGACTAATATATTGCACGAAACCCTCGGTGCTCGAGTTTAACGTGTGAAGGTTGTTTGGCAGAGATTGCATCAAGCGATAAGACCACCAATTGTTTAACATTACTTAGAGTTCATCATTATCATCATCATCATTCAGCCACAAGAAGTACACTGCTGGACATAGGCCTCCTCCATGGATTTCCAAAAACACCGGTTGGAAGTGGCCTGCTTTCAGCGCCTTCCTGCCACTTGGATGAGGTCATCTGTCCATCTTGTGGCTGGTCGTCCTATGCTGCGCTTGCCGATATGTGGTCTCCATTCGAGAACTTTTCGGCCCCATCGGCCATCAGTTCTGCGTGCTATGTGCCCCGCCCACTGCCACTTCAACTTACTAATCCGCTGGGCTATGTTTACGTCTTTCGTTCGTCTACGGATCTCATCATTTCTCATTAGATCTCGTAGAGAAATTCCGAGCATAGCCCTTTCCATAGCTCGTTGCGTGACCTTGAGCCTTCTTATGAGGCCCATAGTGAGAGACCACGTTTCTGTGCCATAAATCATCACTGGTAACACACACTGGTTGTATAATTTTGTCTTGAGCGATTGAGGTATATTAGACGAAAATACTTTTCTAAGTTTCCCGAATGCTGGCCAGCCGAGTTGGATTCGACGATTGACCTCTTTCACAAAGTTGGACCGGCCTAGTTGGACTGTTTGTCCTAAGTAGACGTATTTGTCTACAACTTCGAGAGTCGAGTTCCCCAATGTTATTGGGGTGGGCACAACTCGGGCGTTCGACCACATGACCTTCGTTAAGAAATCATAATTATAATGATTTTTTTCTAATTGTGCAATAAAGTGTTATCTATCTGTCTAAGTCGCAATTTACCTGTTTTTTTTTCCACCTTAATAGTCATCAGATGTTTTATCAGGGGTCTATCCGGTCGGAATCTAGACGTTTGCGATAAAAATTTGCTTATAATTTGACAGTAATCGTTCAGGATTTAGTGCGCGTAATATAAGAAGCTAGTCCAGTCCAACTATGCAACTTAGATAATTAAGATTTTTCATGTATCTTTATAACGACCTCGTGGCGCAGCGGTAGTGCATCTGCATACCATGCGAGAGGTCCCGGGTTTCGAATCCCGGCTGGGGACAAAAAAAAACCCAGGTCTTGGATGTTTACATGTTTGTGATGCCGTTGTTTCTGGTTCCGACGAGACAGGGTATCCTAGTGTGGGGCCAGAAACAATGTATGTGCCTGTATGTAAATGTTTATGTTTAAAACTTAAAACTTATATAACTTAAAAACTTATAATGTATGGTGTGCAATAAAGAGTATTAATCTAATCTAAGCAATCATTATTTTATTAAAAACATTTTCTCTTGACTAGTACCTAATAGAATTCAAATCGATAAGACGCGAATAATTGATCAATTATAACAAATTTCGAGTCGGCTTTGTTTACACCGCAAAATTGGGTACCTAGGAAAATTTCCTGGTGGTATACGAGAAGGTATTCTATTCCAAGATCTGAACACATTGACACTCCACTCAGTACTTACATTATTGGAGAAAAAATTAACCTACATTGATACAACTCTAATGATAATAATACTTTATTGCACACGAAAAACAGCACAGGAAATATGATAATACGACTTTACATGTACAAAGGCGAGCTTATTTCTTAATATCTCTTAATATAGAATGAGAGTTGAGTGGTATTTACTCTAATCCATGCACTACCTTGGGCTTAAGGTTCTTACGGTGGTTTGTGCCAAATCACTGGATACGTAAATAACTAGATAAATACGCATCCATAGGTAAACGTAAACGTTTTGTACTTGTTCACTAGATAGAGCTAAGCTTTGAATAAACATATACCTAGCTAGTGCTGTTAGATAAAGTTGGTGCGGACACTTAGGCACTTCATCATCATCATCATTCAGCCACAAGAAGTCCACTGCTGGACATAGGCCTCCTCCATGGATTTCCAAAAAGACCGGTTGGAAGCGGCCTGCATCCAGCGTCTTCCTGCCACTTGAATGACGTCATCTGTCCATCTTGTGGCTGGTCGTCCCACGCCCACGCCACGGCCCCTTAGGCACTTGACTAATTAAATTCCGCTATTGGCCACATGCCATCTCTCTTTTTGGGAGAAGGCTTCTGTAATGGGCTTAATCATAATGCAGGCCCGTCGTGGATCGCGAATTTCAAGCGTTCGCGATATTTTACTTTACCGTTAGAGAGTGTTATTACTTCTACAAATACAAAACATGACTTAGAAAACATTAATACATGTCGCGGATCGAACCTCTTATGAAGCAAGTGTTCTACATACCGCGCTACCACCGCTAAAACCATTTTGGTTGTGAAGAGCATGACATGTAAGTGTCACTCTCAGAATAGAATACTCAGAATTTTACTCTAACTGTGACGAATTTCGCGCTTCTCAAAATGAAATATCTATCTCTCGACTTAAAAATCGCGGGTTTTCAATTGGAAATTAATTGATTTAAGGTTCGGCTGGGTCCCACAAAAGGTTGCAGAAAGATAGAACTAAAGGCAGTTCTTACCTTCAACTTTTAATATGAATACCAACTCAAATCTCAAAATCCACACAAAATTTTGATATTCGCTGCAGCCAATGCATGAAACAGCGTAAATTTTATGCGCGATCTTATTGTTGGTTCCGTAATAAAGCTTATGTGTATTTGTGAGTACAACAACCCCGCTAAATCTCACCGGATATTTTTGTCACACCCTATATAATTAAGGAAAAAAAGCCTAAATAACTACTTCTAAGAAGGTTTTTATCATCTGCACCACAAGTGAAATACTCAAGCAACAAGTACTTAACAAATCGAGGAATGGTGAGAGAAAAGGTGGGAACTCAGATCCTCCTACATGAATAGTACAAAAGTGAAGTACCTAATAATAATAATAATTTACGACACCTAAAAAAAAGTTGAAAAAAATGTCTAGGCATTTCAAATTCAAATAAGGCGCAGCACAGACTGACAATCAATATGTCAACCAATATCTCATGTGAGAAAAATCTATAGCCAAAGATCGCGTGCAAAAATCTCTTTAATAATCCGGGCGTTGTCCAATTATATCTAACCTCGTCCATTGCGGGTCCGCAAAATAATAACCGAACGTATTACGGTCTGTAATAACTGAAATTAAGAGCCAGACAAGTGCGTGTTGGCCTCGCGCACTGAGGGTTCCGTACCAATACATTTACTTCAGTTACGTATTTACCCTTTGCGAGTTCTTGGCGACTTGCACTTGGGCGGTTTTTCCTTGTTTATTACTTTTTTATATAATCACGTCAAGTTGAACGGCTAAATGTTTTTAAAGATATAACATACAGAAAGTACAAAAACTTGGCAAAAATTGTTTCTTGTTTGAGGACCACCCGAGCCCTTTTTTTATTATAAATAAATTTAAAAATATACTAATACAATACATAAAAGCGGACAAATATAACAGGCTGCCTACATATGTATTTAAGAGATAGCCCTTTAAATGTAAAACAACAGGCGGACGGACAAACAAAAAAAACTCTATATTTATTGATCACAAAGAAAAAACCAAGGAAAAGGTTACTATTGAGGATTTTTGTAGTTCATTTTGTACATTTAGACCCGTTTGGACCCGTGTTTTACTGCTTAACCGACTCTCGAAGGTTTTCTGGAAGAAATCTCTTACAGATATAAGCTCGCGTTTGTACTCGTTATGTCTTATGTAATGAAGTATATTCATTATAATAACATTTAAACAACATATAAGTAAGGTAACATAAATGAGTACAATGGGCATACTTACATACAAACAATATATAGGTATACTAGCTAACGCGGCAAACGTTGTTTTTCCGTATTAATTATTAGCCTACAACTTATTCTCAGACGTAACAAATATACACAAAAATTTCTTAAAAATCAGTGAAGCCGCTTCGTAGGAGTTAGATAACAAAAACTGTGACACGAGATTTTTATATATCGTTCGGTCGGAATAATTACCGGAACATCTCCAAAATCACGTGTTTTGAGGTAAACATGCAGAATTATTAAGAATTTATGTTGTTTTTCTGATCACTGATGGTACAAGTCAAAAGTTAATTGTAACTATTATAAAACGACTTCGACCAGTAAAGAAACAATGATTTTACTATAAATAAAAAAAAAAATTACATTTTTTAACGTCAACTACTCAAAACAGTACATTTTAAAATGTTCCGATACTGAATTTGACCGACGATATTAAATATAGATAAACGGACAAACAGCATAGGCTAAGCAATAAAGCCCCATTGGCACCCTTCGAGTACGGAACTCTAAAAGCAGAACCTGTGCGTAGTTTTGCTTCGGGATTGTCAGCCCTAACTGGTTCCAGAGCCGTGGAAAAATGGTACAACTGGCGACACCAGAAGTTGTTCGCCGCAACTAGTTATTACTTGCGGCTGTGCTCGCGTTAAACGGTTTTGGTTCAAATAGGCTCCAAAGTAGTGGTTGTTTAGTGCAAGGATTTATTTATTGACAAGGCGTGCGTGTTATGTGTTTTATTTATTCATTTTGTCTGTTGTGTATTAAGTTTTCTTTCTGTTGTTGTGCATATTATGTTGCTTGTGTGCTTGTTTTGTTTCTGTGATCTATCTTGTTGGTATAATAAATGTCTTTCTTCTTCTTCTTCTTCTTCTTCTTCTTCTTCTTCTTATGCGCGATTGTCAGGAGAGTTGAACCATTCGAAGTCTAGAATTAGCGGAGGGAGTTCAAGTTAATAGATTAGGTATTTTCTATTCGACTGATTTTAATATATCGATGAAGATAAAGTCCCGTTGTTTTAAATTGTCGGTTGAGATATCACAATTCCGGCGCCACACGTATGGCGCCGGATTAAGAATAGCGTCACTCCATTTCTTTCCATGGATGTCGTAGAAGGCGACTAAGGAATCAATTACCAGGAGACGGGGAGCAGCGTCTTCTTGAGATTCCAGCCGCATACTGCGATCGCCAACCCGCTTGCCAAGCGTGGCGATTATGGCAAAACCCCTCTTGGTTATGAAAACCGCGAAGGAGGCTTACGTCCTGCGTCAGGGCGTGGGCGTCAAATGGGTGATGATGATGATGATATACCAATTAAATAAAAAAAAAACTTCTTTTGCACTTCCAGTCCAGTCCACTCCCACGGGTTTCTCAACCAGGATTTCTTTCTCCGGCCTGCTTCTTTTTCTTTTAAAAACTTAAAAACAAATGCATGTCATATATTTTTTTAAAATCCAGTCACTCTATCTTGTTATATAAACCTTGGATGACAATGATGTCTGGAATTAAAGCCAGTTCAATGAATGAGTTCCAAGTTTTAGAATATTTATAAAAACTCTGTTAATGAAGGACTTTGAAAAGACTAAGTTTGGAGTTTTTTTTCTCAATTTTTTCTCCAAACTCATCTAGATTTAGAAATGGACACCTAGTTTAACTTGTAACGTTCATTAAGTCGCAGTTTCGGTGGTACTTTGAATTAAAAAAAATATATATGTAATTTGAATTTGAATCTTGTTGGTCTTATATCTCCTATTAAAACAGACGTTTGAAAACATGTCATTATTTTACGACATAACACAAGATATTGATAAAAGCTTCAAACAGTTTAAGACACCACGCGCAACTTGGGACATATGAAGTGTTTTTGTACCACGTGACTAGAATTACTTGTGGAGCGAAAAAAATACCAGGATGTTTTATGATGGGGGCACAATATTTTTTTGTCAATTAGTCTATTGCTATGCCTGCGTCGGTAGCAGGAGGATTAAAATACATAAGCAGCAGTATATGTATACGTCCCACTGTTAGGACACAGGTCTTCTCTCAGGGAGAGAGTATGGGCTTAATCACCACGCGTGCCCACCGCGGGTTGGCGATTTCAAGGGCTGAGGTATGTGAATAGCTCAGACACTCAGGTTTCCTCACGATGTTTTCCTTCACCGTTAGCCTGTGGTATTGCTACTGTAACTTCACAAATGTACATAACTTAGAAAACCAAGCCATAGGTACATGCCCGCACTGGGGATCGAACCAGGGTCTCTCGCTTTCGAGTCCGACGTTCTACCCACTAGGCTACCACCGCTTTTAGGATTAAAATGTTGGAACTCAAATATTCATATTTGAGTTATGCCCACAGGCGCTCACCGAGGATCGACAATTTCACGTACCTCAGTATGTGAACATCTGTTTCCGCACGAAGTTTTCCTTTAGTGTCACAAATCGGCAACAACAACGGTGTTAGTCACGAAAACACGATTCCTCTAAATCACTCCTCAAATGCACCTCAAAGCTCAAATCTGCGGTAAAGTGCCTCCTCTTACCAACTGCATTTGAAGACTGTTTCAAGGAATCGTGTTTTAATAAGACCGTAATATTTTTTTGCTAACACTAGCTGACCTGGCAAACGTTGTTTTGCCATATTAATTAGCCTACGACCTATTCTCAGACCTACCAAATATGCACAAACATTTCATAAGAATCGGTGCAGCCGTTTCGGAGGAGTTCGATAACAATCACTGTGACACGAGATTGAATGTTGACGAAGCGAAATTGATCTGTCAGGATCGTCGCAAGTGGCAGTCCCTGGTCTCCGCCTACTCCTCTGGGACACAGGCGTGAGTTTATGTATGTATAACACGAGATTTTTATACATTAGATTTGGTGTAAGTAAGCAAGCAAGCCCTTTCTTGAGTATTGCTATTAGTTGTCAGTTTTCTTCACGATGGTTACACATAGGTGGCCATGTTGGTAAACGGTAGATGCGCGGGCGACCGGAGAAACTGGCTCTGTTCTACTTTATGTGCGCAAGAGCTCCTTTATATGTTTGCAACGATATCTCTACAGGGTTAAATAAATAGGGATAAATTAATTATTTATTTTTGTTTTACGGCAAGTTTTATTTTTGAGTTGTCTATTTAAATACATTTGAAAATATTAGAATTTACAAAATTTTGTTAAATTCATGCAGGGTTTAGACCCTAAGCAAATCCCCATGGATACGTTAAAACGGTTCAAAAATATCACTATAATATTTTGTACTTTTGTAATATTTTTTTAAAAAAGATACATGCTACTTTTTTTTACGTAGTTTTTTTTATTTGTAGCAGAAAAACAGCTAGTACAAATAAAATGAAAATAAATAAAATTTATTGTTTCTGATAAATAAATACTTATTGTAGTAATTTTAGTGTGGGAATTTTTATGCTCTAAGTAGGTTTTTAAAATTGTTTTCAGCACGGGTTAGTGCAACAAAAAGAATATAGGTACTTATTGTAGTGTTGTTTGAGATAAGTAGTTGAGTACTTTTGTATAATAATAATAATAATATAACTTCCTTCTACACAACACAATCACTAGTGTTGGTCCCAAACTAAGATAACCTGTGCTATGGTTACCAGGCAAGTAGGTCACACACATGGAAATACACCTAGACTAAGGCCATTTGTACAAATGTACGGCGGCCCGCAGTGGAAATCGAATCAACGAACTCCGGCATGGTAATCAGACATGATACCGCTAGACCAACGAGGCAGTCACGAGACGTGTATTGACGTGTTTTGTGAGATACTTATTTCAGTACTTTTTTAAATAACCCTAAATAACCCTGTATATTCTCCACGAGACAGCTCGAGGGCACGTGAGTGCAGGTGTGTGAACGCGTGCTTCTTGCATTGTCTTGTCTCCACACTCTCGTCGTTAAAAACTTGTATATTGACAGCACGTCGGCCTTTACACGTGTGCACTCTATTTAGTTACGTTGCAGGGAATTTACAAAGAAAATGTCAATGTCGACGTTATATCTTCTATACCTGCTTTTTATTAACTTAAGTCCGTATCCACTTAAGTCCGTATCCACTTGCACAAAACTGAAAACATTGGATAATAAGGCATATTTGTAACCGGCTGTGTCTGGTTTGTAAGGTGAGAAATGAGGTCCTTGAGAAGTATGTGCGGTGAAACTTTGAATGACAGGATACGCAATACATATTTTGATTGGAGAACGTTGTGGACTGAAAGAGGCTGTAGTGACTAGAATTGAGAAAGTAATGTTACGCGTTGGTTTGGACCATAGATATCTGATTTGAAATAAGAAAGATTAACGAAAGAAATATCGCACCTTCAATAGAACAAGGATACAACTTACAAAAAATGGTAAAATGAGGAGATTAAAAGTAGCTTTTTAACTGAATCTAATGAGAGTCTTTATTCTTATAAAGACTCTATCTATAAGGACTCCCATTAGATTCAGTTAAAAAGCGACTTTATACCACCAGATAGAGGAGTGTTTTTAAGGCATTTCTGTACACTTAACTCATTTTACCATTTTTTGTAAGTTGTGCCCTTGTGCTAACGAAGGTGCGATATATCGAGCAAATTTGGGTAGTGCACGAGGAGATAAGAGCATGTGCAGCCCTCGCTCTGCTGTACAGCAGATGTTGTACGTTGGATGGTGGTGGAAGAAGAAGAAGAGCTACTAGTAACTCTTCATAGCAGTTGTTTATTATCTTCACCGAATTAGAAGAAGAAGAAAGACTTTTATTATACCAACAAGATACATCACAGAAACAAAATAAGCAGATAAGTAACATAATAAGCACATACACGCCCTAATTTGGCTTTAATTCGACCGAAATTTTGAACCAATATTAAGCTCTGAGTCGAATAAGTCACGATTAGTTATGAGTTCTCGTAGCCCCGGCAGCCTGAGTGATCTTAAACGATCACGAAGGTTAAGCAACACAGGGCGCGTTCAGTGCATGGATGGGTCGCCGTCTATGCCTAACGCTAGTGGCATTTTTCTGAGCGGTTCCGTGCTTCGCAAGGCACGTTAAGCTGTTGGTGCCGGCTGCCGTCGATAGATGGCAGTCGTTAAGCCAAGTCAGAGGCCTTAGGGCGGCTTGACAACTTCTGACAGTAGACGAGCCACTAGTCTACAAGCCTCCACCAATCCGGACTTGGCCCCCGTGGTGGAGTATGGCCTATACCTTCCTTAGGGAAGAGACCCGTGCCCCTTGGTGGGGACATAATGGGTTGATGATGAGTTATGAGTTGACAAGATATTCGCGATTAGTTATACTAATTTATGCCAAATTAAAGCAAAATTAACGCGTCGTTTTTATATGTGAGAGCCCTTGGCTTTAATTTGAGCAAAATGTTGAACCAGTATTGAGCTCTGAGTCGAATAAATCACGATTAGCAACGAGTTGATTAGATATTCGCGATTAGTTATACTAATTTAAACCAAATTAAAGCCAATTTAACGCGTCGTAGCACGACGTGACGTGACGTATCGTGTTTTTGTGTGAGAGACCTAATTTTTAACAACAAAACAATAGAGAATTGAATCATGTCTATACATGAATTTTTAAGTAGAAAATAATATCTCGTCTTTTTAAATTTTGATTTTATACAAAGCAACATTACAACTTTTAACGTACACTTTCTGAGAATTCGTGATAGGCACAACTACTGGCCAGAGAAATAAAAAGGTAGGTTTAAACATGGAATGGCTGGTAGGCGCGCTGTGATTGGTGCGTTAGAACAGGTGCCTTGCGCGGATATGGACCGTTCGTCATCCCGCGTTGCCTACTAGAGGTGAAGTGGTGAGTACAGGGTGCTTGGTAGCTGGGCCACTTGGCCCACCGGTTGGGCCTGTGGTCATATATTTTTTTGGTTGTATTTTTTTACTGTTTTATTTAATTTTCAAACGTGAGTCTCATGTTGAAAGAAACAAACTTCATCATCATCATCAGCCCATCAATTCCTACTACAGAGCATAGGCCTTTTCCCCCAAAAGCCATCACGGTCCCTGGCCATTCGCATCCACGGACCTTCAGCCGACGCTACTATGTCGTCCGACCATCAGGCTCTTAGTCTGCTCACAGACCGTCGCCCTGTTTTCGGCAAAATAAACTTCACGCAAAAAATTCAGACTAACTTATATTATTTTAGTTGTTGTTAAAAACCTATTCAGAGGCTAAAAATTCCACCCATGCCGGGACTTGAACCCGCGACCAGGCTGGCACGGTTGGCTAGAGGTCGCGGGTTCAAGTCCCGGCATGGGTGGAATTTTTAGCCTCTAGTAGGTTTTAAAAACCGACAAACTTAGTTGAAAAGATCAAAGGCATGGTATTCTAGAGGCGCTGGTTCGAATCCCGCTTCAACCTGTTTTTTTTTACTCTATGTGGAGTTTGTCTGTTATTATTTCGACGACCTTCATACCAATTCTATAACCGGCATGTTCGAAAAAAATCAGATCTTTTATAGTAAAATTTCTACAACCCAATGATACATAATGTGAGCAGTGCACTAAGCTTCACACATGTGAAACAGACAAACGATCATTTTCCCATTTAAAAAACACGTCACATTTCCTCACGCCACAAAAAAAAGAAACACCCTCTATCTCTTAGTACCTACCACCGAAGCGCCATCTATCGATAATTTGATGACGTCGTCTCACTCGCACTCCAGTTTATCGACCCCATGGTCGATAAAAAGCAGCATTACTTCACATATGAGATCGTCCAGTGTTACATGAGCTGTGGCGGTGACATTTATGTGGCACATGTGTTTTATAATCGCTCTAGTAGATATATTTTATGATCTGCAGTCGAATTATGCGCACTCAATTATACTGCCGTTCCATTAGTTTACAATGACAAATCAATGTAATTAATTTGGGAATAGAATCCAATATAATAGCTTTTTTAAGCGGTAGTGGAAGCCATCATAACTCAAGGTTTCTTATAACTCAAGTATTAAATTGAAATCGTGGGATCGAATCCCATTGTTGAAAGACATTGTTTTCTAAGTTACTAAAATTTTTTGAAGTTGCGGTAGCAATATCATTCGCTAACTGTGACAGAAAACATCATGAGGAAACCTGAGTGTCTGAGATCCACGGTGAGCACGAGTGGTAATTAATATACGAGCATATGCAAGCGGTGGTAGCCTAGTGGGTAGAACATGGACTCGGAAGCGAGACCCAGGTTCAATTGCCTGTGCGGGCATGTAACTATGACTTTGTTTTCTGAGTTATATACATTTGTGAACTTATAGTAGCAATACCACTCGCTACGGTGAAGGAAAACATCGTGCGGATGCCAGTGCGTCAGCTATTCACATACCTTAGCGCTTGAAATCCCCAATCCACGGTGGGCACGCGTGGTTACTAAGCCCATACTCTCTCTCTGAGAGAAGGCATGTGCTCTACAGTGGGACGTATATAGGCTGCTTATGAAAAATGAATGAACACATACAAAAATGGATTACCATCTAGGTACGAGAGAAAGTATAAAGTGTGTTTTTGGCAATAAATGTAGTTCACTTTCACTTTCACTTTTACATATCCGAAAAATACAAACGACGGTCCTACAGTGATTACTTCCAGATATTATTTCCTTCTTCTATATTATCTTCAAGTAGAGTAGACGTAAATGGCATTATAAAAACAGCGTAGACCTACCAGTCATCATAGTACATTAACAATTCAATCACATTCCCATTTACAACAACACAAACAAAGTAACCACTCAAAAGCTCAAGCTTAGATGGTGATTATAAACGTATCACACATAGATTATCAACACTACTGTAGTATTCGTGGAGAATATGCTTCTGGAACTTAAGCCTATAAGGCGGAGGTCACCAGATGCCGCAGTGATTACACGATTAGTCGACAGATGTCTGAAGACAAGTTTTTTTTTAATTATCCCGCCCGTAGAGTTTATTGTGGTCGCATAGTTGCGGTTCGATCTGGTGACTGTGAACTGGAAATAGATATAGTAACACTAGCACCACCAAGGGAAAAAAAATAATTTTTTTTGCAGATCGTTTTTGCAAAAACTGTATGTTCAATATCTTAATCATGTTAATAGTGATTTTTAGGACCCATGGTCGTGAATCTAATGCAAAAAACGTAGGACTACATAGGTGATAAGCGGTGGGTGGGTAGAACAATGGATTGGAAGCGGGAGACCCAGGTTCGATTCCCAGTGCGGTATGACTTTGTTTATTTTCAAAATCACGTACATCTGCGAATTTGTAGTAGCAGTACCACACGCTAACTGTGAAGGAAAACATCGCGAGGAAAACCGCGGCTTGGTCGGCTCCGCACGTATTGACTTGCCTTTCCTGTGGACTAAGCCGACTAAGCTTTCAGGACGGTATAGGTGCTGCACTGCTGCGTCCGAGTGGTCCATTCACTCATCTATTGTGTGTGATGGTGCCACTGGAAGCTGTATAAATTAATCATCTCATTACGTATTTGCAAAGGCCAAAGTGTTTCTTTTTAGATTGCATTAACGCTAAAAACGGCCGTTTCTGGCATCATCATCAGCTCCTCGACGCCCACTGCAGGACATAGGCCTCCCTCATGGTTTTCATAACCATGAGGGGTTTTGCCATAATCGCCACGCTTAGCAGGCGGGTTGGCGATCGCAGTATGCGGTTGGAATGTCGGGAAGACGCGGCATTTTTGGCATAAACTCTGTCTCATCCCAGGTTTGTGATCCTAGATTCTCTGTCACGGGTCCTAAAAATCACTATTAACACGATTGAGAGTTTGTACAGATATTTTTTGCAAATGTGATGTGTCAGATTTTTTTTAATTTAGTAGCGCTACTTAGCATCGTGTATCACCTTAATTATACGAGACATGTTAAATTTATATACGTCTCACTGCAGGGCACCAGCCTTTTCTCGGAGAGATATTATGGATTTAATCACCTCCAGACTGGGCTTGGAAAACCATGAGGGAGGCCTATGTCCTGCAGTGGGCGTCAAATAGCTGATGATGATGAATCACCTCGCGAGCCCTATGAACACCTCAGACACTTAGTTTCGCTCACTATGTTTTCTTTCGTAATTGAAGAATGGTACTTTTAAATTCACAAATGTATATTGAATTGTAAATGTAAATTGACGACCTCGTGGCGCAGCGGTAGTGCATCTGCATACCATGCGAGAGGTCCCAGGTTCGAATCCCGGTTGGGGACAAAAAAAAAAACCCTAGGTCTTGGATGCTTACATGTTTGCGATGTCGTTGTTTCTGGTTCCCACGACACAGGGTATCCTAGTGTGGGGCCAGAAGCAATGTATGTGCCTGTATGTAAATGTAAATGTAATGTAATGTAATGTAATGTAATGTAATGTAATGTAATGTAATGTAATGTAATGTAATGTAATGTAATGTAATGTAATGTAATGTAATGTAATGTAATGTAATGTAATGTAATGTAATGTAATGTAATGTAATGTAATGTAATGTAATGTAATGTAATGTAATGTAATGTAATGTAATGTAATGTAATGTAATGTAATGTAATGTAATGTAATGTAATGTAATGTAATGTAATGTAATGTAATGTATGCAACTTAGAAAACAAAGTCATACATTCTGGTATCGAACGGGAAACCTCTTAAATATAACTTCATAATTCTACCTATGCGCTGCTGCCGTTCAATTTGAATGAACATTTGAATATTGGAAGGAAGAAACAGTTTAAAGCTTAGCGTTAATTCAATAAAACGATGCATGGCATAGGCCTATCGGAAACAAAAATGGTCTTAACAATCATCCGTGGGCATCGTGATGGGATTATCCGTGGTCAGCTTGGTGATTGCAACCTCTGAGATACATGAACACCGCACACGTTCAGGTTTTCCCACAAGTTTTTCCTTCACAGTGGCACTATTACTATAAATTCATTCGTCTTACATTTGTACAAATCGCCTCAGTCTATTATCCTCAGTATTTCCATATGTGTGACCTACTCGACTGGTTACTATAGCACAGGTTATCTTAGTTTGGGACCAAGAGTAGTGATTGTGTCGTGTATAAGGAAGTTATATTATTATTATACAAAAGTACTCAAATACTTATCAGAAACTATAAAAAATAACCTATTTAGAGGCTAAAAATTCCACCCATGCCGGGACTGGAACCCGCGACGTCTGGCTAACCGTGCCAGCGCTCTCCCAACTGAGCTAATGGGCAAGTGCGGGCAGGCAGGCCTGTACGTAATACAGAGAAGTTTGTGAAGAGGTTCGAAATGTGCTTGTTTTGTTTCTGTGATGTATCTTGTTGGTATAATAAATGTCTTTCTTCTTCTTCTTCTTCTAAATGTCGCCGATGCCTGCACTTGCCCATTAGGTCAGTTGTGAGAGCGCTGGTGCAGTTAGCCAGACGTCGCGGGTGCAAGTCTCGGCGTAGGTGGAATTTTTAGCCTCTAAATAGGCTTTTAAATTGTCCTCAGCACGGGTTAGTGCAACAAGAAGAATATATACAAATTCATAATAAAATTACTAAGGAAAAACTTCTCAAATACAGAGACAAATATAGCCTCCGATAAAAAAGCGCTAAATCGGTTCTTTCTCCCGTCTCTACTGGTCAAGTTGCATGCCTCAGCGACAGGTGGGTGCTGAACCGGTGTGTGCATTGTAATCTATTTATAAACAATAAAAACTTGGTGGTCTATAGTTTCTTAGAAAACGCTTGATAGTAGAGACGACCAGAGCACGAGGTGGTTTAGCGGCCACGGTACAGGAGTGGGTACCTTGAAATAACGTGAAGTGGAGCTTGTGAAGATTTGAATTTGTGGGTGGGATGAAGATTCAAATATAGCGATTTGTTTTGCATTAAAAATGACCGTGAAAAGTGAGTGTTGGCGATCAGAGTTCTCCTAAATTGTAGAAAAATACAATATACTTTTGAAGAGTTTACAAACTTTCATTACGGTAAAGAATACCGTAAAAGAAAATCTACAGGGTCACTTTGAATTCGTCCACCGTATTTTGAGCGATTTTTTTTTTGTTGCGAAAAACAGTATTATTAATCATTTATCAGTAATGGCACCACATATTTGTAAATATTCGTGATTTCCGACCATTATCTCCACACTGTGAATCCAAATTCGAAGTGGTAGGAAGTACCGTAGGTACTCTCTCTGAGAGAAAGCCTGTGCCCTACAGTGGGACGTACCTTATATAGGCTGCTTATGAAAGGAAGTACCGTAAAGTTAAAAACTGTTTTCCATTATGTTAAATGCTTAAGAGTCTTACGTCCGATAATTTTAACAATTAAAAAAACAACTGAGTTGGCCGGCGCCCACCTTAAGACGCTCAAGACATAGTTATTTTGGATTTTTTTACTTCTTCTCCTGATATTGTTTGCTTATGCTTAAGTGAAGTGAGTTTTGATAACAAAATAAAAATTTTTTTGAAGCGTAATATTTTTCAAAATTAGCACCATAATGTTTCTGAGTCATGGTCTAAATGTCTCTCACGTGATCGAATTCAGGGTGACCCTTGTAGTTCTATAAAGTCAGTCGGTCCGATAAAGAATCTTTATTCCTATTAGCAGCAGTTTCGACTGGCATATGACATTACAAAAAGTGCGAGAATTAATAATCTTGCTTTAGAATAAAGTAGAGAAAACTTTATTGTACAAAAAAAAAATATACTCTACACTTAACAAACAACAAACTAACAAACTCTACCCGTACCAAAGCGTAAGGGACCCTATTACTAAGACTCCACTGTCCGTCTGTCTGTCTGGCACCAGGCTGTATCTCATGAACCGTGATAGCTAGACAGTTGAAATTAACAGATGATGTATTTCGGTTCCCGCTGTAATAACAAATACTAAAAACAAAATAAAATGAAAGTTTAAGGGGGGCTCCCATACAACAAACGTGATTTATTTTTCCGATTTTTGCTCGACGGCAACAGGTACACGCCTGAAATAACGTCTACCGTTTGAAATATTCAAATGCTGTATAGACAATGCTACAGAACCCTTCGTGCTCGAGTCCGATTCGCAACTTGGCCGGTTTTTTTTTTTTATTCTCTCCCAAAATCTGGAAATGCCGTTTGTGTCTTTACGTGTACAAATAGACTTTGTAGATTTTCTAAAACGTTTTCTTTTTACTACAGTGGCGAGCCTCGTTTGTTATCTATATGCTAAGAAAATTTTCTAATTAATCCATTTGGATGCAGATAGTTCCACTACTTGACAATTTATCACTCTATACGCGTGAGAAACGTATCTTACGTTTTGCAGACGGGTGTAAAAAGTCGTTCTTGAATTCGCTGTTCGAAACAGTACTACAAAAATGATGGCACATAATAAAAAGGTTATTTTTTTACCACTCGCTAAGCGTGAAGGAAAACATCGTGAGGAAACCTGAGTGTCTGAGGTGTTTGCATACGTCAGCGCCCGAAATTGCCAATCCGCGGTGGGCACGCGTGGTAATTAAGCCCATACCTACTCTCTCTCTCTGAGAGAAGGCCGTGCCTTGCAGTGGGACATAATCATCATCATCATCAGCCATTGACGCCTACTGCAGGACATAGGCCTCCTTCGTGGTTTTCATAACCATGAGGGGTTTTGCCATAATCGCCACGCTTGGCAGGCGAGTTGGCGATCGCAGTAAGCGGTTGGAATCTCAGGAAGACACTGCAGCCCGTCTCCTGGTAATCGATTTCCTTAGTCGCCTTCTACGACATCCGCGGAAGGAAATGGAGTGACGCTATTCTTAATCCGGCGCCACACGGCGGGACATAATATTAAGGCAATAAAAATAACAATGTCTTTTGATTTTTTACTATTCATCTTCACCTATGACTAGAACTATGTATCAGTCAATTTTCTATTTTATACTTAATACAGTCCACTTGTACAATTAAACTTACGTTTGATTGCAGCCTAAACAGTCGCAAGATAGCTTATTTACGGACAATCAGCACTACAACGGGCCAGCTGGGTGCGGGCGGCACGAGTTCAATGTAAAATAGTCCTTAAATAATTACAAATTAGACACTACCATACCAGTGCAAAAAAGCTCATTCCCGTGACGTGCTCGTCGGCTGCACTCGGCCGGGCTTTTTTCGCGCTAGTATTGTCGTTAGTAGTCTCTAACCCTAAATAATAGGGGTTAAAGTATGAAATTGCCGTTTTATTGCAATAGGTTCTTTGAATCGACATAGAATCTTCATGGTTTGAGGTTTTCGAATGAAAACCGAATTTCTCGAATTTTCGAAAAGAAACTCGAATTTTCGCAGTATCCATCTTTCTTGTCTAAATTGAATAACAAAAACAATTGAAAGTCGATATTCAAATGTTTCACATTTTTTAAAAAAAGGACATCATAGAAACCATTTGAAAAAAGTTTCATTCGAAAACCTCAAACCATGAAGATTCTATGTCAATTCAAAGAACCTATTGCAATAAAACGGCAATTTCATACTTTAACCCCTAATATATTTAAGGTAGGTATATTGCATCGTTACGCCCGCACGTCGCTAACCAGTCGTAATGTAAATAGTCCGTTTACGAATTGCACTCAAACGCGCACGGAATACCGTATCCATCCGTAATTCCGACTCTGAATCGGTCACTGATAGAATTATAGCAGTCAGACGAATGGTTCGGAAGTAGTTGGATGGCATCCAAGTGGCTAGATCAAGTGGGCGGCTTCGATTGTGCTTGAATTTGAAATAACTTGAAAGATAAAATGTCCGTTTTATTAGTCAACCTCAGACCACGTCTATCAAAAATATACTAATCTATTTACAATATACTAAATAGGTTTCTCTTTACAATCATTAAAAATATTGGAATTACCCTTAAGAAATTTCAACCATTTTTTTCCTAAGAGATTTAATATTTAAGATTTTAATTTCATCTTCCCTTGCTAAGAGTGAACGATTTGTTCAGTGAGTGACCCTAAAACACTGCTCTGGAGTGTAATTTGGGATTTTGGAAGTTAATTGTGTTGCGTGAATTACGTTTATTCAATTTTCGTAAGTATACCGAACGTTATAAGAGCTAATGTTGATTGGCTGCTTTAGCTGTACATACCTTCACAAAAATACACTAAGATGGTCAGTTTCTAAGCTATCTTTAGGGTAGCCCTCAAGGCAGTTCACATAATGACCGTTCTCTATGCAATGCCCTGTATTTACCACTGCAACGGTAGCTGAAGTAGTTTTACCAGAGTGAATGTTCTGGTGACCTCTACCTTCTTACTATTTAGGTTAACTTGTAGGCGATTTAGAAGTTTTCGATCTATGAGGCCTGAGGTGGCACAAGACAGAAACATCTGGTCTGAGTTGGGGGAGGCCTTTGCCCAGCAGTGGGACACAAACGAGGCTACGTAAAAAAAAAAAAAAAAAGTCTTCAAGAAACATGAATATTAAACATCTGCGCGATATAAATCTAGCCCAGATTCCAAATCATACTCTGCCAACCCCTCCGCAATAAAAGCGAGAATTGATGAATGCTGCCGAATTGAAAATGAAGTTATCGACCATCCAGTCGATTTTGGCTTTTAGATGACATCTTAATCAGAAAAAAAAATCTCTATTGATCCCTACAACCCAATTTTTTCTAGCTTTTATACTTTCAGAGATAAAAAAACTGAAAATGCCCTTACGTTAGTTTAATTATTAAATAATAATTGTGTTCAATAACGCCAAAAATATATCTTTGTTAAGCTGAATTTATTGTTACAAATTAAAGGTAAAGATATTTAAAGTACTTAAAAAGATCTATCTTTTGATACCTCAAGTGTACTCAAGTTATGTATAAGTTATCAAGTAGCATATATTTTTATTCATCCTCATCATCATCCATTAAACGCCCACTGCAGGACATTGGCCTCCTTCGTGGTTTTCATAACCATGAGCAATACGTGACTTATACGTGAATTGTAACGCGTTTTCTATGTAGCATAATGCACTAAAAAGTGCTTTTCCTACACTAAAAAGTCGCTAAGTGCATTTAACGTTATTACAGTTCAGTATGATTTGAGTTTAGCGATGTTTTAGCTTAGCGTTAAATTATTGTAGCGTAGGATTTGCACAAGTTTATCAATCATCAAAGTCTTTAAAGGCGGATAGAGTTTTCGAGAAAAGTAAACTGTTTATGTAAATGCCCGCAATGCTACGTTTAAAAGCACTAAAAGAGTTTAACGCGTTTGTAGTAGTATTGTTGTGTGACGTCTTTTTAGCTTAGATTAATGTCGTTTTCTAGCTAGCTGGACCATGACTTCAAGATCACAAAAGTATCATGTTCTGTATCATAATGACTACCTACTCTTGGAAAATTGGGTAATAGTAGTTTATGCAACTGTCATATAATGAAGGGTATTAAAACACGAGTGTGAGTTTATGAAACGAGCGCAGCGAGTTTCATAATAGTAACGAGTGTTTTAATACCCGTGTTATATGCAGTTGCATACACTACTTTATCTTCACTAATGCAATTAAAAATTAAATTCACGCGTACGTGTATAATCACAGTGATTTTGCCGCCATTAAAATTTAACCAATGAGAGCGCAGCTGCGCGCTTCAACAAAACGCGACCAACCTGATTGGCCCTGCAATCAAGTTGGTCGCGTTTTATTGATGTTATAATGAGATTTTACGATATCGATGTGAATATTATACCATCATGTGAAATTGCTTAAATTGAGTGTTTTGTTGTCTGCGCTATAACAGTAGTAATTATAAGTCAAGTATTGAAAACATAAGTAGAATGTTACAACATTAGTGTAGATAAAGTTTTTTTTAGGTAAGCAAAGGGAGGGAGTACTTTTTATATGCTTAAAACGATAAAGGCTGCAAATGACTATTTAGCCAATTATTGATGGTTAACGTAGTTTAGCGGTGTAAAATAATCATTTTAAGGCCGTTTTTGCTAGAGTTACCTCCTGAACTAATAACGCTAAAAGATTTATTCTGAAATAGATCGATAGAGAATGTTTTTATATGTAGAGTGGCATCAAAACTATGTGTGTGTGCGTGTGTATGTGTGTATGTGTGTGTGTACATGAGTTCGTACCGATGTGTTTAAAATTTAACAATTTATGTGCGCTGCTTGTTAAACAAACAATCCCAAGAGAATCAAACCCAACGATCTCCACTTTAAATAAGCCAGCGGCTCACCGCAAGACCAACATTACAATCAATTCCCCTTCTGTATGTTCTATTCGGAGCTCTAACGGTATTCAAGTAGGTGCGTTTAACTGGTATAAATGATAAACTGGAGTAAGATCAGTGGCGTTTATCTATTAATTTCCTCGGAGACTAGCCGGACCGCTCGCCTTAATGACTGGATGGCCAAAGGGGTGTACTCCCATCGTGCTGGGGTGACTACCCGTTAGGTCTAGCGGTCACACGCTTGACTGACAAAACGAAGGTCTTGGGTTTGATTCTCATTGGGGGCAAAAGAATGACCACTATATTTGTAACACGTATTGGCTTAAGCATTACCTGTTAAGCGCCACAACAAAGCAGAATAACCGTAGAACCACAAATAAATACAATTAAATACTGTAGAGCGAAAGTGATTCTGAATAACAAACTAAGGAATTGCGCCTTTTTGGAGGTAACCCCTTTTTTTGCCAAAATCTATAGGCGAATCTTCAATCTTGTTTATGTTTTGTTGTGGCAATTTACCTGCTCTTTACTCTTAAATCTTTGAGAAATTTTCTTCAGGTCTCTCAGTAGAGGCCATCTACTTGCATTGCACCAGTAACTAAGTAACTATACCTTCAAGTAGGGCTATTAAATCCTGTTTCTGCAGCGCCAAAGACGTTTTTAGCATACATATTTCAGTGGCTAATCCCCAGTTATCTGAAGACGCGCTCTAATTATGAGGAAGACATTATTTCTTGCGGCGACAAATACTACTGTGGGAAAGTCTGGGTATGTACTTAAGTGCCGATATCATGTAAAGTTGATTATGAGCTTTTTATGGTTCCAGAGGAAGAATCTCACGCTCACGATGTGTTTATTCCCCTTTATCAGGCATTAAGGCAAAAACCGTGCTATCTCTTTCAAACGTACAAACGAGAACTAGACGACAAGGCCGTAATTTACAACGTGTTTCTTGAACTAAAACGTTCGTAAGTACTACATTTTAATATCTTAATTCCGGATTGACTTTTTTGATTTTTGTCAAGTAAGCGAATCGCTTCCAACCGGTCTTTTTGGAAGACCATGGAGGAGGCCTATTTCCAGCAGTGGACTTCTTGTGGCTGAATGATGATGATGATGAAGCGAATCCGGAATTAAGCTAATGACATGTTTCTTGCTCTACTGTAACAGAACTAGTACCTAATGTTGTATAAGACATCGTGTAATACGAGTATAATAAAAGCCTCGAGTTTTGTTCTTTACTCCAACATTGTTATCGATAAAAATTGTATGTACGATCAGCAACAGTTCTGTGTGATAGAATTGGAATTACAATGAATAAAAAGGAGACAAGTAGGGTGGTAAAAAGCTTTAAAATGGCGTACTGATAACAAAACTCATATGGAAGATTGAAGACTCACGTTTGCGGGAGTTGGACAAAATTGAAGTCGTACGTTTTTGCCAATTTAAACTTCATCTATTGGTTTCATTAATCTAAGGTAAAACCAGAAAAATGTGAAATAATGCACGTAATTTAAAATAAATAATGTACGTTAAACAAAACGAACTAATTAGTAAACAGCTCAGAAGCGCTTTAAAAAACAGGACATGCTAGTGGTTATATTCCAACAACGTAATACACTATGAAAATGTAATTAAAGTTACAATATCCTAGAACATGCAAATGGGCTACTTCCTGCGTTATTAAAAACTTTGTACTATTTTACGTGATGTGGTGACACGGTGTTCTGCTCTGGATGTCACGCAAAATATCCTTTATTTATTTTTAACACAAAGTCACACAGAAAAAATTAGGAAAGTATGTGTATACAAAAAAAAATACCTGAAAGTCCCAAAGGTTAATTAAATAATAACAATAATAATGATACCCGTAGCGTTGGTAGCCTAGTGGGTAGAACATTGGACTCTGAAGCGAGAGACCCAGGTTCGATTCCCAGTGTGGGCATGTACCTACTTATGAGTTTGTTTTCTAAGCTATGTACATTTGTGAGGTTATAGTAGCAATACCGCTCGCTAACGGTGAAGGAAAACATCGTGAGAAAACCTGAGTGTCTGAGGTGTTCACATAACTCAGCGCTTGAAATCGCCAATCCGCGGTAGGCAAGCGTGGTGACTAAGCCCATACTCTCTCCTTGAGAGAAAGCCTGTGCCCTACAGTGGGACGTGTATAGGCTGATTATTATGTTATAATAATGGAAGCATGGAATCTCAACCAGTTAAAAAAATAGTTCTTAGTATGTCGACACTCGACAGCACATCAACCTTTACATAGGTACGTGCACTTTTATAAGTTACGTTAAGCACGACTTTGCAACAAAAATGTAAAGGTTGACGGTTTATACTCAAAACACGTGAAGTAAGATTACAGTTTTTTTTTAGAAATTTTATTAACAGGCTCTTGCTTGGCCTTTGTCCCACCCACTCGATTGTAAGTAACCACGAGGCCTAAGATATAATGTACTTGCACTTAAGGTCGTCTGCTTAACCCTCAATCTCGTTAAGGAATTAATATGCATTTTGTAAGCTTGTTATTAATTCTTTTGCAGTAATAAACATCTGAATAATAATAATTTCATTTAATGCTAAGATCGTGAGATAAGTGAACTTTATTTTGGGTTGTTTTCAAACCCCTTGGCACAATTATATTGCTTCAATCTAATATATAAAAATCTCGTATGGTATTTGGTATCGAACTATTCCCAAACGGCTTTACCGATTTTTATGATTTGTTTTCTATTTATTTGTTAGATCTAAGAACAGGCTTATTAAGCCTTACTAGTTAAGCCTTACTTTGTTTCAAGTTTTTTTTTCTGATGAGGCAATAAATACTTTTTTATCTTGTCTTAATATGTCAAAACCACGTTTGCCGGATCAGTTAGTATCAATATACAAGTGATCAAGTGTCAACTTTCCGTTTGGCAAGGAATCACCCGGTGTCTTTATACACTCTGATTTACCGGCTACGGTGCAAATTGTGTCTGAGGTGCGTTTTAACTGTTCAAATAAGAGTGGCTCCATTTAGAAAGGAAGACATTAATGCAGCAGAACTACCCAATAGAGCTTTATTTTGCTACTCCCTCCGTCGGTCATCCTGTATTTTTTATGATAATAATAAGAAGGTATACTTTTGAAAAATGTGGTTTACGCAAGAATAGAAAATAAAATTACGTACATACGTTTATAAAGGTGTAAAGAAATAATTTTTTGTAGCTATCAATTAAAAAAAAAACAATTGATAACAGGGGCTGCTTAATAATTGAAATTATATGAATTAATGACTTAGGTCGAGCAGAAAACTTCATAAATATTATCGCTGTCCGTGTCGTGGTGCGCGATATCGCTTTAACACGAGCACTACAGGGTGACCCCCCTCTTTACATCGAAATATATTATGTTTAACACCTAACTCAGTATCTACCTAGGTGCTTAGGTCATAAGTCACGACTTACAGTGATATAAATATGAAATAACTTTATTTATCATAAGTTAACGTTTTTGTCACAACTCCCGACAGTTTCATATAAACAGTGAAACGGAGAGGAACATATTAGTTAGTAAGTACCTACATAACTCGCTAGAGTAATTTAATTACTTTGTTACATACATACATAAGTAGCCTATATACGTCCCACTGTAGGGCACAGGCCTTCTCTCATGGAGAGGGTATGGGCTTAATACTCACTGTGCCCTACAGTTGGACGTATATAGGCTGCTCTGCTGAATTACTTTGTTAACCGGACACATTATTCGGTTCTGGAGAATTTTTAGGATTCCGTATTTGAATCCTAAAAATGTTTCAGAACTCGACGTCCGTCTGTCTGTCCACCCGAATGTCTGTCTTTCTGTTTATCTTTCTCTATGTCTGTCCCATAAAGAGCTTCATTGGGTGAGATAAAGTCCTTTATTTTAAAGGATAACTCTAATCATCAACCGTATTAAGTGGGTAATTTTCACAGAATATATGATACTATAGCAAGGTGCTCATAAATAATGAAAAATGAAGGGGACGCCCCGTACAAGAAGAAACGTGATTCTTAGAGTTTTTTTTTTTGTTTTTGCTCTATCAGGAAAACAGTAATAGACACAAGTAACAAACGTGGTAATTCTGCACTCAGATTAACTCACCTCGCAGTCTAGTAATTGAACAGCCATTTTCCAATTCTATTTAATTATTTTTATTCACAAACTTGACTAGCAGCAGCACATTCTAGGTAGATCATTATCTTTTTATCAGTACCTACTGCTACAAGTCTTTGTGCGTTGAGAATGGTTTAGGAGCTTAGTGCCTAGGTACTTCAATAACATTTTACCGTTCGTAAAACAAATTCCTATTTTTACGGCGCACTTTTACTTTTTACGGTTCCGTATCTCAAAAGGGCAAACGGAACCCTTAAAGAATCACTTTGTTGTTGAATTCGTTCACCTTATTTTAAGGGGACATTTTAACCATGACTTAAACGTAGTGTGCTAGTCTTTTAAAACTTTTTTTTTATTTAGCCAAAATTACTTCACTTAAGCATAGCAGGACAAAAAGTAGTAAAAATAAAAAAAAACTATTTCCGCGCCCGGCTCAGATTCTGAAAGAGTGTTCAAATGTAACAAGAGATTAATCTAAGATTAATTCAAAATACCGGCACATGATTGGCTGAAATTAGCTTGACGTGAGATTAACATGAGATTAACATTTGATCGCTCTTCTAGAAACCGAGCGTTAGAAACGTATTGTGCTAGTCTTTTAAAACTTTTTTTTTTTATTTAGCCAAAATTACTTCACTTCAGCATAGCAGGACAAAAAGTAGTAAAAATAAAAAAAAACTATTTCCGCGCCCGGCCAACTCAATTGTTTTTTTAATTGTTTACGCATATTGAACGTCAGACTCTTAAGCATTTAACATGTCAGAAAACTTTTTTTAACGTTACGGTACTTTCTACCACTTAAAATATAGATTCACAGTTTAGAGTGAAAGGTCGGAAATTGCGAATATTTACAAATACGTTATGCCATTACTGATAAATCATTAATAATTGCTTTTCACAATGAAACGAACACTGGCTCCAAATACTGCGAACGAATTCAAAGTCACCCTGTAGTTTTAGCCAAGTACGATGACTATTTCCGTCTTCCTTTCGAGACGGAAGAAAGCTATATATACACGCGCTCTCTTTTGTCGTTCATTTCCTTTGCCGAAGAGTAAATCTTAAGATCTTTCTGAGGTTCTGAAGAGTCTTTATTGCAGAGATTTATCAATATAAATATCCAGTCTACCAATATGCAGTGAAGCAATCTTCACTGGATATTGGTAGTACTAACCGCAAACGATATTTAAGCTCGATGAAATCGAACCGGATTTTTAAGTTCATAAAATACAGCTAGCTTATACTAGATGGACCTCAAAATGACTTTTCAAGACGGTGTCTTTACATGTAGGTATTGTAGAAGTATAATTTGCAGTCGGTGCCCAAAATATATGGCCTGGCCATGAAACTGGCCAACGACTACAAATTATACTTCTACAATACCCATGTATGCATACTTTTAATTTGTAGGTATTCTTTTAAATTAGTTCTAACTTTTTAGTGCTGTAGTGTAGGTATCAAACTTTTTTATAGACGATGGTATGAAAGAACACGTCACGTGACCCGACTGTGTATCTATTCTGTCAATGTACTATAATGCGCCAATGTAATCAAGGCCCTGCAGACTTATAATTCGTGTAAGTTTTTTCAGCACTTAATGGCCTCATTGATCTAACAGTACCGAGCTTGTCTACACAGGCGCGCAGGGGCACGTGTACAAAATAATGTATTTAGTCTAAGATCTTACTTGTTTGTATAATTCCCGACAAATATCTTGAAGAAATTATTTATCTTTGCAAGGACGTATTTCGGGTCTCCCCAGAAATCAGAAATCAATAATTTATTTTAACGTAAAGAATTTACATTCTGTTTGCTGAATGCCAATGTACTAGTTACTATGTTAGCCGCTGCCTTCGGGCCGTATTTGTCGACGAGGGACGTGGGTTGGGACATAGAATTCTTCGGACTTTAGCTCAGACGAGTTAACAAATAATGAATAAAACAAGTTGTTCTTACGTTCATTGCAAACTTATCCTGCCTGCGCGGATAAGTGAACAATTTATCTTTCTGTCATTATAACTTCTTTTAAATGGACAAATCGTCACCCCCAAAACTCTAGTATTTGTGTTGTGTAGACATTACAATACATATTTATAACCTCAAAATTTCTTTGTTTCAGACACCCGAAAACGACACATCTTTACTCAGACATGAGACCCGCTTGTGTGTGTTAACCTAATCATAAACAGAAAAATCAGAAAATGGACTCAGCATTAGCAGAAATCGATGCCAAAATAAACAGAACTGCTTTCGAAAATGAATCCGCAAGCATTTTCAATCCTGGACCCAAACAATCAACTAATAAAGATACTAAGCTAACAAATGCCGACGAAGCAAAAGAAAAACTGGAAAGAGGAAATCCAAAGGAAATAAAAGCTAAGCACAGATCTAAAGTGACCAGTAGAAAGGCCAATTTATTATTCCTCTTGCTGAGGATAAAGATGGAGTTCAATCTGATGAAGCTGGTGTTATGTCTAACTTTATTGAGTCGTGTCAGCGCTAAGGAGCAGAAATTTGCCATCGAGCCTCAAGATCAGGTACGGTTTGACTTTTGAATGTATAAAGCTGTTTTAATATTCTACTGATTTCGGGAAATTGTTTGGATATTTGTTACTCAATGCGGAAACGTCTGCCGAACGAATTTTGATCAAATTTGATGCAGATTTTTGTTTACATAGCTTCCATTCAAGTGACCAAAGGCCTTCTAGGAATATTTTTTATCGGCCTGGACCCGAAAAGGCTTAGCCTGCCACAACGAGTGTCAAAGATTGTAAAGGGGGCCTAACCATAACGCTCAATGTTAATTGTGAATAAAACAAAAAGTTTTCAGAGAATTATCTACGTGATCACCATCATCAGCCATTTTACGCCCACTGCAGGGCATAGGCCTCCATCATAGTTTTCCCTAAAAATGAAGGGTTTTGCCACAATCGCCACGCTTGGCAGGCGGGTTGGCGATCGCAGTACACGGTTAGAATCTCAGGACGACACTGCTGCCCGTCTCCCCGTAATTTATTTCCTTCGCATTCAGAAATCAGAAATCAATAATTTATTTCAACGTAAAGAATTTACATTCTGTTTGCTGAATGTCAATGTACTATGTTACTATGTTAGTTACTTCTACCTACGACATCCACGGAATGAAATAGAGTGACACTATTCTTAATCCGGCACCACATGGATATCTGGATAACACGGATAACACGGATACAAATTATCTTAATTTTTTTTATATGATAGAAAGATCTACGACAGTTAGGTATGTGTGAAACAAAAAAATCGGCCAAGTGCTTGCCACGGCTTCGGTGGCATACCTTTATCTATATTTTTAATCACGCTGAGGCATTATTGAGGTTCAATGTCGATAATGTGCAGAATTACCTCATCCTTTAGCTCTTGAATTCTCCTTGGCTTATCGACGTACACTTTTTCTTTTCATACAAAGGTGAACTTAGTGCACCTGGGTAACAAACAAAAATGTTTATTTTGTGTATTCATAATTGGACCAGCTAACTTCATTTGTGTGCTTCAACTTTTCTGGATTCGGAGAAAGTTGGACAGTCAGACAAATGAGCTTTCCTGTAAGCTCTACTTTTAGTCGTCGGATGTATGAAACCCTTAACAATCGTTTACATATCAATTACGTAAACTAAGTAATCTTTTCATACTCAAACCATAGCCAAGCAGCAGCTACCTCCACGTAATCCCTATCAAATGCAATATGAAAACTAATATCAGAATATCACAAATAACCGCTTTTACCGTAAGGATATTTGCACAATGGCCACAATAATGCACTTTTCGATATAAAATACCACTTCGACTATGCAAAAGGAGCACAGACAACAGCTGCTCAAGTTTTGAACCTGAGACCATCCTTATCGTAAAGACGTAGGGTCGAGATCAGATTGTCAACGTTCAGATCGATATGTTGTCGTGTGTACGCTTTAGAATCTCTGCCGATATTAAACATTCCTTGTTCGATTCGATAAGAGGGTATACAGACAGACCACAATATGTATACTTCGATGTTTGGAATAACGCTTGAATTTTGTCATTGTATAGGAATAAAAAGTTGTGTATTGAATTTGAATAAAACCCTCTATGCTTTTGACATTGGAAATGTCTTTTCGTTCGCTCCAGTGTAGGCTCCGATTTCTCGAAAAAGTGCGATCCCCTTATATCTCGGAGAGTTGTGAAGATATGATATTTAAAGAAAGGTCAAAAGACGCATATTTACGAGACCTGTAAGCTGTGAAAAGAATTATTCAAGAAAATCTAAAACGAAAAAAGTTATGGCTGAAATAGTAAAAAAAAAACATTTTTTTTTAATTTTGGCGCTCGATATCTTGGAAACGAAGAATGATATCAAAAATTTGAGAAAAAGTCCTCTGGACAGCTACAATTTAAATTTAAAGCAAAAACGATCGGGTTGAGGGTTTGCCCTGTAGCCTAACCTTTTTGAAAACAGTCAAAAAGTCAGAACGACATTTTTCACATTGATTGATTCATTGAAAAATCCTTTATTGCACTAAAAAACTCATTTTGTACAAAGGCGAGCTTAATACTAGGTAGTATTTTCTTCCAGCTAACCTACGTGACATGACATTTATGACTCGATTCATTTCTAATGTGCTCGATAGTCGTGTGAGGCACGAAATCTGTGACGACCTCGTGGCGCAGCGGTAGTGCATCTGCATACCATGCGAGAGGTCCCGGGTTCGAATCCCGGCTGGGGATAAAAAAAAAACCCCCAGGTCTTGGATGTTTACATGTTTGTGATGTCGTTGTTTCTGGTTCCCACGACACAGGGTATCCTAGTGTGGGGCCAGAAGCAATGTATGTGCCTGTATGTAAATGTTTGTTTGTTGTTGTTTATGTTTTTTCTTGCGCTCTTGTTGTTTACACTTAGATAAAAAGCGCATCGTTTGAACTACTATTTTTCTGACAAATGTAAAAAAAATATTTACCTAATTCATCTGAACACCAAAGTTAAATGAACGCATGCGATTATATCGAATTGTTATCGAATCTTATTCGATGCAACTTTCGAGGAGTGAGTTTTTGTACGTTTTAGTGATATTGCTATGAGAAGCCTTATGTAAGCTGTAACTGCAATTCTACTCTGATCCATATTCTCTCTCCATTAGAGCGCAGTCAAAGATATGAAAGTGTCAATGCTCTGTTTGATAGACAACAAGGCATACTTATTTTAACCAAACAATTTAGCACAATTTCTCTTTGGTTGACTTCTTAGAAACCTAACCAACCAACCTCATCTTCACTTGAGCTCAGTTATGAATTTGAAAACGCCCATTAAAACAGATAACAAGGGTGACTTAACGTAACAAACAATCTAGCACAACCTAAAAGAACAACAGGACCTAACCAAGCAACCTTGATAGTGCTTTAACTCACCTAACTTTATTATTTTGTCTTCACTGAAGCACGCTCTGGTTTAAAAGACACAGTGGCTGGAAAAAAGGCCACCTTATCTTAACCAAACAATCTAGCAAAACTTAAACCACGCCTAACCCAACAGCCAAACATCATCAAACTGCATCTTCTCTAGACCACAGTCGTCGGCTCTGAAGTGACAACCTCTCGTAAAAAAATACGAGAACAAGGCTAACTTAACTTTACCAAACAACCTAAAAATATAATCCGTATCTCCACCAGAGCGCAGTCGTCGGCTCGAGGGTGACGCTACCGTGCAGGGTCGAGAACAAGGCCGGACAGCTGCAGTGGACAAAGGATGACTTTGGCCTGGGAACCCACAGACACCTGACTGGGTACGAGCGATACAAGATGATCGGGAGTGACGAGGAAGGTGAGATAAGCTTGTAATTGGAAAAAATGTAATACAGCTCGGCAATCAGGAACGAACGTGACATGGTATACAAAACCATATACAAATGTTTGACCATAAGGCAAGCCTTTTGATTGATTGATTGAAAAATTCTTTATTGCACTAAAAATTTTGTACAAAGGCGAGCTTACTAGGTAGTATGAAGCTCGCCCAACAGAGACGGAGAGAGATAGTGAAAGACAGAAATACAGAGGGAGGGGAGATAGAAACATTAGAAATACAGTAGGTACACAATGTCTTAAAAAATCATTAAGTTTAAAAAGATTCGGATATCGACGAAGCGGGAGGATAAAGTAATAAAATCAGAGATTAAATAACGTAAAGAATTAAAATTCTGTTTGTTGATTGTCTATATACTATATCTAAGCTGCTCTCGGGTCGATTTTGTAATGAAGAAAAAAAGCACCGACAACACTCCACTTGTTTGTTCTTGTTGTTAGGGTTCCGTAGTCAACAAGGTTTTATATAGGTTTTATTATAGTTTCGCCATGTCCATGTCCGTCCGACTGTCTGTCTGCCCGCGGCTTATCACAGGGACTATGAGTACTGCGGAGCTGAAATTTGGCTAAGTTGTACATATTTATTACGCAGACAAAACGGTAGAATAAAATCTTAAAATAATTTTTTTTAGGGTCCTACACATAAATTTGAGATGCAATTTTTTTCTCGCCTACACCATAGTGTGGGGTATCGTTGTATTAGTCGTTTAAAAATATTGTAGGTATAGGATTTTTTTTCAATTTAGGGTTCCGTTTGCGAAATATTAAGTTTTGAAGCGCTAATGTTTGTCAGAGTAGGGCGTCCCCCCTCCCTTTTTCGGCTAAACGGTTAATTGTGGAAACGTAAAAAGAATTAGGGCAGTAGCGCATTTAATGGACTTAAAATAAAAACTATCACGAGGCTAGTAGGCTTTACAAGTTAACGAGTAATAGGCGACCAAATTTCGAATAAAATCCATAGAAAATTACTTCGATCAAGTTGTTAGTTCTGTAAAGCTGATAAAACACCCCCCTTTCTACGGAACCCTACACTGCGCGTGGCCCGACACGCACTTGGCCGGTTTTTTTTTTGTCGAGATATGTACAAAAAAAATATATGCTACTTGCATGCTGCCAAAATCAATTACAGTTTGTTTGTGATCGCGCCTGCCAAAAAGTCTGTAACCTCCTTATTAGTTCTAACTTTTTTTTTTCTGTCGTTCGTCTTTTGCTTATATTTGTTTATCTTCTTGTGAAAATATTTGCGCAAGCAATACGTTTTGTTTCTAAAAGCACTGATTGTGGTCCTGTTTTATTTATTCGTTTTCTGTTGTATGTTTAGTTTACTTTCTGTTGTTGTGCATGTTATGTAACTGCTTATTTTGTTTCTGTGATGTGTCTGGTAGGTATAAAAAATTCTTTCTTCTTCTTCTGATTCTATTGAAAAGTTGTCGTATTTTTGCTGCGAAAAATTTACTGAAGAGATAAATATGTATCTCTTCTCTTATTGATACTCTTTGGGGAAAAATTTAATGTGGTTTCTCCCCACAGGTGACTACTCACTGGATATTCGAGAAGTGACACTGGATGACGATGCCATGTATCAATGTCAAGTCAGCACTGGCTCCAGAGGTGAGTGAATTATCATTTGACTACCACCTAGGTCCAGCGGCAATTGGTAGTCGTTTCGTGAGTTCGTGACTAAGATCCCGGCTGGGATGCCGTGTACCAATGTCAAGTCAGCTCTGGCTCCAGAGGTGCGTAAATATTACCATTTGACTACCACATGGGTCCAGCGGCAATCGGTAGTTGTATCGTGACGAAGATTCCGGCTGGTAGCTGCCCTGCTTAATTTGTTTAAACCGTTTGTTTAAGGCCGTTCCACAGAGTGAGTGACATGTTTCAGAATAGCCCTGTATTTATGCGTGCCTAATAGTTTATTTTCAAAAGTTTCAGCAGATTTTTTAAAACTTTGGTATTTTCTCTTTGAATAAAACATTTTGGCTAAGAAACAATAGCAATAGCGTGTCTTAATGATATTCTTAAATTCAAAAGTGACAACCAAGGGCTCTCTGGCTTTATATATAATAGTCTCTTTTACAATATTTCTTTCATCATCATCAACCCATTATGTCCCCACCGAGGGGCACGGGTCTCTTTCCTGAGGAAGGTATAGGCCATACTCCACCACGGGGGCCAAGTCCGGATTGGTGGAGGCTTGTAGACTAGTGGCTCGTCTACTGTCAGAAGTTGTCAAGCCGCCCTAAGGCCTGTAACTTGGCTTAACGACTGCCATCTATCGACGGCAGCCGGCACCAACAGCTTAACGTGCCTTGCGAAGCAGATATTTCTTTATTTTCAACAATTAGACCTCAAGCGAAAGTATAATTCTGGACCGGTGTGAAGTTAGCTGACAAACTTAGCTGACAAACATAGCTGACACTATTACACGACCAAATAAAATGGTCGTTTGCACTGCATAGCAGCAGTAAAAAATATTCGCAAAATTTATTGACCATTTTATTTGGTCGTGTAATAGTGTCAGCTGTGTTTTGTCAGCTAAGTTTGTCAGCTAACTTCACACCGGTTAATTCTGGGTGACTTCCGATCCTTTCTTGACTTCGGCCATTGATTAATCTCCAAAAACGAAGCAATCAACATGCAAATCGATCGCGCCGGCCCAGCTCTGCGGTAAAATTCACCGACCACAGGCAGGGCTACCAACTGACAGGAATTTGCGGAAAAAGTCCAGAAGAAGGCCCGGCCCCTCCGTCGTGAAATGGGGATCTCAAAATTCGATTTTACTTACACCATTAATGAAAAGAAAAACTCACTTATTGCGCATTAATCACTCGTCTGCCGCGACACAGATCGGTGTCCAACTTAGTATGGGCTATAAGTTCCATTCCGAGAGGGCAGTTCAGAGCTTAATTCTTCAAAGAGTACTCGCCTACATTACAAATCCATGTTTTCTTCTCATTGTTTTTAATATCCTCGTCTGGTTATTATATCACAGGCATCCTAGTTTGTGACCAGGACAAGTGATAGAAATTCAAATTTTACGTGAGAAATGGTGAATTCTGGCAGGAAATACAATAACCCTAGCCACGGGCAAAGGCCTCGAAAAAGGCAACGTTTTACGGCCAACGTCATACAAACGAGAGAATGCAACGGACCCCTTTAACCCTGGAATCTTGACCTACCGCGATATTATTGTCCTGTGTTAATGCATTTTTTTTTGTTTACATTCATACTCTACTACATACGTTTACACACACATGATCTCACTCACTCACACACAAACACATATGTGCCACTTATTTTTTTTATAAAATAACGGAAAATTTGGAGATTGTCTTTAAGTTATATAATGTCAATGGCTTTCCTAAAACTAAATAAATACATAATAAATAGTATCAACAATGAAAACAACTCACAATAAATATGTATGCTAAAGTTTAAAAGACATTCATATGTTTTTTTTTTTCATAAGCAGCCCATATACGTCCCACTGTAGGGCACAGGCTTTCTCTCAGAGAAAGAGTATGGGATTAATCACCACGCGTGCCCACCGCGGATTAGCGATTTCAATCGCTCAGACACCCAGGTTTCCTCACGATGTCTTACTTCACGTTTAGCGAGTGGTATTGCTACGATAACTTCACAAATGTACATAACCCTTTTTTCCTCTGTGACATAACTTAGAAAACAAAGTCAAAGGTACATGCCTGCACTGGGAATCGAACCTGGATGGGAGATCCAGTCCAGCTTCCGAGTCCAATGTTCTACCCACTAGGCTACCACCCCGTCCACTACTAGGCTACCACCCCGTCAACAATTTTTTTTTTACAAATCATGAAATTTCACACTCAATAAACCAAAGAATTTTAACGTCTTCTTAATTAACACATTTCTTTATTCACCTTCTTCATATGTCTAAATCAACTAATTATTCTAGTCTGAATTTCATACCCTATATCGTCTTTCAGTCCACAACACTCTAATCGCATTGTTATGCGACTGGTTGTTTATTGAAACAAAATTAGTATTCCAAAATGTTTACTGTTAGCCAAACAGCACAAACATGTTATTGACAAATTTAATATTGACAAAGTTCCGTTGCGATCCGGTATATAATTATTGAATTAAAACCAAACCATGTTTGTAAGGTAAGCACGACAATAACAAAGTTCGTTTGGAAAAAAATGTTCGTAATAATGCCCGAAAAATTACTTAAACACTGCCTTTGACTTTTGCTTCATTGACGGGGGACGCGGGATGGAACGAGTTTACCGCGCTGCCGTGTCATGACAAAACACTGTAATTTGAAAACAGACATTTTCCAGAAAACCCAAAAACATTTTGTTACGAAAATTACGCATAAATACGTCAAATATTATACAGATTACATTGAAATTTTCATATTTCTTTAACAATAGTACACATAATTATGCTGTAACAAGAAATAAAAAAAGTATGTTATTTATTGAATTTACAGCATAAAACGTGTTATGTTATGACGTAAAGTTCCAGCTAAGCAGAATAATTGATCTCACAAAACACTGCGACTAACAAAAAAACACGGCTCATTTCCTTATAATTGAGCATTTTCAATGTTTTTTGATGGCACACCATGTACCAAAGGGCGAAGAATCGAATTATTCATGTTACCGTAAAACACTGTATCTAGAGATATTATAGTGTTTTGTCATACCACGGCAGCGTGGTGGTGGAGAAATTCAGTATTCGAATCTGTCTGGCTTAAATCAATCTCGAACCCCAGCAATTCCTGAGCCAAGGGTACATGTATGTAAGGGCTTACCGGCAAACAGCTGAAGTTGATGCCGTTCATCACACTCAAATATCAGTTCAATGGCGCGAGGAACGTCCAGGATAATAATTTTTAGGATATTCAGGTCTTGAAGGAGGACAAGGTAGGCGGCTTAATAATGTACGGACTTCAGTTTAGTCAAATAACCAAATCTAATACATAAAAATCTCGTTTCACAGTGTTTGTTATCGAACTCCTCGACTCGAACTTTTAGTATATATTTGGTAGGTCTGAGAATAGGTCGTAGGTTAATTAATATGGAAAAACAACGTTTGCCGACTCAGCTAGTAATTAAAGAATGATGCCTCTTACGTGTCTATCACAAAGTCTTCCCGACTACCTTTACGACTACATCATCATCATCAGCCATTTGACGCCCACTGCAGGACCTCCCTCATGGGTTTTCTAGCTTCCCTGTCTTGTGCCTTTGTAACATTTCCGACTCACACTTGGCTGTTTCTTCCTAATCTATTAAAGTTAAGTAAAATAGTACCCTTATTTAAATCTGGCGATAGTGAAGATCCCAATAATTTCAGACCAATAGCAATATTGCCGGTCCTAAGTAAAGTTTTTGAGAAAGTAATTTTGCATCAATTGCAGACTCATTTTAGTATGAATCAGCTATTTCATAAGAAACAGTTTGGATTTACGAAGGGCCGCTCAACGACGGACGCAGGCATAGCATTAATAAAGCACATCTTTGATGCGTAGGAGGAGGCGCAGGATGCCATCGGGGTGTTCTGTGACCTGTCCAAGGCGTTCGATTGCGTCGACCACGAAACGCTCCTTATAAAATTACACCGATATGGTTTAAGTAATAAATCGCTAGCTCTTCTTCGATCTTACTTAACAGACAGAACCCTAAAAGTAGATATCAATAGAGTTAAATCCTCAGGATCTATACTAGGACCGTTCCTTTTTTTGGTTTACGTAAATGATTTGCCCTACCTAGTAGAAAAACTATCGCAGATAGTACTGTTTGCTGATGATACTTCCTTAATTTTTAAAGTAAAGAGAGGTTTAGGTAATGTTGACAATGTAAACAATGCTCTATCTACAGTTCTAAACTGGTTCACGGTGAACAATTTGATGTTAAATGCGAAAAAGACAAAATGTGTCAAGTTCTCCTTGCCCAATGTTAAAAATGTTGACACGTGTCTAAAAATATCTGGTGAGAAATTAGAGCTGGTAGAGTCCACACTATTTTTAGGCATAACAATAGACTCAAAACTGCAATGGGGTCCGCATATTGAAAAACTATCGGGTAGGTTGAGTTCAGCTGCATTTGCAGTTAGAAAAATTAGGCAACTTACAGATATATCGACTGCGAGGCTGGTCTATTTTAGTTATTTTCACAGTATTATGTCATATGGGCTGTTATTATGGGGACGGGCAGCAGATATAGAAACAATATTTATTTTGCAAAAAAGAGCAGTAAGAGCAATTTACAACTTAAGCAGTAGGGAATCGCTAAGGGAGCGTTTCAAAGAAATAGGAATTCTTACACTGGCTTGCCAATATATATTCGATAATATAATGTATGTTCGTAAAAATATAACCATGTTCAAATTAAATAGGGACGTCCATAACGTAAACACTAGAAATAGAAATAAGCTTGCTTATTCTAAATTTCGTTTAGCCAAGGTAAATACATCGTTCGTAGGCTATTGCGTTCGTTTTTACAACAGAATTCCAGAACATGTTCTATCCTTGTCTGAAAATAAATTTAAAACATTCATTAAAAAATCGCTATGTAAAAAAGCCTATTATAGAATAGACGAGTATATGAACGATATAAGCCCTTGGTAGTAAGCAAATTCCACTGCGATTTCATTGTTATTTAATTATTAATATTATAATTTATTAAATTTTATAAACGTGTACTGACGACGTGATTGCACATTAATAACTATAGTACACATTTTATAGCTGACAAGAACTCAATCTGCAGGTTTGCTAAAGGTCATTCGAATGGTGGCGTGGTGGCCGGGTCACCTATCTCCCTCTAAAATGGTTGAGACTGGTGATGGCTGACCCCTGCGTTATGCTCGTGAACGGGTGCTGTTCGTGTGTCTGGCCGCAGCATTACTGTTTTTCCTACTTTTGTAAGAAGTGTTATTTTGGCTTTTAAAGTTATTAGTGGCTATCACGGAATCATATCATATAGGCTTTGATGTATAAGTTTAAGATGATTTGAGAAAAGATGGTCAGAGTGGAGTTTTTTTTTCCCGCTGCCTTTTTCTCCACTACAAATACGACCCGAAGGCAGCGGCTAACATAGTAACATAGTACATTGACATTCAGCAAACAGAATGTAAATTCTTTACGTTGAAATAAATTATTGATTTCTGATTTCTGAGCCCGTACATCTGGCGCAGCCTGGGCAACAATCAGTGAGGCCCAAATGCTAATTGGCAGATCTTTTCACTACGATGCATCGACACGCTAAGGAGAAGCTATTTATTAATTTATCCCTGGATAAGTATTTATCTATTTACTTACGGACTTACTTTGACCAAATAGGGGATGTATTAGCAAAGGGCAAGATCAAAAGTACCCGAAACTGGCGTGCGTGCATGCAACGAGTAATGAATGTTGATGAAGCGAAAGAGATCTGTCAGGATCGAGGCAAGTGGCAGACCCGGGTCTCTGCGGACCCCTCCGGGATACAGGTATCAGTTTTGTGTTATGTAATGCTATTTACTTATGTATCCAGGGACTTGCCGCAAGTCACTTTAGGAAGGTTACCGGGAGCCATGGGCCAAACATGGCCTTGCCCGGAAAAATAGTGGAAAAGGCTACCTAGTTGCAAGAGAATTTCTTTGAGAGAAAAACGACCTCGCCTTTGTTGGGAAGACAATAAATGACGTCACGGAATGACGTCACATTGTCACAGCGCCTGGGGCCGCGAAGAGCTGATATTTTTCTGTGGAAATTGGCCTGTTCTTTTGTTTTGTTAGCGATCGCAATTAGAAACGACAACATTGTATTGCGATATTGTCTTGTAAGTCTGCCTCGATCTGGCTGGAATTACTGTTATATTGTCGCGAGAGATGTTATTTATTTGTAAAGGAAAACAACAGCTACGCAAAAGCTTTACGTCGTGAAGATTTTTGGCAGATTCTTTACGAAGTTTTTCTTCACAGACTGGTAACTTTATTACGAATTAATTATAATTATTAATTCAAAAAGTTCACTTAGCTGCATGTATTTTTACAGATCGTCAACCAATCAATCCTACCTGGAAATAAAAAAAAAAAATTGAAAAATAGTAGTTTATGTGACTGTCACATAATGAGGGTTATTAAAACACGAGCGAGATTTTAAAAAACGAGCCTTGGCGAGTTTTTTAATAGCATTGGCGAGTGTTTTAATACCAAGTTATGTGCAGTCTCATACACTACTTTATCTACACTCATGTCTTAATCTTCAAAGTAAGGAATCAAAGGAAAACACATATTGACAGGCTTTAAACAATACATAACTTTAAACAATACATACATTTTTCTTGACTTCCGGCAAAAGACTATTCGTTACTTTTGATGCTTTTTCCAAAATATCGGGTGGAGTTAAGTTCTCAAAATTATTGCTGTCACTTTCAGATTCAGACATTTTTAATCCAATAAATGAAATTTTTGAAACAAAATGGCGCAATTTCGACAAAAGTATCTTGACATTCAATCGTCTGCACTCAGTTTTGCGCGCACAATTTTAGGTATTTTTAGTTGCACTTTTGGTAGGTACCACGAAAATGAAATTAGTTTTTTTAGAGAGTCAACTTTTGACATTAAAAAAAAACTTAAGTTTTGTTCCGTAATCACAGCAACACTTTAAAAAAAATAACTGTAACATAAAGTGAAAAATCTGACCTTTAATGTAACTTTATATTACACTTTTTTTTTTTATTTTCTTTAAAGTTATGTATTGTTTAAAGCCTGTCAATATGTGTTTACCTTTGAATTCTTAATTTGAAGATTATGATATGAGTGTAGATAAAGAATTAAAAGCGATTCTAACCATCTAGCATGTGTTACGCAGACAATCGCTGGACGGATGTGACTGTACTCCGTATGTGACAAACGATACGAGTGTAAAAAATAGAAGAATACAAAAGCTTCCTCTCTTTCCTATACATTTATGGTACCGTGAGAGATGGCATTTGGGGGGAAAAAAGCTTCATCCAGCAGTGGGCAGCAGTGGATTGACGATGATGATAAATACTAATATATTTTTTGTCGTTTAGTTAAATTTAAATTTAAAGTTACCAAAGTTCCAAGTGGTTATAAATACAAACAGTCTAATTTATAAAAAAACAGTTTCCACTAAAACACTCTTAAAGTGGAGTTAAATCCAGTTAATAACGGAAATTCCTCTCATACACCGGTTTTAACCCCGCCATAAGAGTGTTTTAGTGCTATCGACTTTTAATAAATGGGACTGAAAATGTCAACGTAATGAACGTCGAAGCTGTTAACCAAAAAACGGGCCAAGTGCGAGTCGGACTCACGCACCGAAGGTTCCGTACTCGGGTTTGGCCGTTTTTTATTATTTGTCGTTAGAATTTAATATATTATAATAATTCCCACAATCACGCCAAGTTTGATGCCTGTATATATTACCGTTTTTACGATAAAGCATAAACAAAATAATGGCGAAAAAACACGTTGGTTGTAGGGAGACCCCCTTATTGCTAATAATTTTTAAAATTTTATTATTTGTCAGGTAATCCGCCGTAATAACACATATTCTGTTAAAATTTCAATTAGCCACCTATTACAGTTCCAAAGATAGAGTCCTTTAAAGGTCAAACGGACGGCCAGACGGACTGACAGACAGACAAAGAGATAGCGGAGGCAGAATAATAGGGTCCCGTTGGGCAACCTTCGGGTACGGAACCCCAAAAACTCAAAAAATGTTTTTGTTTCTTGGTTCGAATAATTTTGGAGATATTATGATAATCAGTTACTTGAGTGGGCCAGTGTCTGAATTGAGAATTTCGCTAAGTAAATTGTTAACTGTAGTGCTGTCTCTTCGAATTTCTCAGAAAAGAGGGTGACAGGCCGTTACTTAAGTATTTACTTAGTTAATTTCTCAATTCAGAAACCGGCCCTAAGTTCCACTATGATCTGGCAATAACTCCTATCTAATTTTTTTAGACAAAACACTTTTGTGACATAATAATTATGTCAAAATGTAACAATGTGGCTCGGTACAGCCCGGGATACATGACAAAGTGAATCATACATTTCAGGCTCTACCGAGCCACATTGTTACATTTTGACATCATTATAATGTCACATTGCAACATTTTGACATTATCTGCCATGCAGATCAATGTGAAGGTTAGCATTTCTATGCTGTTCTGTGATACAACATGAATCATTTTCACACGTGAACCATTACTGAATGGTCCCCTTTTTTTGTCAAGTTTTTTCGAGCGCCTCTCCTAATTCGGTGGGTTTATTTGATCCATGCGCTGTAGGGTTATCACAAATTGCAACTGGGTACTGCTACTGTAAAGAGATTCAAATTATTTATTACACTTTTACTATAATTAAATATTTAAGGGGGGACTTCCATACAACAAAAGTCTAAGACGGCGCTTGCCATCTAGCGGCCATCTATGTAACCTTCACAGCGCCGACGTTATGTCGTTAAATGTCAATGTTAAACGCTTCTTGTTGGTTTCTGTAGATGGCGCTGTTCTCAAATTCGATCTTTGTCTAATGTTGTATAGATAATGGTACAGAACTCTTCATGCGCGAGTCCGACTCGTACTTGGCCGGTTTTTTAAATAAACGGTTTCCATTTCTATTTTATATACAATAAAGTGTGGTCTATCTATCTATTTTCATCTTGTCCATTTCAAATAGAGATATTTTAGTAAATTTTAGAATGGTTTTTTAAGTACCTAGGTACCTCGTTGGAAATGAGCTAATTAATGGTTAAGAAGCCAGGGACCGATTATCCTGGTCCCCCGAAAAATGGATGTAATATCAGGCGGACACGAAATAGTAGATTGTACAACAAGTGCATAAAACGCACCATTTTACTCGAGACGTTTATCCATCCGAGCGAGCTTGCGAGCGAGGATAGATATAAAGTCGAGTGTAAAATGGGTTTTATGGACGAGTTGTACACTCTACTTTTCACTTCGATTGACGACATTATTTATCGTTAATCAAAAAACAATTTTAAGTTGTAACACAAATATTACAATGAAAAAATAATTATGGTTCCCGCCAATTAACTTTTTTTTCTTTTTTTTTTCTGTAGGGACGTGACACCTGACTTAAGGTCGTTACATACTGCTCAGTTATAAAAACATTTTCTTTTTATAACTATGATAAGTTGTTGTTATGGCTTAAATACTATACTGATCTACTAAATTGAAAAATAAACAAATATAAAAAATAATAAATGAGACGAAATACAAATTATAAGTTTATTTCATGAAGTTTTATTGTGTACTTTGGCTGTTGGTATCTTTGCCTTGGTCTTAGAATACGAACGAAACGAAATAAAATAAAGAGGTTGTTGTATGAAGTTAAAGATGTTCGTGTGGCTGTTGCAGCGATTGCCTTGGTCTTCGACGAAGATTTTACTTTATGCTCTAGAGCATAAAAAGCGACTTTATGTCGCCTACGCACGACATAAAGACGAACTTTTAGAGCATGAGAAGTGAAAAATCCTTTTAGCCCCCGGTGCGCTTAGCAATTTAAATGCCGAAACTCCTAAAAAGGGTAATTACAAAGCCGTTGTAAAAGGTGTAAAACCATTTAAACTTTCCCCAACTTTGGGCGCTGGCAACCCTGGCCGGGAATTTCTTTAACTTTAATTGTCGGCTACCCTTAAAGTGTAGATGATTTATTTTGGTAAAGACAGCCGTCGTTTTGTGAAACGATAATAATAGATTGGGTCGCAAGTAATTACAAGGGTTGTTAATGATAATATTATTTTAGCACCCTGTTTAGAAATCCAAATATCTAATATGAGATAACCATCCTAACATTCATAGGTCTGTACTGTACAAAAGAATATAATATTATTACTTGGCTCAAGCAAGAATTTGCTGAAAACATACGTACAGTTACACAAGCGGTGGTAGCATCTCTGTAAAATGCTGGCCTCACATTGGAAACGTCGTGGATTCGAATCCCGGATTTTACCAATGACATATTTTTATGTTTCTTACCAATGTAAGCTTGTAGGAGCATACGAAGTACTCACTATGAAGAAAAACATCGCGAGGAAACCGAGTTAGTGAGTTGTTCGTCGTCATCCGCAGTGGACATGCGTGGTGATTCAGCCGGTGCATCTCTCTGAGAGAAGGCTTGTGCCCTGCAGTGGAATCCAATTAACAATTTCTGTGTCGTATAAGAAGTCATCCATAAAGTATGCCACACTAATTTCGTGATTTTTTTACCCCTTCCCCGTCCTTGTCACTGTTGGTCACATTTGTGAGACCCCCCCCCCTTTCTAGTGTGACGTCAACATATTCGCAATTTTACATCTAGAAATGATTAATTTATTAAAACAGCAGTACCTAAATTAGTTTTATTTAAATTAATATTATCAACATCATATCAATATTTGAAAAAAAATATACTGTGTTGAAATGTGACGTCACGAAACATAGGACCCTGCCCACCCGCTGTCACATAATGTCACACTTTGTCGACCCCCTCCTCCCCCCGTTTAACATGTGACGTACTTTATGGATGGTCTCTAATAGTCACAAAGACCTTTTTTGTCGTATAAGCTTAACTTTTACCGGACGCGAAAGTGGCCCTAGTTATGACTAAACTGTCGTATAAACATAACATTTACAACCGCAAATTTACAACCTGGGGCCTGTTTCGTAAAACTGCAATTCATAGTTTACTATGACAATTCGAATTAGCACAACGACTCTGCTACGCAATGTACCTCATCATCAGCCATTTGACACACACTACAGGACATAGGCCTCCATCGTGGTTTTCATAACCATGAGGGGTTTTGCCATAAACGCCACGCTTGGCAGGCGGGCCGGCGATCGCAGTATGTGGTTGGAATCTCAGGAGGACGCTGCTGCCCATCTCCTGGTAATTTATTTCCTTAGTCGCCTTCTACGACATCCACGGGAGGAAATGGAGTAGTTTTATGAAACTCGGCCCTGGAGTCGTTACCGCGAGCGAACGTAGCTCACGCGGGATGACCTCGACATAATTCTTGCTGGAGTGTTCAGAGATGGCCAAAAATTTCGGTCTAAAATGGGGGAATCGTTCGTCCTGCAACGCTTTTCAACAGTTTTTATTGTATTTGGTTTATTTCGAGAATTCAACGTCTTTACATGCAATACGGTATTTGACACGATCAACAATAAATTATTTCATATGCTCGTTTAAAACAAAAATTACAAAATATCTCAGAAAATGTATCTCTTTTAGTCAATTACAACTTATTACGATTTTCAAATAGATTAAACATAAAAAGAGTGCTCTGAAATGTGACGTCATAAGCAAGTATTTTCATACAAAATTCCGTTTTAAAAGTAACTCATTTGATATTTTGTCAAATACCCAATTGCTACTACTTAAATTATAATCAGATACAAGGCCAGTTATAGATTGCTACTTTTGTACTCAAGAGCAAGTTGGACATTGAGAAAAAAATGTTTCTTAGTTAATAGGTTACATTATAGTTTTTGTACATTGTTTCTTTTAATTTATATAAACGCCAATCCGTTTTCACTCACACATGCGTTCAGAAACCGTATTCTAAAAGCATGTGTGAGTGTTTGTGTACGTGTAATTTTATATTGGTAAAGGAAATATGAATGTTTTTAACATGGAACAATCATGTTATGGAAGCTACATTGAAAGCATTTCGTAAGAAGCCCCTATAAAACTAATTTCCTATCGCGGCCGTAGCCGTATTCATAGGCATAAATCAATTTGAGAGTGCCTCCTCACGCCCCGCGTCACTTTTATCGTCCTACAGTGGCCACACTCTGAGGAAAGTTGTTATCATTTTGAATTATTCAAAAGTGGAACAACCCTAAAGGTTTGTACCGGGCCCAGCCAGTCTCGATAGAATCTTGGTCACATCCTTCTAATATTATAAATGTGAAAGTAAACGAGACTGCCGCGTTGGTCTAGCGCTAACACGTTTGATTGCCATGCCAAAAGCCGTCGTAGGTTCAATTCGCATTGGGGACCAACGCAGATGGTTTATACAAATGGCTGCAGTTTGTGTGTGCTTTATATAATTATTATATTTGTGATATCTTTCTCTGGTCTCCATACAAGAAGGTGTCACTTACAAGTCATAATATTATGTATGTTTGTATTTTTGTAATGTACAGATTAGGTAAAATTTTGCATCCAGGTGGGATTATTGCATCCTGAATATGTATTATGAAGTAGACTATTATATATTTTATTACTTTTTGTTTCACTTTTTAGCACCAATAACTTTCCCTTAAATAAAACAGGACTATACATTTTATATCTTGTACATTTAACCACAAGACCAAAGAGGTTTTTATTAATGTTAATGGGGGGGACACAAATAAAGGCAATTTGCATACGTTTGTATGATAATTGCCGCTTGAGATGCCTCGTTAAGTCATGATCGCTGATGCGAAATGGGCTGTGTCAAGTTCAGAGTCAGTCTTGGAGATTGGCTAGCAAGATATTGACTCCTCAACAAGAGTGAGTCTTAAAGAGTGTTTTTGTCAGTCTACGTCTTAGTTCATTTTGGGCACAGAAAAACAGTGCGGAATAGGCCAAGCCCCTTCGTCGTTACCTGCCAGAAAATTACAACGATAAAGGAAGAAACTTTGCCAATGCCCTTAGGCGAACCTTACCCTAGTTTTGGGCAACTCTACTGCAGAACGTGTGGCACCAAACGTGTTTTAAATAAAAACGAGAAAAATAAAAATGAAGAACATCACTACGACTCTGCCAAATTGTGTTTTCTGAAAGCAAATGCAAGAGTCACCATAAAACATTCACAGATTTCGCCTCACACGACTATCGAGCAGATTGGAAATTAATCGAGTCATAAATGTCATGTGAAACTTGTCGTTTTGACTTTGTGATTTTTTTTTCAAAAAGGTTAGGCTACAGGGCAACCCTTAACCCTATCGTCTTTGTTTCAGGCTTTGGACAATTTAGTTTTCAGCTGACTAAATTGTCCAGAGGAGTCTTTCTCAATTTTTTTATATCATTCTTCGTTTCTCGGCCATGACATTTTTCGTTTTTGATTTTCTCCAATAATTCTTCGTGCACCTAAGAGCTCTCGTGAATACGCGTCTTTTGAGTGGTTTTTTAAAATCATATCTTCACAACTCTCCGAGATGTAAGGGGATCGCACTTTTTCATGAAATCGGACTGGAGCGAATGAAAAGACATTTCCAATGTCAAAACAGTGTCCACTTACCCTTTGGGTACAGAACCCTAAAAATCGTGTTCGCAAAAGCTCGGTATATTTGTTAGAACAGGAGTTGAGTGCACTCATAGGATCTTTTTAGTTAAGTACTCGTACCAACTATACTCCGTTCCACGAATCGAACTCCTAGGGAACAAAATACTCGCGTCTCGTTGGTCAATGCGTGCGGCCGCTTCATAGGGTAGGTTTACTTAATGCAGTGGCTATTGATGGTCACGCACATTAACCAACGGGCGCACATGGACTATTTTCTTTGGGAGCTCGTTCGTGAAATGGAATGGAGAATGTACGTACTTAACGTGATTTGCGAAAATATGTTCAGTCCTAAGTTTCGTTTGCTGCCCTTTTCTCCGCGACTAACTCGAGCCGAAGGCAAACGGCTAATTGTACATTAACATTCACCAAATAGAATGTGAATTATTGACGTTGAAATACATTTCTAATGTAAAAAATTTAGTTATTGTCATTGCATGACAGGATTCCTCAAGCTATGCTCTAAACTTACTGAAAACCTCAGTTTATTGCGCGTGCCCTACCCATTTAAAGTCCCTACATAATTTTGCTCCTCCCCAGTGATTTCATCACACTGACGAACAGCCGTCCTACTCTTGAAGTCAATGTACAACTGCATAGTGCATTTAGCTAAAGATACAAATTGTCGATTGTACAAATAAAGATTGCACATGTTGCGCTGTTTCTAACATTGGAGTGAAATTGGTACAGAAGTGTCATTAACATACATCAATACATACACTCACGCCTGTATTCCAGAGGGGTAGGCAGAGACCAGGGACTGCCACTAGCCACGATCCTGACAGAGCACTTTCGCTTCCTCAACATGCATTATTCGTTGCATGCACGCACGCCAATTTCGGGTACTTTTTATCTTGCCCTTTGCTAATACATCCCCTATTTGGTAGAAGTATCTTCACCTGGGGCATCCCTCATCGGCCCTTCCACCTACATTCGCTAGATATATTTGTTTGGTCAATCTTTCTTCCTCCATCCTCTCCACATGTCCAAACCAACGCAACATTACCTACTTTCTCAATTCTAATCACTGCATCCTTTTTCAAGTGTCATTAAATCATTATCTATTGAACAATATGCATTTAGAAGACCAGCCGACCAGATTTTCTCAAAGCGATAAAGCACTTTTGTTTCGTTTCATTCAGCTTTGGTCTATATGTGAACAAACCTTGATAGAAATCATTATTAACTTAACACCGGATAAACCTACAAACTTGGTTTTTTGTTGGAAGAGTCCGACCAGGTACAAATCGATAGAAATCGATAAAATATCGGAAGTAAAAATGACTATCAAATTGTTTGCTTATAGATTGCTTAACCGAGAGGTTATTCATTCATCTCATCAATTCAAGAAATACTAACCACTACTGTCAATTTATTTTGTCACCATCATCATCAGCCCACCGCTGCCCACTGCTGGGTATATCACTTTCCCCCCAAATGCCACCTCTCACGGTCCCCCGTGATCCGCATCCACTTTGACTTTGATAGTATTTAAAAAAAAACGTTTACATCCAGATCAAAGCTGAATAATTACTTCCACACAACACAATTACCTGTTCTGGGGCCTAATTATGCGCACCAAATCCTAAGCGATTCAAATCGTCTAACTGTCAAATTAGTATGGAATTTCAGGATTTTAATCATGATGTGGTGCGCGTAGTATAGGGGCTGGTCCCACACTAAGATAGTATATGCTATGCTAAGATAACCAAGCAAAGACACCACAAATATGGAAACATACCCAGGCTGAGGCAAATCTAGCACATCAGCCTCTAATAGGAATTGAATCCACGACCTCTGTTTTAGTAGTCAAACGTGTTAATTGCAAGACCACCGAGGCAGTCGGTGAATGGAACAAAATATACGTGTTATTTGTAAGGCAATTTCACAATATCACCGTCGAGAGCAGCGGCTAAGTAACTCCTTCCATAGAGTTTCGTCTCGTACAAGGAACTGTAACATAGTCAAGCATGCATCATCTTTCACCAAGCCATAAAATGCCTATTGTATTGCTAAGGAATGACCCAAACGCCTCCGTAGACTCCCCTCCCATAAAAGGGGTACTTCAAGTGGGTACGTTGCAAAAGGCAGTAGAGGCGGGAAATACTATGCAATAATAAAATAAGCAAAAATACTAGGCGGAACCATTTTTGTCAGTAGAGAGTATTTTATGATATGTTGTGCTACCAGATTAAAAAAAAAAACACGTTAAAAACTTATATTATGATGGGTACAAATACCTGTTGTCTTTTTTCTGTAGCCTCCATAACATGACATGCAAAATGTCAGTAAATGGTATAAATATCAGTACCCTACTTTTTAATTTGCTAGTATATTATTTTCTGGTGCATAAAATAAAGAGTTCTAATATAATTTAAATTGGGAATGCTACCGGTTCATCTCGGTTTGCACTCAAATACAGTTTAAAGCAAAAAAACTATGGTGATAAGTGAGCCATTGTGCACCTGATCATTAACACATCCTGTAAATTTTTTACTAGTTACGTTAAAATAAATAACCGTTCCGTTAAATACGGCTCAGCACTAAAAGGCAAGAAGGGGTCCCGTAGAATAATAATATTATGTGTCCATTTCTTCGCTGCCTTTTGTCATAGGATGTGCCCCACGAGGAAGAAAAGCCGTTACCCCTAAGGCTGGGTTTTCATCAATAAGAACGGAAACGATCAAAATTCAACGCGACGTGGCTGAGCTTGTGAGATTTAAAATGGCTTGCATGAAAACTTATTTTATAGTACGACCTCGTGGCGCAGCGGTAGTGCATCTGCATACCATGCGGGAGGTCCCGGGTTCGAATCCCGGCTGGGGAAAAAAAAACCCCCAGGTCTTGGATGTTTACATGTTTGTGATGTCGTTCTTTCTGGTTCCCACGACACAGGGTATCCTAGTGTGGGGCCAGAAGCAATGTATGTACCTGTATGTAAATGTTTATGTTTATGTTTATAGTGATATAGGCGTATAGCCTTATATTCTAATTTTAATATATCGTATTACTTAAAAAAAAAATTGGACTTTGCATCTACGTAATGAGATGATTTATACAGCGTCCAGTGGCATCTTCACTCACACTAGATGGGTGAAGGGACTCAACACCTATACCATCCTGACAGCTTAGCCGGCTTAGCCCACAGGAAAGACAACCTACGTGCGGTGCCAATCAAGCAGCGGGTTTCCTCACGATGTTTTCCTTCACGGTTAGCGTGTATTATATATGTAAGTCTATATTAATGTGTAAGTTTCTTTAATTACACCTTAACCTCCTCAGTCCTGGACCTTAAAAAAATTTTTAATTGTATTTTTTTAAATTTTACTTTAACTTTTTTCTAAACGCTTTCCGAATCTTTTCTCTACCTCGTGCAGTTGACTGGTAGAAAATTCTTATGGCAAGAAGTCCGCCGCGTTGTACGATTTTTTTATGCAAGTCCAATAAAAGTAACGTCATCATCATCATCATCAGCCATTTGACGCCCACTGCAGGACATAGGCCTCCTTCGTGGTTTTCATAACCATGAGGGGTTTTGCCATAATCGCCACGCTTGGCAGGCGGGTTGGCGATCGCAGTATGCGGTTGGAATCTCAGGAAGACACTGCTGCCCGCCTTCTGGTAATTGATTTCCTTAGTCGACTTCTACGACATCCACGGAAGGAAATGGAGTGACGCTATTCTTAATCCGGCGCCACACGGAATTAAATTGTGTAAATTATGAACGTGGGTCAGCACTTGTTAGTGTTGTTGAGAAGCTATTTGGAAAAGTTTGTCTGTTTTGGGTAGCATTAATTTATTTTGGAAAGGATTTATCTAAACCAAATACCTGAGGTGTTCACTGAAATTGCCAATCCACTGTGGGCACGCGTGTTAATTAGGCTGTTTATTTTGGTGATCATTAAATTATCAGTGAGCAGTAATTTTATTATATTCTTTTTGTTGCACTAACCCGTGCTGAGGACAATTTAAATAGATTTTTAAAGTTATTTTATTTACGATAGGTGTTAGTTAACCGTCACCACAATTAATAAGACATTTAACACTGTTAATTAAAGAAAGGGACTGGACAAGTATTTTTCTCACTTTTACAATAAAGCCGTCCCTATTGTGTGATAGAGAGACTAATATTTATTAAATAATAATACTGAATTGTTTACCTTTAAATACATAATCGCGATGTATTTACCATTAAATTTATTTATCCAGTTCATTTCTAACACTAACAGTGCTATAAGTACAAACTTCAAATAAACTTCAAATGCGATAATAAAATGCATGTTTGCTTTCAGCAAATTAACACGCAATTTGTTTTATTTCCTTTAAAAAAAAAACAGATCAGTCTCAAACAGCCTTATGCTTTGGATGCATGTCAATATGTGGCGTGTATTCAATAAGGAAAGGATCGTCGCGGATATTCCCAAAGTGTTATTTTGTTATATATTTTTCCTGGATGAGTGCTTACTGACACGAGGATCGTAGGTTCGACCCAAGAGTTTGTATTTTTAACCGACTTCAAAAAAAGGAAAAAGAGTAACTAAGAAAGTTCGTCTATGCATTTTTTTATTTATGTTCAAAGACAATTGAATCGTGTGATTTTAAAACAACACAAGTCACATGTGTTTTTAAAATAACACTTGCCCATTTTTTTTTTATTAAATTATTTACACCTACCTATTGATTTACATTAGAAAAAAAATTGTAGTTTATTCATACAGAAATCAATATAATATGCTAAAATATTGCTGTTGTAGATATTAGTATTTGAATAAAACAGTTTTTTCTATTTCCTGCAAAGTTGTAATGAAAGGACATGTGTCGTTTTAAAATCACACGATTCAATTACTATCTATCTGATGACATGTTTATTTTGTTAAAAAAGGGGTACTCGTCACAGATCTGTGCCCAACTTAGTATGGGCCACCTATTCGTTGCATTCCGCGAGGGCAGTTCAGGGGTTAAGGAGTCCCATATAACACAACATAAACTCACGCCTGTATCCCGGAAGGGTAGGCAGAGACCAGGGTTTGTCACTTACCACGATCCTGACAAAACTCTTTCGCCCATCTGGTCCCATATGAATTTCGTCAATTGAAGTTCTCGATATTGAAAAATCGTGGATGAAAAAGTAGGACAAGTTGACGGACAGTGTTGGCATGTTTAATAGAAAGGGGTTGAAACACAATGTTTAAAACTAGTTTTATGTGTTGTATTTCTTTTTGTTTGAAACTATTTTTATGTTTGAAAATGCGATCAAAGCTGCATTAAACACATCAATGCGAACCCTGCCACGTTCGTGGCCACATAAACCACGGTACGAGGTGCACACCGATTGATTGAGTGCGCAGCGCGGGGGCGGACCACGCGGCCTAAATGCAGTGGTTTGCGGTTGTTACCACTGAATCGGGATTCACGCTCTAGTATTTTATGGCTCCTCGGCAGTATCGGCCATGATGGGCGATCACGAAATGGGCGATGATCGCCACCATCATCGTGCAGCTGCCCATATGATCGGCACAAGCACGTCGTCTGTCCAACATGTACGTCGAAACTGTAGCAGTTATTATGCATACGATCATTATGATCAAAGATAGGTCCTTATTTAGAGAGACTGCCCAATCTTAGGTATTGATCGCTTGGAGTCTAAACGATCTAAACTTTGGAAATCGTACAGACTTCAATTACTAGCTTGAGAAGCGGAGTCCGGGCCTCTGGCCAGAGGGGATTGTGTTTCGTCGCTACATGGAGGCGAAACAGAAAGCTGAACTCCCTGGACCAAGACCTCAGATGTGTTATATTAGTTTAACCTGCATTTATAATTAGGCTAATAGTTATCATGGCTCATGGTTATGAAAACCACGAAGGAGGCCGGTGTCCTGCAGTGGGCGTCAAATGACTGATCATGATGATGATGATTTATCAGGTAGTTGGTTTCTAAGAAAAGACTGATGAAAAAGAAATGGATGCGAAGAAGGTCGTGGATGTTATCTATACAAAAAGATTATGAATCTTTATCACAAAAATGAAATAAAGTACATTGAAAAAACCAACGAACATGTGTAATGCTCCGCTGTCCGCCACCGGTGAATGAATGATCGGCGATCATGTGAACAGACACTTCTGAAGTGTCCACAGTGAAAAATGAATGATGAATGAAAGTGTGAAGAGATGTAATTGAATCGTGTGATTTTAAAACGACACATGTCCTTTCATTACAACTTGTCAGGAAATAGAAAAAACTGTTTTATTCAAATACTAATATCTACAACAGCAATATTTTAGCATATTATGTTAATTTCTGTATGAATAAACTACAATTTTTTTTACTAATGTAAATCAATAGGTAGGTGTAAACAATTTAATTAAAAAAAAAATTAACAAGTGTTATTTTAAAAACACATGTGACTTGTGTTGTTTTAAAATCACACGATTCAATTACCCACCATTCTCTTTGATGCGTGCATGCCAACCGTAAAAACAACAACTCACAGATTTAGGCGATCATAGACGATGATCGGCGATTACAAGCGATTAGGCTCTCTATAAAATCGTGCCCGTGGGTAATCACCTGTCATCGGCGATTGTGTATAGGCACCTTTAGAGTGATCCTTGAGGTTCACTGACGTAATGAAGAAAATATATCTTTACAGGTCAGATCAAGCTCTCAATCACCACGGCCGTGAACTTAAGGCAAAAACCAAGGACTAGATAGCATTAACGCCAAAATTGCCGGTCAAAAGTATTCAGCGTTTTCAGATTTTAAGTTCATTTGAGAGTAAAATGCATTTTAGAACACCTATTTTATGAATTGTGTTGCTTAAGATTTTTGAAGCAAAAACTTCTTAAGGCACTCTTGTTCAGAACATTGAACAAAACTGGTCCATCATGGATTCAATCAATTAATCAATCAGCCCGTAATTGTCCACTGCTGGACTTAGGCCTCCCCCAGGCACGCCAGCCGCTGCCAGCAATCTGCCTCAGATCGTCGGTCCAGCGAGCTGGTGGGCGTCCTACGCCGCGTTTGCCCAGCATCAAGGCAGCATCTGTTTATTTTGTTCCTGTGATGTGTCTTGATGGTATAATGAATGTCTTTAATTCTTCCTTTCTTTCATCATGGATTGTTGACGCCGAAGTAGTTATCCTCTGCTTCAGCTTATCGGTGATGCTTAAAAAAACTTCTACTCAAAATCTCATGCGAGTACAGTCGGCAGCGCAGTGAGTAAAGCCTAAAAATATTTTTGACGACGAAAACAACTTCCTAGCCTAAATACACACACCTAGTAAAGGCTTAAAATTGTTTTCGCGACGGAAACAAACTTTCTAGCCTGAACACATACGCGGTATTCAACTGAAAAACCCGCCAATTTCCTGAAGTTTCCGCAAAAAAGCCAAGTCGTCGCTCTATTGATTTCAACTGAAACAGTGGACCTGTCTATTGCTCTGTGTCGATATTAAATACTCAGAATGGCTGCTCCATAAAACCTTTGTAATTATACCTTGTTTTGTTATTAAAAAATACATAAACTTGCACATGTATCCTGGAGAGGTAGGCAAAGATCAGGGATTGCCACTTGTCATGATCCTGACAGACCTCATTCGTTTTAGTCGCTACATGCACGAGCTAGGCTAAGCTTTACTAATAGCTACATCCCCTATGTGATCGAAGTACGTGAGCAAAACAAAAATAAATGTCACTCTGACCTGTCACTGGTATAAACATAAACATTTACATACAGGCACATACATTGCTTCTGGCCCCACACTAGTATACCCTGTGTCGTGGGAACTAGAAACAACGACATCACAAACATGTAAACATCCAAGACCTGGGGTTTTTTTATCCCCAGCCGGGATTCGAACCCGGGACCACACGCATGGCATCTAACTATTGTTTACGAAGTACAGTGCATCTACAATCCGTCGTCGTGCATGACAGTTGTCACTGGCGCTGCGGTCGCATTAGTTCGCTTGAATTGGATGCCGGAGGTCGTGGGTTCGATTTCCACTGGGGGCTGCCGTACATTTATACGAACGGCCTCAGTCTTGGTGTGTTTACCTGTATGTGATATCCTTGCCTGGTTACCATCGCACAGGGTATCTTAGTTTGGGACCTGGACGAGTGACTGTATTGTATGAAAGTTATTATTATTAATAATAATTTTAGCTCTGTTCGCTTCTGCGACCACTAGTTTTCTCTTTTCACCATCTGTCATTGTCAACCGACTGATGAACTATATCTTGCTTATGACACAAATGCGGCGGTGATGCGACAGTCTTTCTATGTGTTCCTATTGTCAGGTCGCCTCTTCCATTACCGGATATGAACAAAGTTTTTCAGCTCCGAACACACTGGGCTAATACCGGCGACCCACCTAGACAAAGTTTGTTTCCAAATTCTGCGACGGATTCATTGGCTTCTCTGATTTTTCAGCAGTTTGAGATTTTTTTACGGTCCGCTTTTGGGAGGCCACAAACGGCCATATTGGCTTAAAATTCCAACCGAAATGTTAAAAGTTACAAAGTTAGTTTGCTAGTTAAAGCCTTTATATTTAACTCTAGATTATATGGGTAGATAGACAATATGGACATAATAAGGTTCTAGTCTAGGGATTTAGAGATGGACGCAAACGTTTGGGAAGGCAACCAACGAGATGGATGAATGACCTGGTCAAAGTGGCAGGTAAAGACTGCACACGAAAAGCCCAAAAAAAAGGCGTGCATTGGAAGAGACCTGTACTCAGCATGGCGCCGGTGACTATAGGTTGAAGAAGAGATGCGTCTAGTGAAAACTTTAATTTCTACTAGTCAGCTGAAGTGCCTGGTGTATGTTTTTTTATGTCGGATTACTGTAAAGTGAACACAAAAGGATTGCGGTGCTCACTGCCTCACCAGTTGCGGACATAGAGCCTAATCGAGTCTTGATGCTTGTCTTCTTTGGGCGTTTACGATTACTGACTCAAGCTAAGTTGCATGTTTTCTTTATTTAAATGCGAATTATTATTTACTTTCTTTGTCTTTGTTTGATTTTCGTCTTTATCATTTCTCAACACAACGTATGGGTCCTGAAGGTTTGTCAATTTTCTGAAAATTTATTGGCCAAAGAAAAAAGGTCGTGATCGTCTAGTTAAAGACGATCACGACCTTTTTTCTTTGGCCAATAAATTTTCAGAAAATTGACAAACCTTCAGGTTATGTTATATATTATTATTTACGTGGGGAGATGGCGTCTCGCATTTAATTTTATTTGAGGGTATTGCCCCCCATCCTTTTTACATTACCTAGCACCTACACAATTATCTCACCTTAGTTGGTTTAAGCAACAGGAACTCTTATTAATGCAGAGTTCTGATCAACGTTGCAGTGAACAAATTCACCTGATTAAAGAACACGCAAGTTGCGGTCAATAAGCTGTCGATTGTACATACACCATTGTCATTTGTAGATATCCTTTCCAGTTTCATCCAATACACTCGAGTGTACCAATAATTTACCCTGAAAGCGAACGAGCTAAGTAAAGTCTAGACCGGACTAATTAAAAAAAAAAAAAGTCCTGAAAATCTATTGGCCTCCAGTGTCGGTTCAAACGGAATAAAGTGGACAACTTTCTCGTTCGAAATTGCTCTGTACAGAGTTTTCCGTTTGTGACTTAACCTTCAACCCGCAGTCAAGCTAGCTTAGAGCTAGCTTAGGTCAGTTTATGATATCCTTTAAACTATCAAGTCAATAAAAGGGTTTTTGACGTCAAAAGTCTTTCAATTCGGTAGTAGCTACATGTCACCTTGACGAGGGATGTAACTCTCTAATTATGTGTCGTGTGCAATTAGTTAATATGTCGTTGAGTAGGACAAAGTAGCCATTACTCCGATCGTCATGACTGGTGCTGCTAGATGGCACCAGTGCCGCGTAACACATTGCGCAGTTTGAGATTAGTAGTTTATGCAACTGTCATATGTGAGCGAATCTTAGAATGCGTGTGTGGGTTTATCTAGGCTTTGCCTCGTATGATAATAGTATCAGACGAGTATTCTAATATTGTTTTATATGCAATTGCATACACAACTTTATCTTCACTCATTTATAAATGTTACTAAAGTAAACAAGAAACTAATAATGGCGGCAAAACAAATCCAAACTGTGCAGGTCCGCATTCTGTTTTTTTTTTGGGATAGGCAAAGGAGTCATACGTACATACAGGCCTGTGCCCAGTGTGGGTGAATCAGACCAAAAATTCGCAGAATAGTTTACTGCAAGGAGAATTTTGACCGGACGTGTATCAGCAAGGAGAATTTTATCCAGAAGTGTATCGTAATAACAAAAAAAAGTTATGTTACGATACAGGTTGGCAGAAATTCTCATAAATATAAAATTTGTATCCTTATTTATTTTTTTAAGTTTTACAGTTGTCTGTGAAATATAATATCAACTTGTAAGATCATAATTCGAATCTTACGACATGAGTGTAGATAAAAAAATTAACGCTTACTTAAGGCGATATTACACGGTTCAATCAAATTAAAGCAATTCTATAGTAAAGCATTTAAGCAAAGACGTATTTAAATGGTTCAACCAAATTGACAATTTAAGACATTAAATATTAATTATAGCGAGGTCGCGCCAACAACTGGTATACGCGGGAGTGTCACTAATCTGAGACTATTTAAAAGAGTTACATAATATTTTTATAAGCATGTTACTTTTTAAGTCATATTGCCGCGCCCGACAGGGTCCATAATCGGTATTATACACTCAGTGTTATTTAAGACCTTATTTACATTATGGTACAATAAATATTTTGATTTGATTTGATTTTCATTTTCTAATTTATCGCCCCTCCGAGACACCGCCAATATTTCAGTCTTCTTTTAATGAACTTCCAATCTCACGCTGGTTTCTGACCTTAAAATTTTGTAATTTTATCACACAAACCCTCATATATTTGGAATTATCCAAAAATTAACGTGACTGCCACGCCACTTAAACACCATTTTTAAACAAAAAATCGCTTGATCGTTCAATCTCCGTGTTTGCACTTTTCAATCGCATTGAACGATTTATCAATATTGAGTCAATTGCATTGCAGTATTGTCACTGACCCAATGTGGTTGCTAGCTAGGTAGCCTAGTGGGTAGCACATAGGACTCGAAAGCGGAAGACCCAGGTTCGATTCCCAGTGCGGGCATGTACCTATGTTTTCCAAGTTATGTACATTTGTGAAGTTATAGTAGCAATACCACTCGCTAACGGTGAAGGAAAACATCTTGAGGAAACCTGAGTGTCTGTGCCCGCTTTAGTCCACTGACCGTCCTGCCGCCTGACCACGTCTCTACCCACAACAAAACACATTACATAAACTTATGCCTGTATCCGGAGGGGTAGACCAGTCTGCCACTTGTTATGATCTTGACAGACCTCAGTAGAAAAAACACATCAAATGTGGCTGGGTTGGTCGCCGTACCTCGCGCCGGATTTCACGAAACGAAACGAAACGAAACGAAACGAAACGAAACGAAACGAAACGAAACGAAACGAAACGAAACGAAATGAAATGAAATGAAATGAAATGAAATGAAATGAAATGAAATGAAATGAAATGAAATGAAATGAAATGAAATGAAATGAAATGAAATGAAATGAAATGAAATGAAATGAAATGAAATGAAATGAAATGAAATGAAATGAAATGAAATGAAATGAAATGAAATGAAATGAAATGAAATGAAATGAAATGAAATGAAATGAAATGAAATGAAATGAAATGAAATGAAATGAAATGAAATGAAATGAAATGAAATGAAATGAAATGAAATGAAATGAAATGAAATGAAATGAAATGAAATGAAATGAAATGAAATGAAATGAAATGAAATGAAATGAAATGAAATGAAATGAAATGAAATGAAATGAAATGAAATGAAATGAAATGAAATGAAATGAAATGAAATGAAATGAAATGAAATGAAATGAAATGAAATGAAATGAAATGAAATGAAATGAAATGAAATGAAATGAAATGAAATGAAATGAAATGAAATGAAATGAAATGAAATGAAATGAAATGAAATGAAATGAAATGAAATGAAATGAAATGAAATGAAATGAAATGAAATGAAATGAAATGAAATGAAATGAAATGAAATGAAATGAAATGAAATGAAATGAAATGAAATGAAATGAAATGAAATGAAATGAAATGAAATGAAATGAAATGAAATGAAATGAAATGAAATGAAATGAAATGAAATGAAATGAAATGAAATGAAATGAAATGAAATGAAATGAAATGAAATGAAATGAAATGAAATGAAATGAAATGAAATGAAATGAAATGAAATGAAATGAAATGAAATGAAATGAAATGAAATGAAATGAAATGAAATGAAATGAAATGAAATGAAATGAAATGAAATGAAATGAAATGAAATGAAATGAAATGAAATGAAATGAAATGAAATGAAATGAAATGAAATGAAATGAAATGAAATGAAATGAAATGAAATGAAATGAAATGAAATGAAATGAAATGAAATGAAATGAAATGAAATGAAATGAAATGAAATGAAATGAAATGAAATGAAATGAAATGAAATGAAATGAAATGAAATGAAATGAAATGAAATGAAATGAAATGAAATGAAATGAAATGAAATGAAATGAAATGGAAATGAAATGGAAATGAAATGGAAATGAAATGGAAATGAAATGGAAATGAAATGAAATGAAATGAAATGAAATGAAATGAAATGAAATGAAATGAAATGAAATGAAATGAAATGAAATGAAATGAAATGAAATGAAATGAAATGAAATGAAATGAAATGAAATGAAATGAAATGAAATGAAATGAAATGAAATGAAATGAAATGAAATGAAATGAAATGAAATGAAATGAAATGAAATGAAATGAAATGAAATGAAATGAAATGAAATGAAATGAAATGAAATGAAATGAAATGAAATGAAATGAAATGAAATGAAATGAAATGAAATGAAATGAAATGAAATGAAATGAAATGAAATGAAATGAAATGAAATGAAATGAAATGAAATGAAATGAAATGAAATGAAATGAAATGAAATGAAATGAAATGAAATGAAATGAAATGAAATGAAATGAAATGAAATGAAATGAAATGAAATGAAATGAAATGAAATGAAATGAAATGAAATGAAATGAAATGAAATGAAATGAAATGAAATGAAATGAAATGAAATGAAATGAAATGAAATGAAATGAAATGAAATGAAATGAAATGAAATGAAATGAAATGAAATGAAATGAAATGAAATGAAATGAAATGAAATGAAATGAAATGAAATGAAATGAAATGAAATGAAATGAAATGAAATGAAATGAAATGAAATGAAATGAAATGAAATGAAATGAAATGAAATGAAATGAAATGAAATGAAATGAAATGAAATGAAATGAAATGAAATGAAATGAAATGAAATGAAATGAAATGAAATGAAATGAAATGAAATGAAATGAAATGAAATGAAATGAAATGAAATGACGTACTTATGGTGGTCGGAGAAGGGCGAGAGGGCGAGAAGCGGACTTTTGACAAGCGCTTTAATATTAACTCGGTTTTTACCGTGCCCAACGTCCTTGACTTAAGTCTTTTGCCGAATAACGACTTACGCTCACCACACTTCAATGTGTGGCCAAATACGCTCCAAGCTTCAAGTAAACGATTGAGGGAAAGATAGTATTTCCGTGTATTTCTGGGTACAGTATATTACTGCACCTTTAGCACGGCCTTTAGCAAGGATTGTGAAAGTGTAGATTCGTCCTTTGAACCAAAAAGCAAACTCTACCATTTAGATTCTAGAGGGTTCCAGGAATACGTCATAAACAACACGAGATAGATAAATAATTTAACCCAAAACTAAAAGCTTGTACCCTTTCCCCTATCATAATTCGTAGAAGCGCGGTTCGACCCAAAAACACTGGAAAGTGAGAGGCACAGTAAGGTGACTGCGTACATTCTACAGTTGATCAATCTCTATTGGTATTTTTATAGACTCGCGATTAGACCCTTTAAAAGTATAACTATGTAATATCTATATAGTGCATCTGTGAAGTTATAGTAGCAATATATACCACTCGCTTACGGTGAAGGAAAAAATCGTAAGAAAACCTGAGTGTCGGAGGTGTTCACACACCTCAGAGCTTGAAATTGCCAATCCGCGGTGGGCACGCGTAGTCATTAAGCCTTTAAACTTTGTTTTTGTTACAATAAAAAAACTTTCTGGCGCGTACGTTAATTTTTTTGGATATCAAGTACCTACTCGATGACGATTCGAAAAGTTGGTAGTAAAACACCGGAAAACAATGACAAAAGTCGAAAGTTCAAAAAGAAATGTAGATTTTAAGTTGTAGAATGAAAAATTTTGGTAGAATCCAGAAGAAATCGATGCAATCCTTTGTTTTTGAAGACAGATTTTACTTTATCGAATGTAAAATTCCTGTAGATGTACATAATTACAAGTTTTGAGTTTTATTGTTCACTTTTTCTCCAAACAGAACTTCATAAGATTTGTAACGTTTCTGATCCACAGTGTGTACAATAAGAAAACAATTAAGACGATTTGGTTACAGTTGGTTACTTAGTAACTTTTCTTACTGCTATTTCACTAAACTAACCGAAATGAGAATTAACCTTGTGTCTAAACATAACAACTAACTTTGCTTGACGGTGACGTTAATTTAGTTTCTATGTTGGTTGGTATCAAAAGTAAAAGCCACATTGTACACGCTTCATCTGTTATGAAAGTACTAATTAGAGACAACCTTCATAGTCGTATATATTTTCATATATAGCCTTATCCCACTGCGGGGCACAGGGCTTCTCTCAGAGAGAGAGAGTATGGGCCTTATTACCACACGTGTGTGAGATTTAAGAAAAAAAAAAGCAATATGAAAGCTAAGTTTAATTTAACAAGAGCATGTTAATCAGAAAGCTGAATCTAGTAATGTAATCTGATAATCTTACAACTTAAACAGCCTATATACGTCCCACTGTAGGGCACAGGCCTTCTCTCAGGGAGAGATCAGATCTCTTTCGCTTCATCAACATTCATTGCTCGTTGCTTGCACGCATGTCGGTTTCAGGTACCTTTTAGGGTTCCGTACCTCATAAGAAAAAACGGAACCCTTGTAAGATTACTTTTTTTTCCGACCGTCCGTCCGTCCGTCCGTCTATCTGTCAAGATTTTTTATCTCAAAAACCCGTGGAGGTATCGAGTTGAAACCATATACCTATCAGGTTTATAGTCCTTGACGCGAAAGAGATTTGTCAGAATCGTGGCAAGCAACATTTTATGTGTTTCCGCGACTTTATCTATGTGTCTATGTTTGTCATCATAAGCAGCCTATATGCGTCCCACTGTAGGGCACAGGCTTTCTCTCAGAGAGAGAGTATGGGCTGAATCACCACGCGTGCCCACTGCGGATTGACAATTTCAAGCGCTAAGGTATGTGAACACCTCAGACACTGAGGTATCCTCACGATATTTTCCTTCAAAAGGGCATCCAACTCAGCATGCTGCTGTGTGCCATGGATAGCATAATAGCGGCCGAACTGAATTAAAATAAACAAAGCCAACCTGTTGCAAATATGAATTCAAAATTAATCCCGAAAGGGAAATATAAATTTTATAAATGACATATAAATTAAAGCAATAACCTGATCGCCGGTCCACTGTTGCGTTTTTGCTGCAACAGTTGACTCATTTGCAAATCTCTGTTTACCCATAATCCTATCGATCGATCTATATAAGCCGGCCTTAAATAGTGAAATGTAACAAATAGTCGATGAAGATGTCCCTTTTCATCTAAATAAGGGATGTATTAGCAAAGAAAGAGATTCAATGGGTCTCCGTGCATGCAGCAATACCACTCGCTAACGGTGAAGGAAAACATCGTGAGGAAACTTGGGTGTCTGAGGAGTTCACACACCTCAGCGCTTGAAATTTCCAATCCGCGGTGGGCACGCGTGATGATTAACCCCATACTCTCTCTCTCTCTCTGAGAGAAGGTCTGTGCCCTATTGTGGAACGTATATAGGCTGCATTATAAGATAAACGAGCAATGAATGTTGATGAAGCTAAAGAGATCTACCAGGATCGTGGCAAGTGGCTGTCTCTGGTCTCTGCCATAACATAAACTCACGCCTCTGGTGCAGGCATGAGTTTATGTTATGTTGTTACTAAATAGTCCGGTACAGGAATATTCCCCACTTGATCTGAATTGCGTGGAGGTTCGATTGATTTACTATAACTAAACAAAATAAACTTCCAGACAACAGGACCACTTGTCCTTGGCCCTTGGTTTAATGTAAAACGTCCATAAGCGTTAATTTTTAGCTCAAAGTGCCTAATGTGTTACTTGGCACTGGCGCCATCTAGCGGCACGTGTCAAGATGATCTGAGTAATGGCTACGTTGTTCTACTTAAGGCTTTAATAAGGGCTAACCAGCGCCGCCAATGAACAAAAAATCACAATCCGTTTTTGCAAAAAAGTGAACGACAAAATTGTCTGTGTTGGTAACAGCAATTTTTAGAACCTACAGCTTTCCTCTCTGCTACAGCTTAGAAATTAGGTTAAAGAATCTAGGCTACAATTTCCTTTTTGGTGAAAACGGCAGTTTCTGGCGGAATTGAAATTGTGGACTAGGTTCTTGACCCTAGGTTCTAAGTTGTAGATTCTAAAAATAGCTATCACTAATACAGAAAACTCTGTCATTGAATTTTTTGGAAAAATGAATACAATCGAAGATGTGAGTTTTTTTTTTCATTGGCGGCGCTAGTTCAAGCCTTAACGATGTGTTATAACCTCCTCAGCCTGGCTTTGACAATAACAATGGTTTTAAATTGTTGTTTTCAAGGAGCTGCACACGACACGTAGTGATGATGATGATGATGATGATGATGATGATTATGATTATGATGATGATAATGATGATGTCCTTTACAACGATTTCGTCGACGGCGACACCCCGACAAGGACCCATCTTAGACCCGAGCGTGCGCTCGAGCGTGTGATGCAAAACCGAATTTGCTCTTAAACACACGGTCACAGCTGCCGCAATACAGTTATTACACTTATTCAAGCCTTAACGATGTGTTATAACCTCCTCAGCCCTGACTTTGAAAATAACAATGGTTTTAAATTGTTGCTTTCAAGGAGCTGCACACGACACGCAGTGACAGAGTTACAGCCCTCGGCGAGGTATTTTCGTTGCATGCAGTTTCAGCAGGTGACCCCCTGCTAGCAAACTAAAAGACGCTTCACGTTACCCTGTTAACTGGATACCACCGTACCAAATTTTCTTCACTTGTCTAATAGGAAACAATCCAATCCCAGGTCTACCAGGTCTAATCGTCTAACCCTGAGGTCTTCTCCACAGGAGAGACGGCCATCCGCTCCCGCTACGCCCGGCTGACGGTGCTGGTACCGCCGGAGCCTCCGCGCATCCTTCAGGGACCTTCCGTCGAGGCGGTGGAGGACCAGGACCTGAGCATGGAGTGCGTCTCCTTGGGGGGAAAACCTCCTGCTGAGGTGAGTGAGAATAAACATAAACTCATGCCTGTATCCCAGTAGGCGCCGACCCAGGCAGAGTTTTGTAAAACTACAATTCGTTAGTTTGTTGTGACGGTTCCATGTGGCAGAGAATTCCTAATTATTTGTCTGTGGATTGATCGACTTTGAAATGTACATTGAGTTGTCATATGAGACCACGATTTGTAGTTCTGTAAAACCAGCCCCAGAGTTTACCACTTGCTACTATACCGACAAACCTCTATTTTTTATTTATTTATTTGCTTCTTAGCTAAATAGATTATAGAATAAGCCTAAAACTAATAACAGGTATTACGTACAAAGATGATACAGGTTTTATCCTTTTTTAGGGAGCAGGGTACCACTGCCTTAATGATAACGTCACTGTAAAATGTTCCTTGAATAAATTATCTTTATCAAAGTTGGTTACTTCATCAACATTCATTAGTCGTTGCATGCACGCACGCGGGTTTCGGGTACTTTTTGTCTTTTCCTTTGCTAATAAATTACCTACTTGGTCGCAGTATGTCATTATAAGAATCCGTGTTAAATTATACATGGTGTATCAGAAATATTCAGTATCAGTTTATTCTACTCATGAATGTAAACTACTTTTGTTATGAGAGAAACTCTAAAATATTTGCTGTTTCATGCGCTCACTGGAATAAACATCATAATTTACTACGTCGGGTACACCTGATATTTTTAGGGTTCCGTACCCGAAGAGTGCCAAAGGGGACTCTATTGCTAAGCCGTTTTTGCTCGATATTAATAACAGCAACAGACGCTTGAAATATTCACAGAATATTTAGTTCTATATCCGCTTTAAAAATAAATAATTAAATTGTTCTTTAATTATTTTTCTTAAGTTTTACCGGACCTGCTTTTAATGTTTAATGCTTAAATACTGTTTTAAACAGTAAATAATGTTTTTTTAGGTATTAACAGGTGCTGAGCTGAACCCACATATAACTGAATTATTGTCATTTAATCTTGACTACCTCGTTGGTCTATTGGTTAACACGATTGACTACCAAAACAGAGGCAGTGGGTTCGACTCCCGCTGGACGCCGCCGTATTTAATTTGCTCAAATGACCTCAGGGTGTATTTCCATGTTTGTCATGTTCTTGCCCGGTTACCATGTCCTGGTCTATCCATGAACTAGGGCATCCTAGTTTGGGATCAGGACAAGTGATTGTGTTGTGTGAAAGTTTTTATTATCTTCTAGATCAGTTGTCTCTGTAGGTTTTCATGTGGTTTTCTGGTAACAATATCACTTAGATGAGAAAGATTCAGTGATATTTGGGTTATACGAAGTTTCCGTTACTTAAAAATTTCTTCATCTTCCAAATCAATGATTTCTTTGGTTTTTTTTTACATCAGCAATTAGTAAGTTTAGTCATATCGACGTTTGGATTGGAACTAGGGATGATCAGCTGGCTCCCATGCGTACCACGATATGACTAAACGTACAAAAAATACTTTGCGAGGTAATAATATCAGGGTTTTCCACAGATAACATGGGTAGACCACGATGGCGGTGTCCTCACTCAAGGAGTCACTTATACGGTGGAACCTATGTCTGATGGCAGACGGTTTACAGCCAGGTAACTTTTACTTCTTTGCCTGCGACATTCGCGGCCTTCTTTATACAGGTTTAAAAAAACACGACTCCTCTCAAACTCTTGTCAGAGGCAGTTTAAATAACTTTTATTGGCATACGTATTTGTACAAGCTGTTAAATAACAATCTAGTGTGTCGGTAGTTTGGTAAAATAAGAAATGTTTAGTAACAGCAGTAAGATGGCGTGGACTAACCTCCGCGCTAGTTATCATCGGTGGTTACGTCTTTATCTTTATATAAACTGCATCGGAGGAGGATTTTGAGGAATCGTGGTTTTAAAATAAGACTGGAGGAATCAAACGCATTTGCGGGCATTTCTCTACATCGAGTATGTTGCGGTGGGGGTTTCTGGGCACACCTACCGCGGAACTTGATGTATTCTCATCGCGAATGCCCCTTGGTATCAAAGCGAAAGAAAAAAACAACATATGAAAATAATGTCTCTGTTTCTTAGGTCCGTGCTCTCCATACGGCCAAGGAGGCATCATCACAACCAGACGTTCACCTGCCAAGCTCAGAACACCGCTGATAGAGCCTACCGAGCAACCACTATCAAGCTGGAGGTAAGTTTTGCTTATATTTTTCGTTCTTTCATGCGGAACTTGTCCTCGGGAATGTTGTGGGTAAACAAAGCGAATCGTTTTGCGAGGAAATACAATAAAAAAAATAAGTATAATAAAATTTCACCAAAGCCTATTTACAACAAAATGGCGTGCTTTTTTTGCAGAACGCGCGTTTCATACAGTTTTTTTTTCTTGAGGCAAAGGTACAGTATACATACAGCTAATAACGTGAAAAATATTTTTGTTTGTGGAAACAAAACATGTATTTTTAAATGAGATAATCAAGAATCTTATGTGTTATGGTTTTTATCATCATTCAATTATTGCTAGAGCGCGCATACTTATAAATAATTGTTTTTTTTTTGGACAGCAAAACCTCCTTGCATCTTTGTAATTTTTTAGATTTTATTCCTTGCACCGTACACCACAGAGTCAAAAACTTAAAAAATTTACTTTATTTCACGCGTGAAATAAAGGATTTTAGTACTGTTTTATTTCACGCGTGAAATAAAGAGTCGGTTTCCGGATAATTTTATTACACAAAAAAGAAAACTTTACGAGCAACTGCATTGAAAAGAATATTCTTATCTTATCTTATCTTTATTTTGTTCGAGTTAATTGTTGACGAATCCTTTTGAAACCTAAACTCACACGTAGACTTACCCCTCGTAATTAAATATAATTACAATTTAACTATTGGCGGTTTAACGCACTTAGGTAAGCTGTTATTATTAATTAATTATACGTTTATTGCACTTAAGTAAAAAATACAGTGGCAATGTGGCGGGTTTAATACTATTTCCTATCATCTAGCTACATAACATCCATACCTAATATGTTAGGGTTAAACCTAAATAGAGGGTCACAAAAGTCAAACACAACCATCAAAGTATCAAATTACTTCTGCAGAATAAGGGGCGACTCCGCAGTGTAAATAAGGGCTTTTATTAATGTTCTAAGTTGTCTAGACGAAGCCTTATGACATAGGGTATTATTTAACAGAGGGCACGCGGGGCCGATGGAGAAATGTTAAGGCGCGTACACATTGAACTGTCATCCGAGTCGATTTCAAGCTACTAATTCTTTGATTCTAGACCCAATGGCGCTAACTCTAGTTCTGTCTGCGCTCGCCCAAAAAAACTCATACGGAATTGCATACCGAAAAGGTATATCCAACCAAAGGTACACCAAGCTGCTGTTATTTATCATAACTCGGCTCTTACATCTCCGTAATGAGATGATTTATACAGTGTCCATGGGCACCTTCACTCATACTAGAAGGGTGAAGGGACCACTCGGACGCTGCAGTGCCTGGGACATTATTTCTTGCATGCTTGCCCAGCAACTATACCATTCTGACGGCTTGGTCGGCCTAGCCCACAGCAAAGACAAGTCAATACGTGCGGAGTCAACCAAGCCGCGTTATTATACAAGAGTGTATATTAACTGTTTTTTTTACTATATATGTATTTTTGTACAACTATTGTTTTCTTAAATAAATAAATAATTATACAAGAAGCCTAAGAGTCAAATGATAATGCTACATTTACTTTGTTAAATTGTCATTAACTTTGCATATCACTTAATAAACATTTAATATCAGTAACTTCAAAACTGTAGGTAGCCAACACAATGTAAATATTAGAAATAAATATAAACTTCCGTTCCCAAAATTTAGGCTGGCAAAGGTTAATACATCCTTTATGGGTCATTGTATACGTTTCTAGAATAAGATCCCCGGGGGTAAAATAAGCTTGCCAGAAACGTGGTCCAAAAAATGTGTAAGGCACACTGTTGGCGACAGATCTGGCAACCCCGTTGCTGTGTGAGAATGTTATACTTACATAGCAAAGGGGTATTTGCCTGGATCGATTTCTATTTTATTGTCCTTTTTATTATTAAATTTATTATAAATATAAGTAATATCTATAATTCGGGCTTTCCATTTTCGGCGCTAACACACACATTAAGTCATTCATTAAGTCGCAGTTTCTGTGCTAATTTGAATAAACATTTTGAATTGAATTATTACCAATATACAAGAGCTTTATCTCGTGTAAAGTCGTGTATTTATTTTGTATAAGTATTTTAATGTTAAACTTTACATGAAATAAGGAGGTAAAGAAAGAAAAACATTTATTGGGACAAATTAACACATCACAAGAAAGAAAACGCGTAACTAGTAACATAAATAACCTGACATACGTATATATTTTTATATAACACCTGCTCGTCAATGGCATATTATGTGTCATGCAAACTCAACTTAAAGCAAGTCATTAGTGTCCTATGGTCTAGCCGGGTCATTATAAATGTACTGAATTTCATAATCCCCTAGGAATTTGAATTTGGAATGCAATCAACATTGAATATACGAGCTCCTTGCAATCCATGACCAAACGTCAAAATTAGAATATAAACTTTTCATAGAGCCCTACAACAAGAAGAATTTATTCAAAATTAGAATGAAAACTTTTTCTTTTTAATTGTATTATGTTTTATTGCCTCGCAGTGTTTATATGAAGCAGAGTATGCATTTTGGGGATAAAGCAGTGTATTTGTCTCGGGCGTTTTTGAACCCCTCGGCCTCGGGATTCTAGTTTTAACTCCCTCGCTTCGCTTTAAAGCACTCTACCCAGTTTAACCTTCCTTAGGGAAGAGACCCGTGCCCCTCGGTGGGGACATAATGGGTTGATGATGATGACTCTACCCAGTTACGTTACGGGCGAATTTACAACAAAAAAATATCGCTGGACCACTGGCAACTGCATAGCAACATGTGCTGTCGTGAGCATAAAAATTAGAAGCTTAAGTGACTGCGCTAATACGTACTCGTAAAGTTTTAAGCACCGACTCTTCAAAAACTGTAAAACAACAAAACCATAAAGCGAATTTTATGCTCCATGTGCACACGTCCTAACGTAAAGAAAGCTGCTGACCTGGCTTCTGTTCGATTAATTTAGTGTGAAGTAGATTAGTGACCGATCAGTTTTATAGATTCTTGTGACGAATAATGAGAGGCCTGAATGTTATGAGGGACTAAAATTACTTACATTTAATAAAACCAAAATGTTTTAGCAAATAGATAAAAAAAAATATTTGCATCTGCACACATATACACCTTGAAATCTGGGTAGATTGAAAGCTGCGGTTATGTTATGAGTAATTAAGAATGCTGTCTATTTAGACTAATAATTTTAAGTACAGACGTAAATAAAAAAAAAAAACGGCCAAGTGCGAGTCGGACTCGCGCACGAAGGGTTCCGTACCATTATCTGTACAACATCAGACAAAAAGATAAAAAACAGCAAAAAAATCACGTTTATTGTATAGGAGCCCCCCTTAAATAATTATTTTATTTTGTTTTTAGTATTTTTTGTTATGGCGGCAACAGAAATACATAATCTGTAAAAATTTCAACTCTCTAGCTATCACGGTTCTTGAGATACGGCCTGGTGACAGCCAGACGGACAGACGGACGGACGGACAGACAGACAGCGAAGTCTTAGTAATATGGTCCCGTTTTTACCCTTTGGGTATGGAACCCTAAAAAAAGTAGTTTCGAAATCTTGTCAAAAAATTCGCGAACACTCTAGGCATGATGACAGTAATTGAGAATTCACTAAAAATATGTATTTATTTAACAAGATTTGAATTTTCGAATACGAAACACGCATTTTTTTATTATTAAGAGCGGGATTGATAATTATTACGGTAACTAAAATTTACAAAAATCCTATGTCTGCCATATTAAGTTGAATGGCTGTTAAGACGCGAATAAAAATAGAACACTACCGAAATTGCTGTGTTGACGTTTTACACCACAGATTAATTTTACACTTTTGCACCGTGACGTTACAAGCGACGCCATGACATTGGCGAGCGTTTCGGTAGGAATTTGAAATATAAAAACTAAAATGTCTTTTTCTACCAAATCATAATAATTTGTCACAAAAAGGTATATCCGTATTAACTGGGTTAAACCTTAACTGTAACCAAAAATATGAAATAGATCGTAAATGATGTACGCTTTGGGACATTATAGGACAGTTTTTTAAAAATTTGTCATCATGCCTATTAGTACCGCTTCTCCGTCTATCAGAAAAATGGCATGCGGACCCGCAGCGCACCGCTCTGGCTGGCTACTAATGGTTCTCATAGATTCGAGTTTGGGTCGAGGTATAGGAAAGGGCCTTTTTAAAAAAATACATACTGGCGTATCCGACAGATAACATTATTTTCCACATAATCATCATCATCATCATCAGCCATTTGACGCCCACTGCAGGACATAGGCCTGCTTTGTGGTTTTCATAACCACATATCATTTTACAATGTTTACAATGGTTACGGTTTCAGTGACTGTTTTTTGTAAAAAAATATTTTTTAAATAATGTAAAAAAGAACATATTCAATCTTATTTATGAAAAAATGATTCCTCTAAAGCACTTCTCAGAGGCAGTTTTTTTTTTATCGGTGGTTACGTTTTTCCCTTTGCCACAGTCCCTATAATATTTTAAGGAAACGTGTTTTTATATATAAGATCGTAGATCTTTAGATAACAGTCTCCATACGCTCTAAGTTCCATAGAGATTAGATCCATTTTTATGGCTAAGCCGCGTTTTGTTAAAATGGCGAAAGGAAGAAAAAACATATCGACACCCTCTGTGTCACAACTTCAGGAGACCACAAAAAACAAACGTCTGCCGCTTCGAACATAATTTCCATGGGAATGGCCTTGCGCGGAAAAGCTGCCAATCACGAGTTCCTTTCAGTTACAGAGGTATCCGTTCTATTTTTGTGTTCTGAGGTTCTAACCAAAAACTGAGGTACCTTTTGTACTTCTATCCTTTTTATAGCGGTTTTAAATTTTATTTTGTTATACTATGTTTTCAAATTCATAAGTGTGACCATCATCATCATCGTTCAGCCACAAGAAGTCCACTGCTGGACATAGGACTCCTACATGTATTTCCAAAAAGACCGGTTGGAAGCGGCTTGCATCCAGTGTCTTCCTGCCACTTGGATGAGGTCATATGTCATTCTGGTAGCTGGTCGTCCTACGCTGCGCTCGCCGATATGTGGTCTCCATTCGAGAACTTTTTGGCCCCATCGGCCATCAGTTCCGCGTGCTATGTGCTCCGCTCACTGCCACTTCGTAAGTGTCATAAATAATTGTTTTTTTTTAATTATAATTTAAAAAATAAAGTTACGTAAAAAATAAAAATAAAGGTTTTCTTTTATCTTCACCACGCGAAAAACAGAAAACTGTAATGGTCTTTGTACTAAAAAAATAAGTTCCGTTTAAATATTTTTATTCGAAAAAATAGATAGTTTTGAGAGCCTACGCAGAGTATTTTGATCTGGCCTGCTTTAATTAAGTTTTAGGGTTCCGTACCCGAAGGGGTGCCAAACGGGACACTATAACAAACACTTATCTGTCCGTCTGTCTGTCTGTCACCAGGCTGTATCTCATGAACCGTGATAACTAAGCAGTTGAAATTTTCACAGATGATGTATTTCTGTTGCCGCTTTTATGAAAAATACTAAAAACAGATTAAAATTGATACTTAAGAGGGGCTCCCATACAACAAACGTGATTTTTTGCCGTTTTTTCTCGATCTTTGTGTCTAATGTTGTATAGATAATGGTACGGAACCCTTCGTGCGCGTGTTAATAATTTATCCTAATCTAATATAAAAAAACGTGTCACAGTGTTTGTTATCGAACTCCTCCGAAACGGCTTCACCGATTTTCATGAAACTTTTTCTGTATATTTTTTGGTAGGTCTGACAATAGGTCCTAGGCTAATCAATATGGCAAAACAACGTTTGCCGAGTCTGCTAGTATTAGATATAGTTGTAGTAGGTACTCATATTACAAAATAATGTAGACTATGTAGAGGAGTACAGGCCTTCTTTCAGAGCGGAAGCATAAGGTGGTATAAGTATCGGCTTAATCATCACGCGTACCAACCGCGGATTGATAATTTTGAGCGCTGAGGTATGTGAACTCAGCTTTCCTCGCGATGTTTTCCTTCACAGTTAACGAGTGGTATTGCTTTTAAAAATTCACAAATGTACGTAACTTAGAAATCAAAGTCACTGGTACAGCTCAGGGCTCGAACCCACGACCTCCTGAACGTGAGGCAAGGGTTCTACCGCCGCGCTAGTCGTGATACAACGGAACCCTAAAGCGGGGTGAAGAATAAAAGGCGCGAACGCAAAAAAAACTCGTCGTTTTCTGATACGCTGACGCGCCGCCGGGATGTTCACGAAAAGTGTCACAAAATTAGAGCTCAGGCTACTCTCTTATTTTCAGTTTTCCACCTTAAGACGTGACCAGTACCGTGACCCCCGCCTCTCCCGCGACGCCGCCATTTCACGGCGACAAAAGGGCGATAAGATTGATAGCCGCAGATCAACTTTAACTGGCCACGCGACAGACTGAACCAGCGAATTTTCCGAGTAAAGAAGTACGAAATTAAGGCTCTTTGGCGACTCCGAAAGCGAAAGAGGGTAGTGTTCTTTGCGCGTATGTATGTATGTATGGGTATTTAGAGGACGATTGTAGCTAGTTTTTAAAACATTCGAGAGTTAGATTTTTTAAGTTGAAGCTCTGTTCATTATGTTAAAACTTTTTTGAAAACAATAAATGTGGGTTTTTTTTTGTTATCTTCCTCTTCACATAATCTGTTTATTCTGAAACTCAGAACTTTGACGTTGATTAAGTAATTATTTTTACAATGAACAAAATTTGTTATAATTTTTAATTACCACGCAAAGATAGCGATAGCTCGTTAATTTGATCCAGTCTGCCTGTTATGTATACATTCATTCTTACACACATACATAAAATTACACAGCCTAATTTCTGCATCCCACTCAAGGATTCAGGAATTGTCTCAGAGAGTACTTATGTAAATTTCTAAATTTTAATGAATTCTGGATCCGGTTTACGCGATTCAGCATCACTTGACTGAAGCCGAGCATAATACTTGATTCAGAGTCACTGACCCGAATGTGACGGCTCAGTTTCGGTTTCGTTTACTGTTCAGAAAAAAGTGCACCTGAGGAAGTTTTTACAATAGACACTACAATAGATGACTCTGTCATTAGCATTAAATCCGCCTTTTGTACACTATCTTTGTGCAATAAAGAATTAATAACAATAAAGACGTTAAGTGAAAGTTAGACCTTTCAGCAGTCGGGTTTTTTGTTTTTACAATGAGTTTTTTTTCTCGGTTTCTCTAGCGCTCTCTGTTTCTTTGTTTCTCGACGTTTTCGTTCGTTTATTGCCTTCGGTATACTAGTTAGTACGTGCTTCGGAGGTGTCCTGATGGATTTTGTGCAAGTAGCTTGACTTTATGGAGATAGATAAATTTTGTAACCGACGAATAATGTTTTCATTCACATAAGAAATCATGAGGAAACATAATTACACTACTTTGCCAAACTGCTGATGTAGTTTATTGGCAAGCTCTTCGTAACAGTTCTATACATCTAATATTACACAATCGACACAACCAACAGTACCAATAGTGTTTTCTGAGTCTAAAGCATAGGATGGGTCTACATAGGTACTGCTTAAACCAGAGGCCTAATTATCCTCCTCAGTCCTGGCCTTGGAAATAATTCTGAAAATCCTGTTCGAATCCTGACGTTTACGATAGCACTTAGTATAGAAAATTGACAATTGAAAATTGAAACTGCAATCGTTCAGGATTTGGTGTGCGTAAGTAATATAGACGACGACGCAGCGTAGGCAGCGTAGGCCTCGATTCTGTTAGTGCATTGTAGTATAATGACAGGTACACTGTCGGGTCACGTGACGTGTTTTTTCGTACCATTGACGCCTAGAAGGTTTGATGGGTGTGAACGCGTAGACTTAAAGCAGCCATGAAATGAAAACCGCCATGTTCATGCAGTTGTCATGTTACTACAATGCATTAACAGAATCTAGGCCCTGATGGTCTGACGACCTGGTTACGGTGGCGGAGAGTCGCTGGATGCGGGCGGCACAAGACCGGGAAGCTTGAAAAACCATGAGAGAGGCCTGTGTCCTGCAGTGGGCGTCAAATCGCCGATGATGAAGTAATATATGGACTGCATGGGTACTTCAACGTAGCTAGTCGTGCGTTTTAAATATAAAAACGACTTTCCGGTGCATAGCTATAACATAGCATTTACGAAAGTTTTTTTGTTTTATAAGTCAAAACAGTGCTGTTAGCAAATGTTCACCAAAATCCTGTGAAATTCATGAGCTGTATCGATTTTTTGCGTTTATTTTTTGTAATGTCAAAATAATATTAATAATTGTATGTATGTGCATATTTACCCATGTGTCTCTTTCTGAAAGAGTTGCTTTATTGTTTGTTTATCTTCATTTTCGATCCTTATGTGCGCCTCTTCCTTATGATATTAAGCTTATCTATCGTTGTCCTATATTGACTCTAATGATTTTTATCTTATAAGTTTGTCAATTTTATTTTTTCTCCTTGAATACATAAAATAAAATTAAATATATCGTCAAATTCTGACATTTTAGCGCCACAAAACGCGTGACTCATGCCATCGTACTACCCATGATGACCAGGCTTGCAGTGGAATTGTAAATTTAAAATCCATTAAATATTTTCTACTCTACAAATACCAAATAAACAGTTTACTGTCCGTTTTAACGATTCGTTTATATTTTAGTATTGTACCTTTTGCAATTTTAAGCACACAGCTACGAGCGGTAAAAGAATTTATTTTCGGCCAATGCTTTCATCCATACAGGGTGGTAACTTGAGATGGGACAGCACAAAAGAGAAAGGTTTCTTCTGAGAAGTAAGTTTTTTTAGCAAGTATAAAGTCTATTAACATTTTTTATTTCTGTAATAAAACTTTTGATAAAGGGTTTGACGCATAATGAAACTACGGTCATTTTGAATATATTTTGCTTTTTATACGTAGTTTTTAACAAAGAAAAGTTGTTTCCGAAATGATTAATTTTTGAATCAAATTTTCTCAATCAAAAACTTAGTATGATGAGATGGATGAGAAAAATATGCCTTGAATATCCACAATTTAATTATCCATTAAAACCTCAGACAACATTCTTAAAAAGTATACTCATTTTATAACAATCGCTAAAAATGTTCAAGTGTGTGAGTGAGACCGCTTGCTCTAGGGTAGAATTATTTTTTAGCGGTGGTATCGCAGTGGTAGAATTTCCGCCTCACATTCGGGAGGTCATGGATTCGAATCCAGGCAAGTAATTATTTTCTAGTTAACGTACATTTGTCTATTTTTTAATGACTTAAATTGTTATGTGTTAAACGGGTCTAATTGCGATTATTCACTAGGTAAAATAAAATTATACTTGAATTTAATTAATATTAATAAATAAGCGAGATAAAACCCGTTTATTTACCCGTACATTTGTGAAGTTATAGTAGTAATACCACTTGCTAACGGTGCACGGTGGGCATGCGTAGTAATTAAGCCCATACTCTTTCTCTGAGAAAAGTCCTGAGTCCAGTCAATATACATTGACCCGATAAGGATAAGTATCAACTCTCTATGAAATCTCCTGCAATACAAAAAAACATGCTTTTAATACGTTCAAACGAATAGATATTTACAATCTTACTGAGCAGAAAAGGTGCGCCACGAGAAAAAAAATTATGGCTTTGTAAAAACAGAGTATGGACTGGAGTAGCCAGCATCGAAGTTTTATTTCGCCTGGCAAAGAGAAGAGAAGAATATTCTAAGCTGACGGCCAAACTCTCTGAAAGAAGAAGAAGGATAGTTTTACGATCTTTCTAGCTCCCAAGTCTCGTCTCTCTTTCTCTCTGCAACCTTCAATCATCCAATGCTAAGTGTAGGTTCGTCACTCAGCATTGTTGCCATTTACTTACGTCTTGACCCCTCACTGGCCCATCTCAAATGAACACCCTGTATTTTAAGTTTATCTCGCTTCCAAGTTATCGGATGCACTTTGCCCGGCCTACTGCTACTATCCAATGTAGTTTATTTTAAACCGTAGTTTGGACAGTCTATTTTCGTTCTTGTTGCATTGGGCTGCAAAGGCCAGCATTGGTAGTACGCGAAGATAGTCGCGCGTTTTAAATGTCCAAAGTCGCGACTTTAATGTAGGTACATTATCTGCCGAATTCGGACATTTTAGCGCCATAAAATATGTGACTCGTGCCATCGTACCACCAAAATTGGATGTACATGAAATTAGTGAGCAGTAGGAGAGGATGAAGGAAGAAAGATTGACGAAACAAATATATGAAGCGAATGTGGGTGGCAGGGCCGGTAAGAAACGATCCAGGCGGACATACTTCGACCAAGTAAGGGTTGTATTAGCAAAGGGCCAGATGAAAAGTACCCGTTACCGGCGTGCGTGCATGCAATGACCAATGAATTTTGCGGAAGCGAAAGTGATCTGTCAGGATCGTGGCCAGTGGCAGTCCCTGGTCTCTGCCTACCCCTCTAGGCGTGAGTTTATGTGTGTATGTATGTATAAAGTAGTCTTTATACTTGTTAATCTGTGGGTAAAGTGCATCGTGCATGCTGTGCATCGAATTTTTTATATGAAACCACGAATTAGTAGTTTTATGAAATAGGGCCGTAGTAGCGCACCAGAAGAAGAAGAAGAAGAAAAATACATTTATTATACCAACAAGACACATCACACAGAAACAAAATAAACAGATAAGTAAAATTTTTTAAAAACCTGTTTATAGAGTGGAATTTTTAGCCTCTAAATAGGTCTCTAAATAGGTTTTTTTAAATTATAAAAATTATAAATAAACATTAAATTAAAGCACGGATTAATGCAACAAAAAGAATTTAAGATAAGTGACATAATATGCTTAGTTGAAATAAATGTTCTTCTTCTTCTTCTTCTTCTAGTAACAGAAAGAAAGCTAAATACTAAACAGACAAAACAAATAAATAAAAGAAGACCATATATAATGTAGCCTGTGGTGTTTCACAAAAGGCAGCCGATTCAGCGTTCAGTAGGACGCTTGCCTCATATTTGAGGCGTTCAATTCCAGCAGGTACCAACTACTTTTTAGGGTTCCGTACCCGAAGGGTTTGGCAAAACGGGACCCTATTACTAAGACTTTATTGTCCGTCTGTCTGTCTGCCTGTCTGGCTGTCACCAGGCTGTTTCTCATGAACGGCGATAGCTAGGCAGTTGAAATTTTCACAGATGATGTATTTCTATTGTCACTATAACAACATATACTAAATTAAAAATATATATATATTTAAGGGGGGCTCCCATACAACAAACGTGATTTTTTGCCGTTTTTTCTCGATCTTTGTATCTAATGTTGTATAGATAATGGTACGGAACCCTTCGTGCGCGAGTCCGACTCGCACTTTGCCGGTTTTTTTCTTAGTTCCGTAACAAACTGTAAATACATTCTCGTGAGTTTGTATGTAAGTAGATACAGGTATATGTATTGACTTTAATAAAATAAATTCCCGGCTGCTGTTAGAGCATCATTTCGGTCAACTGAAATGATACTATAACAGCATAGACTTCATCGCGTAGTATTTGGATGGAACACACTATGTCTTAATGCAGGACATTATATATTATCTCTGCAAAATTTAATTCAAACCTGTTCAGCTTAAAAACAATTTCCCGGTTAAATAAACAGACATTGCATTTATGATATTAATTGATTCGGATATAAATATAACACTTTGATACACATTCGTATTGTGATTTAAGTCTAGAGTAATTTAATTTTACATTTGAATGACTTCTCGGCCAATCTTTTTTTCCGCCCATAGTTTTTGCTTCTTCTCACGCCAAATTTTTTAAAGCAGAGCTTACACGCTGCCAAAAAAACTAGAGTTAGCCTTTGTAAGTTCTCCGCTGTATCCCCCAGAAGAGAGATACGAATTTCCCGCGCTGCATGTGCTGTGGGGACCACAAATTACGTAATTGTTCGGAATGAGCCCAATTTATGTTTTCCTACTTTACCGGCCACTTTATGGGACGCGAGTGCACCAAGCCGTCTAGGGCGGGCTTAGGGGAATAAATAATAAATAAATAAAATAAAAAGAACTTTATTCAAAAGTAACAAATACGCGACAAGGATATTTTTTTTATAAGGATTATTATTCAATAACCTATTTTTGTAATTTAGTATTTTATCCAGTCTTATTGCGCGTTAGTTTAGGCTGTAAAACTGTAAGATTTTGTAGTTATAAATAAATAAAGAATAAAGAATATTTTTTTTCATACTTACTAAATATTTTATGTACATTTATTTATTCTGTAAATTGATGGAACAGGGGATGTATCAACAAACTACTAGTTAAAAAGAACCGAAACCGGCATGCGCGCATGCAACGACTAATGAATGTTGATGAAGCGAAAGAGGTTTATCAAGATCGTGGCAAGAGACATACCCTGGTTTCTTTCTACCCCTCCGGGTACAGGCGTGAGTTTCTGTGATGTAATGTAATATATGATTTAACAATAAAACAAATAAGATTAAGTACGAATCTGTAGTGGTTGGGCAATGATTTATATATAGTTTCACACTGAGTTAGCTTGACTGCATTTAATTTTGTGATTCTTTCAATCTTTGTCATGCAGAGGAGGTCAACAAGGTGAAGCGTGGTAAAAATAAAAAAAAATGAATAAAACTTTTCCGCCAGCAATATTTTGCGCGTGTATTTATTCCGTCGCATATCGTTTGTGCTCGCTCCCACAGCTCAGTTGCAAACGGTGAATGCTTAATAAAAATAAAATAGGCCAATTGCTTGGTACCTATTGTTGAATGTTTTCCCAGCATTTAGTTGTCCTAGCTGACGAATAGCGTTTGATAGTGGGAGACCAAGAGTATATTATATTTATTTGTATTTATACAATTACAAATAAAGTGGAGTTTATCGACGACTGATAAATGTTTATAAATCTCAAGATCATTGTTAGGACCATGCCAAATGGCAAACTCTGGTCTCTGTCTTCCCCTCTGGGATACAAGCGTGAGTTTATGTTATGCTGTTTGGAGTGTAGCAAATTTCTTAATATACTAACTGGCACAAGTTTCCGTTGACTTATTGACCTCGCAATTCGAAGTTGTATTGACGATTTTAAGTCATAAGGCAGAAAGAAATCTGTTTGATAGCGCTAAAAATGTTTGAGAGTTTATACTAAAACTATAGAAGGCAGACAACGGCAGACTTCCTTCTACCATAATGCCTTATTACGGAACGATCCCAGACGGTGTTATAAAACCAAATGTCCGCAATAACAAGGTAACTAAGTACCTAACTTCCATTAATTAGCATAGAGCATTTGTTTCATTTGTTCGCAAGCTTATCGTAATAAGAATAATTCACACAATAATCACCTACCCCATGATAACGCTAACTGAGAAATTATGCAAGAGCTCTCCCCTGCACAAGTGGAAGTAGAGTTCGATGTAGCGAAGAATAGCGATGGTTTGACTTAGTGCAAATTTATTGATTTTATATGGACGTGACAGCGATGGTAACCTAGTGGGTAGAATATTGGACTCGGAAGCGAGAGACCCAGGTTCGATTCCCAGTGCGGGCATGTACCTATGAGTTTGTTTTCTAAGTTAAGTAGTAGCAATACCACTCGCTAACTGTGAAGGAAAACGCTGTGAGGAAACCTGAGTGTCTGAGCTATTCACATAACGCAGCGCTTAAAATTGCCAATCCGCGGTGGGCACGCGTGGTGATTAAGCCCATACTCTCTCCCTGAGAGAAGGCCTGTGCCCTACCAGTGGGACGTATATAGGCCGCTTTAATGTATATTGACGTGAAAACACGTCGCCTCGGCGAGGGTTGTCACTCAGTGACACGCGTGCCGTGTGCGATTAAGTGACGTATCGTCAAATAGAACAAAAAAGCCAAAAGTGCCTCGTAACGCATTGGGCATTTTGAGCTATAAATTAACGCTTACTTATAGGCGTTTCACGTTAAACAGCCGTACCTTTTTTTTTATATTGTGGCAATAACAGTGACGTCTGAAAATCGATTTGAATCGGCCAGTATCAATAAAGTGCTATTATTACCTATGATACTCGTATCACTATTGAGTGTGCTGTCAAGTTCCTGTTTTATTTATTTTTAAACGGCTTCAAAAAAGGAGGAGGTTATCAATTCGACGCGTATGTTTTTTTTTTGGCTATGTTCTCGCATAAGTCCGTCAAATCTTAACCGATTTCAACAATTATTTTTTTATTCGAATAGATATAACGTCCCACTAGTCCTATTTTTGGTGAAGATCTGATGAAGACTTTCAGAGATGGAGAACGGAACTCTTCAATAGACAGCAGTAAATAAGGCCTAATGGGGCCCATCCTTTAGTAACATCCGCATGTTTCATAAAATAGCGTAAAAGTAGTTCCATGGTAATTTGGTGACGTTCTGGTGAAGAATTTCGGTGATGGAAATTGAGAACTTCAAATTTTAAAGCAACGAAATATGTAGGGTTAATTATGGTTATAAGGGGTTTGTTTATTTTTCTCCCGTTCCCCCACTAAAAACTGAAAATTAAAAAAAATTCAATAAAAAATTTCAACCGACTTCAAAACACGACAACACTAAAAAGTTGGAAATAATTTAAAGGATACCTTTAAAGTAGAAGTACGTATACATGTAGGTATTGTAGAAGTATAATTTGTAGTCGGTGCCCAGTTTCATGACCAGCACATATATTTTGGGCACAAACTACAAATTATACTCCTACAGTACCTGCATGTATACATGCCTAGAAAGGTGAATACACATTACTGAGCCAAATACTTATCTGACTACCATAGTACCTACGACATTTCATGCAAATATAATAATTTCATTTCAAAATCAAATCAAAAATATTTATTACCATAGCAAAATTTTTACATGAACGGTACACAGCGGGCCCCGCACTAGGTAAAACCTGTATCGCGGACGCCCAAAACAGATTTATCAAAGAGTGGGTTATACGAACAAAAATTTCAAAATTTAAAGACAAACATGCAATTGTCGTTATGAGAAACAAAATTAAAACTTATTTTAAAAACAGGAACAGGAATATACATAACAATATGTGTAAAATGTATACATGTATACCTAAGATATATTATAAAATTATTAAACTATAAATATAAATACGTATTATAGGTTTTATAACTTATCTCGATATAGAATGTATATTATATTGTATTAATGTAAGTTATTATTGTGATGGAGTGACATGTGAGCGTTGTGGTAAGTATAGATTTTAATAGTTACGTTCATCGTATTATTTTGAGAATAGCCTCAGTTTCACAATAGTCTAGGCTTAAAAGCCACTTATTAACTTTAATTTTTGCTTTGCGAATTGAGTCGTGTTTTATATCGCAGCGTTGGAGACATTTGTTGTAAATAAATGGGAAACAAAATGTGCAAAAACGGTGAGCAAATTCGGTTTTTGTACGAGGGATCTTTAATTTAAAATTACGTTGTTCTAATAACTTGGAGTATAGGTAGGAGTTAATAACTTCTTTATGTTGAGAGAGCAATGCTCTTTGAATATAAAGCTGACGTACTGACAATACTTGGGCCTCCATGTACAGCGTGCGGGTGGGATAACGGAAAGGCCTTCTCAGCATCACCTTCAGCACTGATCTCTGGGCTCGTTCTAAAGTGATGAGATGAGTTTTGGCTGCGCTACCCCAGGCAGAAATGCCATAAAGAAGGAGTGACTGACAGAGTGCGAGATAAACTAGCTTAAGATGAGGTTTACTAGCCCCATCCCGAAGGAGCTTCATTATTCCTGCAAGCTTCCTGATGCGTCCAGAGAGTGACAATATGTGCTGGTTGAAAGAAAGTCTCTCATCCAAAATTATACCTAGGTATTTAACGCACGTAACTCTTTCGATAGATTCACATGAGCAGGTTTGTAATTGAGGTGAGTTACAGGTGTGGATTTTCAGCCCAGGGGTTAGACTTGGAGAAGAAGCCCTTGTTTTATGGAAGCAAAGATACTGCGTCTTAGACGCATTTAAGGTAAGCAAGTTGTTTTTAAGCCAATTTGATACTGTACAAAGGCCGGCTTCCGCTGCCGAAAAAGCGCTGCTCCATGTTGAGCCGGTGAAAATTAGGGCGTGTCATTTCATGTCATACTTCTAATTTAAAGGTATTCTTTTAAATTATTTCTAACTTTTTAGTGCTGTAGTGTTTTGAAGTTGGTTTTTATTTTTTATTTAATTAATATTGTGGCAATAACAGTGACGTTTACATATCGATTCGAATCGGCCAGTATCAATAAAGTGCTATTACCTATGATACACATATCACTCTTGAGTGTGCCGTGAAGTTCCTGTTTTCTTAATTTTTTAAGAATTATTATTAAGACGGTAACGGTACTAAGAGAATTACGTATTATCATTTTATTTTGCCCTGGTCACTGCCTAGCCCTCGGGACACAGGCGTGAGTTTATATGTATGTGTTTTTGTGATTTGCATTTTTCAGTCAATTTTAATGAATAACTACCACACAAAACAATCACTTGACCTGGATACTAATAGGATACTCTAATGGTAACATGGGGAATCCTAGTAACATAAAAATACATAGGTACACTCATTTGTGTAAACCAAGTACTTGTAGACATGAAGCGGCAAGTAATTGCTGCTTATTATTAATAGGGGTTAAAGTATGAAATTGCCGTTTTATTGCAATAGGTTCTTTGAATTGACATAGAATCTTCATGGTTTGAGGTTTTCGAATGAAACTTTTTTCAAATGTTTTCTATGATGCTCTTTTTTTAAAAAATGTGAAACATTTGAATATCGACTTTCAATTGTTTTTGTTATTCAATTTAGACAAGAAAGATGGATACTGCGAAAATTCGAGTGATTTTTGAATACGAGTTCCGACGCGGAACTAACGCGGCAGAAACAGCCCGCAATATCAATGCTGCGTTTGGAGAGGGGTCTACTAATGAACGCACCGTGCGATTTTGGTTTAAACGCTTTCGTGATGGAAATTTCGACTTAAAGAACGAGACACGAGGAAGACCGCCCACACAGGTGAATAACGATGAATTAAGAGAGATAGTGGAAGCCGACCCTAGTCAAACTACCCAGGAATTAGCGGCATGGTTTAACGTTACCTTACCCACAATATTGACTCACTGCGTCAAATCAATAAAATAAAAAATACGAAAAATGGGTGCCTCATAATCACTCGAATTTTCGCAGTATCCATCTTTCTTGTCTAAATTTAATAACAAAAACAATTGAAAGTCGATATTCAAATGTTTCACATTTTTTAAAAAAAGAACATCATAGAAACCATTTGCAAAAAGTTTCATTCGAAAACCTCAAACCATGAAGATTCTATGTCAATTCAAAGAACCTATTGCAATAAAACGGCAATTTCATACTTTAACCCATAATATTATGAAATAATAACTTCTACTAAGCGCAATCACTTGTCCTGGTCCTAAACTAGCATACCCTGTTATTAGGTAATTCGCTCCTAATCAGGCAAGGCCATCACAAACATGAAGATACGCCCAGTCCGAGGCCATTTGTACCAAATGTTCGCCGGCCCCCAGTGTTAGTCGAACCCACCTCCGGCACGGTAATCAGACGTGACACGGCTAGACCAACGAGGCAGTTAATGAATCGAAAGCGGTACGCTCAGGCAGTTGTCATTGTACCGCAATACATGAACAATATTCTAGCCGTTAGTCCTTTCGTTCCCAGATATTTTGTGACTAAAGTCGTCAAAATATAAGAAGCCCGTTTTGACAGCTACAGAAACAATAGAATCTAACCTAGCTTGAGATCAAAAACATTAAAAATCTAAACTATGAGTAACTTTTCGGGCTACAAAATCTCTTTTTTCTTTCGAGCGTTAAATAGTATGCCAGAGTATGTGTCTTTTTATGTATTTGTTCGAGTAAATCCAAAGTTGAATGCAATTTTGTGCATCTGTCAAAACGCGCTTCTTACATTTCGACGACTTTACCATAGAAATCCCCTCATAAAACCGTTAAAATAAATCGCGTTTTAAGCGCAGTATCAAATTATCTCACTTTTGGCCGAGGCCAAAATCGCTTACTTATGGAAATAAAGTGGACGTAAAGAGGCGTAACGACCCCAAGTTTCCTCCTCAACGGGCCATCGGAAAAATGGCTCAATTAGACGGAACCCGGTCTTAATTCGGGTATTGTTTTATGGTATGCTAATTCGGTTGTTTGGAGAACTTTCTTCTGTTCAACGAGAGTTTTTATGGCCTGCTTCTTTATTGGTTCTCCGGACGGCGCGTGGACTTATTTGCATGATCTAAGAGACGGCGAGCCCATTTCATGCATCACATAAACTCACTCCCGTATCACGGAGGGTACCTAGGCAAGGACCAGGGTTTGCTACTTGCCAAGAACCTGACAAATCACACACACACACACACACACACACACACACACACACACACACACACACACACACTCGCAATCACATCTTAGTTTTTGAGAATTGCTGTTTATTTTATTTTTATTTAATTTTATAGTTTTATCGCATACTTATGCTATACCGCGGATCATGTAAAACTGGGAGGGCACTGATCTAAGTAACACAGGTATTTTACCTAGCTCAGAGGTCAGGGATTTCACAATGTAATTTGTACAATCATTAGGTTAATACATTTTTTCATTAGTCGTTGCTGCATGCAACACGACGGTTTCAGGTACTTTTTATCTTGTCCTTTGCCAAAACATCCTCTATTTGGTCAATATGTCCGTATGGGGGTTATCCACCAACTTGACACACAAGACTAGACACACATGTGTCCAGTTGGACACACGTGTGTCCTAAAATAGAAGCTAATAGGGTTTTTAAGCAAAACAAGTGAAACAGCCTTTTTATTCATTCAATGAGCGAGGCGATTATTACGCTGACTGTACCCTTTTTTGCATAAAGTCTGATTGTGTCCAGTTGGCGAAAACATAAATATAATTAATTAAAATTTCACTATCTGGACACGCCTAAACATGTTGGCGTGTCCAGATGACGAAATAATAAGTGATATTATTTTTGAGTTTCACCAACTGGACACACGTGTGTCCAGTCTTGTGTGTCGAGTTGGCGAATAACCCCCGTATGGCACATTTCATGGAATTACAATTCTTTGTTTACTATGACAATTCGATGTGTATTGCCTAACCACAGAGTAAAAAGTAAGAAGACTGATTGTACTAAACGGCTACGCATGTGTCCTGTTTTGGGATTGGCCGTTGGCCGTTTTTTTTAAAGTAATTGTTCCTAGTTGCAGCGAAGGCTATGTACATTTATAATGGAAATATATATTTGTACTTTCTGTATTGTGCCATACTTAAATGTAATACATAATGCATATTTTTCTAATATAACAAATAAATAAATAAAATAAATCTCTATTTATTCATTTATTGGAAGCGAAAGTGATCTTACAGGATCGTGGCAAGTGGCAGTCCCTGGTCTCTGCCTACCTACCTACCTACTTTATGTATGTATGTATGTGTATGTCATTTCTTGCCATCCGCCCAGCGATTTCGCTCATGTAAGAAATAAGTTGTTTCTTTATGAGATTTTATAACATAGCAACAATACAACTTCATCATAATCATAAGCTTGCAATAAATCTTTCTTGGCACTACCCCTTGCACTATCCACATAACCCAAGGTTAGCTGGAAGAAAATACTTACTAGTATTAAGCTCGCCTTTGTACAAACACCTCTTGTGCAATAAAGTATTTTTGAATTGAATTGAATAAGCAGCTTATATACGTCCCACTGTAGGGCACAGGCCTTCTCTCAGAGAGAGAGTATGGGCTTAATCACCACGCGTGCCCACCGCGGATTGGCGCTTTCAAGCGGTGAGGTATGTAAATAGCTATTTACAATACAACTTGTTTACCGATTTTCGCTTCATTCTAATCCAGTTTAGCTGCAAAGTACCCACCGCAATTTCACTGTCCGTTTAAGTGCTCGCGAGCCTCAAATATTGAATTTGCAAACGCTCAAACTGTTTTAATGCGGTTTGAATGTTCGCATTAGATGCGGTTTCTGTCGAAAATTACCAGCTTAAACCGTTTGAAATAGTTACTTAATCAATTGGCGATTTGCGTGACCACTACGGGTTTTTCGTTACAACTAGAATTAATGTGATTTTACTATCTCTACTCTTTAACTCAGTCCCATCTTCTTCTTATCGGGTCGGTGACAAAACCAATTAGATTTTACTGGCCCAGAACTCGGCCACGCGCACGTCAATCCCATGAGTGTTTACCTATATTCCGACCTGTGGGACAATTATTGTCTTAGAATAATAGTTTGTCTACAGCAAACTGTATAGTTATGAGGCGCAATATGTGTCATACCACACATTAAGCGTTGTTTCATACCACACATTAACAGTTGAACGCTGACCTCAAATTTCGGAAGTCGTGGGTGCGAATCCTGGAACGTACCAATGACAAATTGTGTGTGCAACAAATAAACTGTTTCTATTCTATTCTATTCTATTCTATTCTATTCTATATTTATGAATTTTTAATGGCAGCACCACCCACTACTGTAGGGTACAGGTCTTCTTTCAGGGAGAGAGTATGGGCTTAATCACCACGACTGCCCACCGCGGATTGGCGATTTCAAGCGCTGCGGTATGTGAATAGCTCAGACACTCAGGGTTCCTCAGGATGTTTTCCTTCACCGTTAGCGAGTAGTAACTTCACAAATTTACATAACTTAGAAAACAAAGTCATAGGTACCTGCCCACACTGGGAATCGAACCTGGGTCTCTCGCTTCCGAGTCCAATCTTCTACCTACCGCGGTTCCACCCACCACCAGTACCACCCACTAAGTTCAAAGTAAAACATTGTGAGGAAACTGGAGTATCTGAGGTGTTCATCTACGCGTACTGTTAAGTTCAAATTCACTATCTCTCTCTAAAAGAAGGGTTATATAGGGCCCTACAGTGAGGCATTCAAATGGACACTTGCCTAAACAGTTATGGTTTTATATAAACACTAGTATTCTACTAGTATTTTTAATTTTTTTAATGACTCGCGATGCTTATACATAGTAATATTTTACCTTAAAAAAATAATCGGGGTTTGACCCATTTAATAATATAATATATTACTACGATTCCACTAGCCAAAAACACTTTTAAAATGTAGTTTAAATAGTCTATGGTAAAAGACCGGGAAGAGGTGTTCACACACCACCAAATTGCCAATCCGCGGTGTGCACGCATGGTGATTAAGCCTATACTATCTCTCTCTGAGAGAAGACCTGTGCCCTGCAGTGGGACGTATTAAAGGCTACATAAAAAGGGAAAAAAACCAACTGAAACAGCATTTGAAGAGTGTTTAGGAGTCATGTTTTTATAAATAAGACTGTTAGATATTATTGTAATTTACAACACCTTTTGTTCTACAACTTTTGAAAATTCTTGTTCCATTTTCCATTTTTAGGGTTCCGTACTTCGAAAGGAACAAACGAAACTCTGTTGTCCGTCCATCTGTCAATCAATACCCTATATCTCGGGGAGGCGTAAAGGTGTCGAATTGAAATTTAAACCATATACTGTATACCTACGGTAACAGTCTGTCGAAGCTGTGACAATATCAAAACGTATTTCGCAACTCAAGGGAATCAAAATTTATAGGGTACTTTCCGTTGACCTACAACTATGAAATTTGCCAAGTAATAACGTCTTATACAAATACAGGGAAAAATCTGAAAACTATACATTTGTTAATAAATCTTTAAAAAAATGTCTTTGAAGTTCGGGAAAAGCTCGGAAAAACTGCGAGTCTCGATTCCTGGACTATTTATAATATGCATGTACCTATAAATTTGTACGGAACCCTCGGTAGGCGAGTCCGACTCACACTTGTCCGGTTTTATTTTTATTTTTTATAAAATTATCCTTGTGTTTCACATATACATGCGCCTGTATCCCGGAGAAGTAAGCAGACACAATGATTTGCTTTTAATCAATTGCATTGCGGTGGTAACGAAGCGGTAGAGCGCCTGCTTCTCAATCGGAAGGTCGTGGGTTCGAATTCCAGCATGAACTTACATGACTTGGTTTTCTAACTCACGTAAATTTGTGAAGTTATAGTAGGAATACCACTCGCTAACGGTGAAGGCAAAGTCTTAGGTTTTAACCACCTCAGCGCCTCAGCGCTTGAAACTGCCAATACGCGGAAAGCATGCTTGGTGATTAAGCCCGTACTCTCTCTTTCTCTGAGAGAAAGCCTGTGCCCTGCAGTGGGACGTTATGTGGGCTACATACACATTGCATTTCAAAGATTTCTCCAACAGATTTTTCGTTGTTTCAGGTGAAGTACGCGCCAAAAATTCGTATGTTCACAAAGACATCCCGGCCCAGAGGAAGGACTCAAGAGGGCGACACGCTTATCACGGGTGAGTGACTGCGAGGGTTCAGGCTCCGTCGCGGATTGTAACTCGTCCCAAGATACACTAACAAATCGGGGAAAATTCTCTAGCGACAAAAGGTACGAGCAGTTGGTAACCACATCAACTTTTAGAGCCATCGCCCACGACGACTTTTGTACGCGGTACAGAGCGTGTTTTGAGACCTTTTTGAGAAGCGATGCAAACGCGCTGCAGCGTAGCATATGTTTTGCTTAACCCTAGACACCTTATATTCTAACATACCCCATAATATATAGATAGATTGAGATAGAGCACTTTATTGTACGTAAAAAAGGAAATAATACCTAATAATAATAATACCTAACCATTCATCAATTCGACGACCATTATTTGAAGTGTTAAGTTATAAATAAAACTTTTTTGTTTTTTGTACCTTTATTGCACTGAGATTTCAGGCGTATATTATATTAGTTAATAAAATAATTTGCTGTTATTAACGGCAAACTTACACTATTGACATTAGAAATACATACTTTTGTACGCCCATTCAGTACAAAAAATCTGTCATTCCTATTAATTTTATGTTTACAACAAATTGCGATGTTGTGCGTATTTTTTCATCTCGTTTAAAAGTGTCTGGCTCTTAAAGCCTGTATTGTCCTTTTTTTCTTATTTGTTCACAAATAAAAACCTTTACTTTTTTGCAAATTTCGCCAAACTGCGGTGCAGTTGGTTGGTTGGTTACTTACTGAGTAAAAAAACATGCTCATTTAATGAGACAATTCACCGAAGAGCAAGAAGATGGTGATAACTTAGAAGATTAGCAAGATTAAGTGACAGTAGTCTGGTCACATCTGTTAAAGAAACGATAACCAATGAGATGAAAAGATTTTCCATTGGAGATCACACACGAATTGATTTGGTAATGTTCACAACCCGTAAACTCCATCACGTCTCCATGAATTTGGGAAAAAATTAAACCGCAACTGTACAAGATAAAATTAGATTAGAACTCATTATTGTACACACCAGAGAAAGAAAAAACATTAACAGCCTTAAATATGTAAACGAGTTTCAGTACCTTCCATTCCTTAATTGCGAGTTTTTGACCACAGACTGAGCAACCATTTGTTAGTTTCAGTCCGTAGTTACAATGTGACACTCGGCCAATTGGGTCGAGCTTATGACGGGTCCACTCGCCGGACGCGGACGGGACAAATCACTCCGAGGTCCTCTGTTCGATTCCTGATTTCTGATTTAGGTCTTCTCCTTATCCGTTTGATATATTGAGCTGTCTCGCGGGATTACTACGGCGATGGTTCACCGGTTGTCAGATTCAACTCGCGAATTTATGTGGTCGGGGTTTGAACGAAGATTTAGGGATTTTTTTGTGTACGTTAAAGTGGCTTAACCGCTTAGTCTATAACGTGGTGACATATTATACCAGAGTCTCAATACCTACCAGCGTGCAATGTATTTTTTTTTTACTTACACATAAACTAAGATCTGTATTTTATAAAACAAAGCCAAGCCACGCGCCAGCGTTCAATGGATTTTGTGCGAAGATTTCCTTTTATTTCGCTTTACTCGTTAACTTGTAAAGCCTACTTAGCCGTGATAGTTTTCCTTGTAAGTTCATTATATTATGTGCTACTACCCTGATTTTTTTTACGTTTCTACAATCAACCGTTTAGCCAGGAGAACGGACCCCCCTCCGTGGCTACTCGGACAAAAGTTTGCGCTTTAAAGCTTAATGTTACCTGTCCTTGTATTAATCTATAGAAAACGCCACTGGTTGTACAATTACATATAATATATTCATGTAACTATATTGTACAAAAATAGTTTGTTTTTTTAAACCTAAATCAAAAAATGAGTTTTCTACACCCACAATATGTTTAAACGATCTATCCAACAATACTCCACACAAAGGCGTAGGCGAGAAAAAAATGCATCCCTAGTTTAGGTGTAGGAGAGGTAGAGACTCTAAAAAAATAATTTTATTCTACCGTTTAGTCGGCTTGATTAATATGTATAATATGATTAATATCGTCTCTGAGCTAGGCCGCGGACAGACAGACGGACAGACGGACGGACATGGCGAAACTATAAGAAAAAAAAAGAAAGAAGAAAGAAACCATTTATTTACATTGCCACAAAAGCACACGCATAAAAATAACAAAATAATAAAAGTTCCTTGTTGACTACGGAACGGAAAAAACGGTCTTACGGCTAATACCAAAACTTGAATTGTGCTCTTCTAATGAAAACAGCGTCTTGACTTAAATCAACTTACTTAAGTACCAAGCCACACTATCCACAAACCCAAGGTTGACTGGAAGAAAATGATATTTAGCATTAAGAACGCCTTTGTATGAAAATTCTTTTCTATGCAATAAAGAATTTAATAATAATAATAATAAGTGCTTGTCTTGGCGGTATGAGTGTATTATTATTATTAAATTATTTATTGTAACAGAAAAACTATACAATTGGCGGGCTTAATACTAAATAGTACTTTACTCTAGCCAACCAACAGGTGACGTGGAGAAGGCGGGGCAACTGCCAAACGGTGCAAAAAATATCAAGTTGTAAAATGAAAAAAATAGAATTTGCAATTTGATTAATACGGAACTTATTATTACTTACTATTAAAATGCGCGATTTCAGAGAAACTCCAATTAAAGCTTATTGCCGAAGCTTTGTTGTATGAGTTTTTTCTCAGATTTTAATTCTTTGAAATACCTGCATTTATAGAATTCGCGCTTTAGACGCAGCCTTCAGTAAATCATTGTTTCGTGTTTATAGAATTTTATTTAATTCGCACTTTAGGAAAAACCGTGTCTATCAGGTATCATCTATATGGGAAAAACTGGAAAACGTGTCCGTACTTTTAGTTCATTCTTACCTCGAAGTTTTATTATTTTATTTCACCTTCTTAGGGTTTTGTACCCAAAGGGTAACGGAATCTATTACTAAGACTTCACTATCCGTCACTAGGCTGTATCTCATGAACCGTGCTAGCTGGACAGTTGAAATTTTCACAGATGATTTATTTCTGTTGCCGCTATAATAACAAATACTAAAAACAGAATAAATATTTAAGTGGGGCTCCCATACAACAAACGTGATTTTTTTGCCGTTTTTTGCTCGATAATAACGTTAACAAGTAGACACTTGAAACATTCAAATGTTGTATAGATAATGGTACGGAACCCTTCGCACTTGGCCGGTTTTTTCTTGCATTACCCGTCACCAGTCTCTACAACACCAGGGTTTGCTGGAAGAGAATTCTTCTTGCATTAAGCACGCCTTTGTACATTTACATATCGTAGTTAGTGAAAGAAAGAATTAAAATAATAATACAGTTTTCAATATTAGCGGCTTTTTTCGCCTTTGGAAAGAGTCCCTTGTAAACAAAAAATAAGGTAGGTATTATGCAGAGCTAGGATCAACAGGGAGTTAGTTTCCTGTTGATCCTACCTCTGTAAGGGTTAGTCCTAATCCGGTTAGAGGCAACTCGATATTCTAATCCTATTCAATCAGTCTGATAACTTTGTTTCGTTCACAGTCTGCCAGGCGAATGCGAACCCAATGGACTTGAAGTACAAGTGGTTTATCAACAATGAGCAGTATGTCGGGTTTAACGGTAATGAGCTGGTGAGTATTATTTGAGGCTTCTTTTCAGCAAAAAACCTGTATGTAGAAACGTGCCAGTTCAGTTTTTATTAATGGCTCGCGATACTCATATATAGTACGAGTATCGCGACACTCATGCATTTATCGGATCAGATCGCGATTAATTATTAGTTAAAGTATGAAATTGCCGATTTGTACTGAAAATCTAAATTGTTAATTTTTTTTAATTTTTAACAAATTTATTTAATCACAATAGTTGCCATTATTATCTATACATTGCTGCCATCTAATGGGAAGGTCATTAATGCCTTTGCGATAGAACTCCGACGATCTAGACTGCACAAACTGTGTGAAAGCATTTTGTACTGCCTCATGGGAAGAAAACTTCTTGTCACGTAGATAATTGTCCAAATCACGAAAAAAATGGTAGTCCGTTGGAGCAAGGTCTGGTGAATACGGAGGATGACGAATGGTTTCTAACTGCAGTTCCTGAAGGGTCAAAATGGTTTCTCGTGCTGTGTGAGGTCTCGCGTTGTCGTGGAGCAATAATGGTGAAGATCGATTCATGAGTCGGGGCTGTTTTACTGTTAGTTTTGTCAACATGGTTCGGAGTTCGGCACAATAGACATCTGCCGTTATTGCTTGACCAGATCGGAGAAAACTATAGTGAATAACACCATGCTGAGACCACCAAACAGTTACCATTACCTTTTTATTGGTAAGTTTTGCTTTAGGACACTGTTGTGGCATTTGACCTGGGGTCAGCCATTGCATTTTTCTTTTCCGGTTATCATAAAGAATCCACTTTTCATCACATGTTACAATTCGATCCAATATTCCTTCATTTCTGTACCGGTTCAACAAGGCAACACAAGTTTCAACACGCGTTTCTTTCTGCAGATCAGTCAAATCATGAGGCACTCATTTTTCGTATTTTTTTATTTTATTGATTTGAAGCAAGTGAGTCAATATTGTGGGTAAGGTAACGTTAAACCATGCCGCTAATTCCTGGGTAGTTTGACTAGGGTCGGCTTCCACTATCTCTCTTAATTCATCGTTATTCACCTGTGTGGGCGGTCTTCCTCGTGGCTCGTTCTTTAAGTCTAAATTTCCATCACGAAAGCGTTTAAACCAAAATCGCACGGTGCGTTCATTAGTAGACCCCTCTCCAAACGCAGAATTGATATTGCGGGCTGTTTCTGCCGCGTTAGTTCCGCGTCGGAACTCGTATTAAAAAATCACTCGAATTTTCACAGTATCCATCTTTCTTGTCTAAATTGAATAACAAAAACAATTGAAAGTCGATATTCAGATGTATCACATTTTTTAAAAAAAGAACATCATAGAAACCATTTGAAAAAAGTTTCATTCGAAAACCTCAAACCATGAAGATTCTATGTCAATTCAAAGAACCTATTGCAATAAAACGGCAATTTCATACTTTAACCCCTATTATTTGGTAAATTATGGCAATTAAGTTATGCCAGAAGACGATGCTATTAAAGCTCGAAGGCTTCAAATTTGTACGGCTTACGGTCTGCGGATAGCTATCCGAATAATGTTTGAAAAATTGATAATGCTTACGCTGTCCTCAAAACCCCATGTGCGCCGTTGTACCTTCGGGAGAGGTTTGACAATAATTTGTTAAATATATTGTAAAGTAAATCTAAATAGGCACTCCTAAAAATGAATAAACATTCAACGCACGCACGCACGCACACGCGAACGCGCACGTGCACGCGCACACACACACACACATATACACACATACACAAATACACACACACTCACACTTAAACACAATTGTGTAAACCGTTACGTTTACAAATTTTCTTTTCTTCTTTTATTAACACTTGTTATGTTAAATAAAATAGTGTCCATTTGCAAAGCAACATCATGTAAAATAAAACTTTAAAAGAAACACTCGATGCCTATAGAACGGACCTGTTACAGGTCCAGATGTATTTATATAAGAAACACTATTATGTAAACATTATTTTTAACTGTTTGCTTAAAGAAGAAAAGAGGATAATTATTTATTTAAATTGTCACAGAAACACAAAGTACACATGAAGGTACACAAACAAAGGACACGAACGTCAACAAAACAGAAATAAAACAAAACAGTCGTGAAGAATACATGTGAGACATAGAGTCGAATAAATTATCTTATCTTAACATTGCAAGTGCCGGTCTGCAACACTGATTTCTGCTTCAACTAATTTTTTGTGACGGAGGAACTCTCACAGTCAGGGATAGCTCGTCGGTCTCGCTAGTCCGTGTCAAACTGAAAGAGCACTTCCTTTATAAACTATAATATTATTATCCCAGAGGGGTAGGCAGAGACCAGGGACTGTCACTTGCCACGATCCTGACAGATCACTTTCGCTTCCTCAACATTCATTAGTCGTGATCGTGGCAAGCGGCAGTCCCTGGTCTCTGCCTACTCCTCTGGGATGTAGGCGTGAGTTTATATTATTATTGTTTTATGTGACAATCTATTATAGTTATACTTTATTGTACACAAGAAAGAATTAATATGTTACACATAAAACAAAGCAATAAGAACGGGTACATAGGCGAGCTGTATTAGTAGTATAAGTACTGTTTATTTTATAAGTATGTTTATTTATTATACATTGTAGGTATGTGTAAATTAGATATATATTTTCTTTTATGTTATTACGTATCTATATAGAAACTGGTTTATGTTACATGTTTATTAGTAAGTAGATATTTTAGATTATTTACAATTAATGTAGCAGTTAAGTAATAATTATTTTTTGTTCGTGCTTTACTTGCCCTTTTCCCCTTGTCTGTTTAATACCCATAGACATCAAGGCGGGCTGGAAGAAATTTATCTAGAAGTAAGTCCGCCTGTGCTCATAATCTACAACGATCCTGTGTTTTAAGTGGAAAATATTAGGGGTTAAAGTATGAAATTGCCGATTTGTACTGAAAATCTAAATTGTTTATTTTTTAAATTTTTAACAAATTTATTTAATCAAAATAGTTGCCATTATTATCTATACATTGTTGCCATCTAATGGGAAGGTCATTAATGCCTTTGCGATAGAACTCCGACGATCTAGACTGCACAAACTGTGTGAAAGCATTTCGTACTGCCTCCTGGGAAGAAAACTTCTTGTCACGTAGATAATTGTCCAAATCACGAAAAAAATGGTAGTCCGTTGGAGCAAGGTCTGGTGAATACGGAGGATGACGAATGGTTTCTAACTGCAGTTCCTGAAGGGTCAAAATGGTTTCTCGTGCTGTGTGAGGTCTCGCGTTGTCGTGGAGCAATAATGGTGAAGATCGTTTTCGTATTATTCGTATTATTTTTATTTTATTGATTTGACGCAAGTGAGTCAATATTGTGGGTAAGGTAACGTTAAACCATGCCGCTAATTCCTGGGTAGTTTGACTAGGGTCGGCTTCCACTATCTCTCTTAATTCATCGTTATTCACCTGTGTGGGCGGTCTTCCTCGTGGCTCGTTCTTTAAGTCGAAATTTCCATCACGAAAGCGTTTAAACCAAAATCGCACGGTGCGTTCATTAGTAGACCCCTCTCCAAACGCAGCATTGATATTGCGGGCTGTTTCTGCCGCGTTAGTTCCGCGTCGGAACTCGTATTCAAAAATCACTCGAATTTTCGCAGTATCCATCTTTCTTGTCTAAATTGAATAACAAAAACAATTGAAGGTCGATATTCAAATGTTTCACATTTTTTAAAAAAAGAATATCATAGAAACCATTTGAAAAAAGTTTCATTCGAAAACCTCAAACCATGAAGATTCTATGTCAATTCAAAGAACCTATTGCAATAAAACGGCAATTTCATACTTTAACCCCTATTATTTCGTGCAATAAAGTTTGTTCAAACAAACAAATTTGTCAGTTAATAAATTATGATTTTCAGCAGAGTTCCAAAGATGAAAAAGAACAATTTCAGATGGATATCAACCTTCTATGCGTTTCCCAATAGCCTATGACACTTCTACGATCATGCTAGGTTCCTGGAAAGTATATCACTTTAGCCAAGCTAAATAATACATGTTCTATATCATAAGGACGCCGAAATCTAGACGCACGGCTACAGCAATAGAGTATCTTTTCCACTAGTTAAACCAGGAATTCTTTTCTCAATTTTTCACCCCTTTCACAAGGAACTTTTTATTTCAAATTATGTGCTCGAGACAAGTTAGAATTTTCCCCGCTGAAAACCTTTGCCATGCCTTTGGGGCGGCGCTCCAATATACATTTTACATTAGCCTTGTTCTTAAGGCGCTGTACCGGTGCGAATATGGATTTCCGTACTAAGCGATCATTTTTTTAAAACTAGGTATGTCGGCAAAAGCAAGGTTTAATTAAAGAAAAAAAAAATTATTACAGCGACAATTAGGTACACTCACATTAACTAAAATTTATAACAATGGTCTGTGAAAAGTTATGAAAATAATACTTTTTAAACTTTGTCGCATTATGTCAATACCTACAATTCTTAACAAATGTAAGGTCAATGTTCATATAACTTCCCGGAACTTGACAAGAACAAAAAAAGCAATAGGTTACTATTTTCTCGACAGAAATGAATACGGTCTTATGTGTAAGAACTTAATTCCTTATAACCCTCTACAAACGCTATCTACAGTAGTCTGTGGTCAAGATTTTACAAGGAAAAGACCTTACCACAGATTATGTAAACTCTCTTTGAGGAGTGTCTTAGAGGAATTTTAATAAGAGCCTTATCACACTAGCGATTTACGAGCGATTTGAAATCGATGCGATTGCGCAGCGAGCTCGCCGCGAATTCGCCGCGATTATCACCGTCGACGCCATTTTGTACAATCGCGTTCGACTGTCCACCCCGTCCACTTGGGTCATGTCAAAGATACGTGTGTAAGCGAACATAGCAACGTTTAGAGGTTCAATCATCGTTGATACAATGGATACAAAGTTATTTATTACTAAAATTCAAAATCATCCCGTTATATGGTATACATAGTAGTCGCTCACTCCCAGTCGATTATTTGATAATGAATCCTTCCAGATTCGTCGTTGATTTGTATCTACTTTCGTTTCCTGCGTTTTCAAATAAACGAAGTCAGCAGTAGTATCTCCTCGTCAGATTAATCCATTTTGCTACTGAGTGTCCAAAACGAGCAGCTCGGCACAGCGTCGTCGCGGCGTGCTCGCCGCGCAATCGCTACGCAATCGCGGCGAGTTCGCTGAGCTATCGCCTCGCTTTATCTCTACCTATCTCTGTCAGAGAATCGCCCCGTAACTTTCTAAAGCAGTCGAACTAGCCCCTTAATTGCCTTCTGTAATGCTTTGCGTTGGCTGTTTCGCTTAAGTTTTGCCCAAAAAGATTGTTCGTGTAATGTCTAAAGAACGCTTTTTGAGATGAAAGGAAATTACTTATCAAGAAATCAAATTGGTTTTGCTAGTTTATGAATTATGAATTTCACTCAGTAAATCTTAAGCACCGTCTTGGTTTTATTCGAGAAATCTTAAGAGGCACACTGATACTAAGTGTATATTTTGTGAGGTTTTTAATTTATACACTCGCTGTAGAATTACAGTCTTGTTATTGAAAACACGATTCCTTAAAACACTCCTTAGATGCAGCTTAAAAAATCTGTGCTGCCTTTACCACGTAGCCACAGACAATTTAAACTGCCTATGAGAAGTGTTTTAGAGGAGTCGTGTTTTTAGAAGACCGATACAATCTTATTTGTACAAACAAAATTGCTTAAAATACTCCTAAGATGCAGTTTAAATAGTCTGTGCTAAAGGGAAAGACGTTGCCAAGATTATTTATGCTGCCCCTGAGGAGTGTTTCGGAGAAATCATGTTTTTTATAAATCATCATCAACCCATTATGTCCCCACCGAGGGGCACGGGTCTCTTCCCTGAGGAAGGTATAGTCCATACTCCACCACGAGGGCCAAGTCCGGATCGGTGGAAGCTGGTAGACTAGTGGCTCGTCTACTGTCAGAAGTTGTCAAGCCGCCCTAAGGCCTCTGACTTGGCTTAACGACTGTCATCTATCGACGGCAGCCGGCACCAACAGCTTAACGTGCCTTGCGAAGCACGGAACCGCTCGGAAAAATGCCACTAGCGTTAGGCATAGACGGCGACCCATCCATGCACTGAACGCGCCCTGTGTTGCTTAACCTTCGTGATCGTTTAAGATCACTCAGGCAGCCGGGGCTACGAGCTACGAGCGATAAATAAGACCGTTAAATTACATGAAAAAAATGGTTCAAGAAAAAACCGACAGTGGTTTTTCTTTCTTCAGAACCTAGACCTTCCGGCCGTTAAACTAAATTCATTCTCTTTATTACTAGTAAGCTGAAATTTAAACCTTATACAAATATACTCTTGTGCATAAACCTTTATTCTAAGTATTGGCAGTAAAATGTACTTTAACTCCACAGGTAATCAACAATGTTTCGCGGAAATACAACGACGCTTCCATCAAGTGTGAAGTGTCTAACTCCGTTGGAAAGAGCTCCGAATCAATGACTTTGGAAGTCACTTGTGAGTATCTAATTTTTCGTATTTCTACTGGTTTTTTTGCGTAATGTAGCTTATATACGTCCCACTGCATCATTAAGTTCAAAGAAGGCCTTTTAACTTACTGATACTTGTTGCAAGTCTCCTTAGGGTAAATGTCGATTTGATTTTGACTTTCATTCTGTTTATGAATTCAGAAAGGGATTCGATTATTTATGTGCCTGGTATAGAAGTTTCGTTCTTCTTTATAGGCCGAGACTTTGTATCGAAGCCAATGTAAAGATGTTTCATTCAATCAAAAAACAGGTCTTTTATTTGTAAATATAGAATTTATGTTATTTGTATATTTTTATCATTTATATATTAATTAAGTCCAGTTTCTTATAAATGTATATAATAAAATAAATAAAGATAAGAAAAATAAAATAAATACAAAGAGAAAAAAAAAATCAAAAAACTACGAATTAATTAATGTCATTATTATTTTAAAGCATTCTAAACATAGTTGTCATATTTATAATTTTAATGGCATAATAGTCCTCTTCGCACAGAAAGCTCTTCACATTTTTTAAACCAAGTTTCTTTTGAGCTATTATATTATTATCTTCAGGGACCTTATTGTAGAATAGCATACAGTGTTCCACAAAAGACGTGTTCAACTTTGCCAAACTAAATCTTGGAAATGAAAGTTTCTGTTTAGTCGTAGTATTTATGTTTCTACATAGTATTTATATTGTGCTGGCTACCTTTAATTTCGAAGTTGCTGATATTTTCTGCGGACGTACATAGTAAGCGACAAGAACTCCAATTGTATGTCATTACACAGCTATTACTAAATAAATAATAAAATATTTTCAAACTTTTATTTCTTGACTTGACAACAACAATCTAAAAATTAATCTGACTAAAACGAATATAATGCATTTTAATCAAAGACTGAATAAATTACCTGACATTAAATTAAACTAAATCTTTCGTACGCTCTACACAAAACTAAGTAAGAGAATCTGGAATTAAGTTCATAATAATTAAATAATTTGTAATTATTTCTTCTAGTTTTGCAAGAAAGTGTTCCGTATCTATTTATCATAGGTTTTATAAAGGTTTGCTAAGCCGTCCCTAATTTACAGATGGCCCATCGTTCCTTATCAAGCCACAAGACGTGCAAACTGAAGAGGGAACGGAAGTGACGATCAGCTGCCTGGTCGACGGACATCCCCAACCGGAAGTGACGTGGCTGCATTTCTTAAAGGACCGGGTGATGGTGAGTAAACTTCTTGGTTATGGTGACTGCCTTAGTCTAGCGGTAAACGCGCTTGACTACTAAAATAGAGGTCGTGTGTTCGATTCCTCCTGGAGGCCACTGCACTCGATGTGTACAAAATGGCCTCTGTCTGAGTGTATTTCCATGTTTGTGATGTCCTTGCCTGGTTACCATAGCACAGAGTATCCTAGTTTGGGACCAGGACATGTGATTGTGTTGTGCGGAAGTTAATGGCCACTGGCCAATCTCAAAAGAAGTTAGCGGTCGATTTGCATGCATGGAAATCGCCCGCTAACTCACGCGGAAAACATCGTGAGGAAATCTGAATAACTTCGGTGCTCATGTAACTCAGCAATTAAAATCACACATGGCGATTATGCTAATACTCTCTTTGAATAAAACTCTGAATTAGACTGAAGAATAAAAATAAGCTTTGAACTTTCTAACGCTGAAGAAAAAAAAAAGAAGCTCTTTAGAAGAAATTGCACATCTTTCCAACAAAACTGTGAAGGTCTTGTATATGAATTCAATGCTTTTAAAACAGATTTACTATTATTCAAAATCATATTCTCCATTAAGTTTTCGTTTGAAACATGTGACATCAGATTGCAAAAAATGATTGCGTAAAATAATAACAGTTTTACTCTGGTACTTAAATAACCGATACTTTCTATAAGTACTACAAGCATACATACTTAAACTTACGCCTGTATCCCAGAGGGGCTGCCACTTGCCACGATCCTGACAGATCACTTTCGCTCCCTCAACATTCACTAGTCGTTGCATGCGCACACGCCGGTTTCGGCTACTACAAACAAGTTGTAAAATATTTTGTGTAATGCCTAAACAAGAACCCTTTTTCTTCTACGCCACAGAGGGTAGGCAGGAGTCCAAATCTGACTCTAACGGTGACCCATCAGTCAGCTGGCCAGTACTGGTGCAGAGCTAATGTGGAAGGCTATCCGGACATCGAAGCGCATGCTACTATTTATGTTAAGGGTGAGTCTTATTACCTTTTTAATAGCTAGCTTTTTAATAGCCCGTATTCGCCCACTGCTGGCCATATGCCTTCCCTAAAGCACGCCACTATTATCGGTCCTCGACCATCCTCATCCAACGGCTGTCAGAAATCTGCCTCCAGTCTCTGGCCCGACGAGTTGGTGTCAAGTTTTGTGTTTGTTAACACTCCAAAGATCTAAATTAGGGATAAACCTTACTATAAACACAAAAAACCTGGCTGCTAAAAGGCCTTAATGGCTGCATTAAATTTTCTACCTCAGCAGGAGGGACCTTGCAACTGATTTCTGGCAGGTATGCCAGGTTGGTAGCCTAGAACTGGTTTCCGGTGGCTGCAGTATTGTCACTGACCCAATGGGGTTGCGGTGGTAGCCTAGTGGGTAGAACATTGGACTCGGAAGCGGGAGACCCAGGTTCAATTCCCAGTGCGGGCATGTATATATGACTTTGTTTTATAAGTTATGTACATTTGTGAAGTTATAGTAGCAATACCACTCGCTAACTGTGAAGGAAAACATCGTGAGGAAACCTGAGTGTCTGAGCTATTTACATACCTCAGCGCTTGAAATCGCCAATCCACGGTGGGCACGCGTGGTGATTAAGTCCATACTCTCTCTCTCTCTCTCTCTCTCTGAGAGAAGGCCTGTGCCCTACAGTGGGGCGTATATACGAGTAGGCTGCTTATGTTATGCCAGGTTGGCTGAGATTCCAAATTCAATAAAGTGTCATTTGTATTTTGTTTCAGACTTTGTTAAAATCACTAAATTATTGATATTTTATTGTGATTTAATCATCATGGTTTATATTTTGGCATAAGATGGTTAAGAACGTCATGTTTTTAATAATGTTGGAAAAAGTCTTGCTATAATACATTTTATTGCAGAAATATTCTGTGAAACTTAAGCTTTCTGAGTTTCACAGAAAACGATCAACTACGAAGTCCTCAAAAAATGCAAATGTAGCTGATAAGTTTCCGCTATTTTAGAGTTAGTTTAGACTAACAAAAAAAAAAAAAAAAAGTACTAATATTATTGATTTCTAAAAAGAGAATATTTTACGACAGTTTCATGAGACCTTTCCGCGACGTCCTGTAACAATTTGGTAGACTTATCGTGTTGACCTCTATTTTCTCTGCAGGTCCTCCAAAAATACTCTCGAACAGGACACAATATGGAATAGAGGGAGACAGTGTGAGGGTCGACTGTATATCCTTCTCTGTCCCCAAGCCCGATTACGTCATGTGGACATTTGGAGGACACGAGATCAACTCTTTTCATAACCAAGTAAGTTGTAAAAACATCAAATAATGTTAAATAATGTATTTCTCCTTTTCACTATAATTTCCATTTTCGTCATAATGATTGATCATGTGAGGCGTCTGATTTTTTTTTTACGAAAATATTAGGTGTATTAATCCATCTCACGCAGCAGGCGCAGTCTCCATTTTTGTATGCGATTATTCAAGAGGAATTCATATGAAAAAGAAAAATCTCTGCGGCATGCACAGATGCACAGACAAAATGCGCCACATCAGCCCGATCCGGCTATGATGATAGGCGTTAACTCAGGTTTTGTCTGAGCTAAATCTACAGTCCTGTGTCTCTTTTCAACCCCGGAACTTAAGCATTCCTTACTAAGCCTGCCATGAGACTAGGACTTGGCCAGGTGGATAGAAAGTTATGTTTTCTGTCTTCCTAAAACGGCGTCACAATTTGAACCTTATTTTCTAGGAATACGCATTCTTAGAAGAAAGTCTACAAGACGGCATGACGAAGTCAACACTGATCATCAGGGATAGCCATGCTCGACATTTTGGCACTTATAACTGTAGCGTCACCAACGTGTACGGGACTGACAGTGTGGAGATACGATTAGTGCCTGACAGTAAGTACAAGACTGGAGTTCGAGTGCGGTCAGTTAGCTGATAATAACGGATGGTGAGATGAAAAAACTAGTGACCACGGAGCAAACAAAGCTCAAAAACAAAAGAATTAAAGGTATAAAGCTAACTGCGCGTAACTGCAAACAAGTAATTCACATAGATTTTCTTGACCTATTATTTTAATAAAAATCTTGGCGATAAATTTCTGATTTCAAATGTTAAAATCTTATTTCTAAATCAGTTCGTTCTAAAAGATCTTGTTGATGTACTTCGGAAAAAAGTTATAAAGCCCTGTAATTTAAGGACGAAGTTTACAAGTAAACTATGCTAGAAAGAAAATAAAACACTCCAGAACCAGCGAAGCATGAAACTACAATTTCCAACTCTTTGATTTGTGAAACCGTATTTAAAAGAAACTTCGCCCGAGGAAAACTTTGAATCTAGGATTGCATGTAAACTACGTTATTATTAATAAACTTGGAAAACGGTGCTATTTTGTTCTACCAGACAACAATGACCTGTAGTTTTGTTAGAATCACTAACATAGAGATAGGTAACCAAATGTCATCGTAGAGTGTGACAGGTACAGTAATATTCCTATCAAAAGTCGCGTGACATTTTGGACTTAGCAAGCTACTTGCAATTAGCAAATAAAATTTGAAGAGAAAGCCGCAGAAGTTCCGTTTAACTTTAAGACTTGTTTTTAGTAAAATCTGGTAAGTGTAGGTATCGAAAGTATAGTGAAAAGAAAACTTACTTTTAAGAATATTTCTAAAAACAATTTTTACTCAGTCGATAAAAAAATGCCAAGGTTACTCAATAAAATACCCATGTAGCAATAATTTATTTGTTATTTTTCTAAGACTTCATTGAAAGACTAAGACGTTTTGAAACGAAGCACAAATCGCTTAAAAATACGTTTTAACAGGTTTCTTCTCTTCACTTCAAAGTCTCCAATCAATCGAGCCTTCTGTGTATTCAATTCCCAGCCTCGCTATAAAATCTAACTTTCCGTCATTATTTTCAGAGTCATTCCCTCTAATCGTCATAATTTCTGGAGGCGCGTCTTCGGCCATTCTTGTCCTCATAATTATGCTGATTATCATGCTATGTCACCGCCGAAGGAGGAAGAGCATACCTACGGAAATCGTGAAGAAACCCGACATCACTGACATCGGGAAGATAAACTGTGGCGATCACTTCAAGGAAAGTGATAGAACAAGCAATATCAGTGACTTAAAAATGGAATTGAGGCAGGTCGATGGCACTTGTGAGATGGTATGTATAATCTTAAGGCCAGGTTCTTCAAGCGCTCGATTTTTATTGAAACAAAGAAAGAAGATATTCATTTAAATTGTCACAGAAACACAAAATAAACACGAAGGTACACAAACAAAATACACGAACTTCAACAAAACAACAATAAAAACAAAACTGTCGTGAAGAGAACATATGAGGACAATACATTACAGTGCCATACAGTAATGTATAGCACTGTAACCTATTGGACTGATTACGTTGCGCGGACAAATGTATGAAGGGAAAGTAGGCATGTTTTTGAAATCACAGACTTGTATTTACTACAATTTTGACGACCGACGTCACTAACTCATTAAGTGAAAGTCATTTTTACAATTTGATTTCTTTTGTTTATATTTTTATGCAGTAAAGTTTAAACAATCATTTAAAATCATGCCCGACGCCCGTACATAAAACGTTGAAAAAGTATTAAGTATGTAATGTTTTTCAGATTTGAAAAGGTAAGAAGTTTAAGAATAATTAAAAATACCTGTTTTCGGGGATACAGTCAGCCTTAGTGCCCGTTTTCATCAACTAAACCCTAATGCACTCCTAACTAGGAAACACATCTTAACTGACTTCCTAAATTATGAACTTTGCTAGCTCCATCAATAATAAAAGAAATATAGGCACACATCCTTGTAGATCTAGAAGTGGTGACAGGTTTGGTTAACAAAACAGAAGTTTAGTTTCGAGTCTCTCTGGAAGCCTCCTGTAACGGTGCAAACCTTCTTACACCATTTCTGTTAATTCAATTCAATTCAATTCAATTCAAATATTTTTATTCATTGTAAAAACAGAATGTTTACTTAATGAACGTCAAAGTTGTTAGTTTCACAATTAATGGATTATGTGGAGAAGAAGCTAACAAAGAAACTCCACATTTATTCTTTTCAAAACACGTTTTAACTTAATTAACAGAGTTTTCAACTTAAAATATTAGTCATGAATGTGTTGAACACTAGTCACAATCGTCCTTTAAATAATATTAATCTACTGTTTAATGCCAAACATCTTTGTCTTCTAAATAATCCTTGATGTTATAGTAAGCCTTTTTGCACAGAATGTGCTTAACACATTTTTTAAATCGCGTTGGAGGTAACTCTAATATATCTTGAGGAATTTTGTTGTAGAACCTTATACAGTGCCCCATAAAGGATGTGTTAACTTTTGCAAGTCTAAATAGTGGAAATGACAATTTATGTTTATTTCTAGTATTAACATTATGGTGGCCACCAACATTTTCGAAGTCTTTGATATTTTTTCTAACGTACATAATATTTTCATAAATGTATTGACATGCAACTGTTAAGATGTTGGTTTCTTTGAAGAAATCTCTTAGCGAATCCCTACTACCTAACTTGTAAATAAATCGGATGGCTCTCTTCTGTAAGATGAAGATCGTCTCAATGTCTGCTGCCCGACCCCACAGTAGTATGCCGTAGGACATAATACTATGGAAGTAACTAAAATAAACAAGCCTAGCAGTTGCAACGTCAGTGAGCTCTCTAATTCTTTTGACTGCATATGCTGCAGAACTAAGCCTGTGTGCTAGTTTTACAATATGAGGACCCCATTGCAATTTTGAATCGATTGTGATGCCTAGAAAAACGGTATCTTCTACAAATTCTAGTTTTTCTTTTCCGTTTCTTTTTCGTTATTTTCTTTCATTCTGTCTACCAATTCTAGTTTTCTTTCGGATTTTCATTACTACTTCACCCTTTGACTATATCATCCCAGACAACTATCTACCCGTGAATTGCTTATTTTCCTATTTTTATTTTGTTTTGATCGAAGTTATCTGTTTAGTACAACTTATCCACAGTTTTCCAAAGTAAAACCACAGTTATTGAAGTTCTACATTATATTATCGTATCATTTACCTCAAGAACCCTTCAACTATACCGAACCCCGTTTTACACCTTACCCACTTGATTTGAATCTAATGGCCTCAGTCCCGGTGCCTCATTTGACTGTGATGTTCTTGCCTGGTTATCATAGCACACCCTAGTTGTGTTGGACATCCTAGGACATATGTGTTGTTTCCAAGTTGTTATCATCAACTGTCATCTGCTGACTTAATACATATTTCCTTGAATAAAATGAAATAACATATTTCCTTGAAATAACATAACATAAACTCACGCCTGTATCCCAGAGGGGTAGGCAGAGACCAGGGACTGCCACTTGCCTCGATCCTGACAGATCACTATCACTTCCTCAACATTCATTAGTCGTTGCATGCACGCACGCCGGTTTCGGCTGCTTTTTATCTAAAATAAGATCGATAATTTTTGTATGGACTAAATTTTCGAACTCATTTAAGCTATTAAACCAGTGTTTTTTTTAAGGAACAGTATATTGGCGCAAATAAAAATCTTAATTAATGCAGACAGACATAATTCCATAATTCAATGCATTTTTTTAACATATTTGGAAATAATAATTTGTATGGGAATCGTCCCATCTTAAGGCAAATTTAGTAGAAATTAATTGTATTCATTTCATCTTTTGGCACATTACATACACTTATATTAGGGGTTAAAGTATGAAATTGCCGTTTTATTGCAATAGGTTCTTTGAATTGACATAGAATCTTCATGGTTTGAGGTTTTCGAATGAAACTTTTTTCAAATGGTTTCTATGATGTTCTTTTTTTAAAAAATGTGAAACATTTGAATATCGACTTTCAATTGTTTTTGTTATTCAATTTAAACAAGAAAGATGGATACTGCGAAAATTCGAGTGATTTTTGAATACGAGTTCCGACGCTGACGATTTTAAGAGCAACAAAGAGAATAATAAAGTGTAATTGAATAAAAATTATGTCGGATAACCATGCCGGATAACTACCGGAGAAGCAGGAGACCGCTAAGTATGAAGGAAAACATCGTGAGGAAACCTGAGTGTCTAAAATGAAATCGCCAATCCAAGGCGTGCGCCAAGTGGGCACGCGTGGTGATTAAGCCCATACTCCCTCCCTGAAAGAAGGCCTGTGCCCTACAGTGGCTGCTTATGAATATTATTACTTCATTATCTACATGTATGACAGGGTCATTTATATTGTTATAGCTTAGAGTAAAAATATCAAAGCACAAACCTTTTTGTAGGAAACCGCCAGCGCAGCCGAGACGGAGTTCCATTCCAACATGCACCTGACATCAAACCTGGGCCTCCCGCTGGCCGGCCCAGTCAGTCTCTCCTCGACCGGCTATGACAATGAGCTGATGAAACAGCTTCAGAGATACAGCCACGACTTTAGCGATCCCAACCATTTGCAATTTAAGGTAAGAATTAACCTTGATAACATACGATAATTTTGTATCTACGTAATGAGATGATTTATACAGCGTCCAGTGGCACCTTCACTCACAGTAGATGGGTGAAGAGACGACTCGGACACTGCAGTGCCCGGGACATTAGTTTTTAGATGGAGTAGGCTTGCCCAGCACCTATACCATCCTGACAGCTTAGTCGGCCTACTTAGGAAAGACAAGTCAATACGTGCGGAGCCAACCAAGCCGCTGGTTTCCTCACGATGATTTCCTTCACGGTTAGCGTGCGGTATTGCAACAGAAAATTCGCAGATGTACGTAACTTTGAAAATAAACAAAGTCCTAGGTACGTGCCCGCACTGGGAATCGAACCTGGGTCTCTCGCTTCAGAGTCCATTGTTACATCCACTGGGTTACCACCGCTTATATTGAACTAGCTTTTGCCCGCGACTCCGTTCGCATGGAATGAGTAATTTACGGAATGAAAAATATTCTATGTACTTCCCCGGGACTCAAACTATCTCCATACTAAATTTCATTTAAATCCGTTCAGCCGTTATTGCGTGATTGAGTAACAAACATCCAAACATCTTCACCAACTTTCACATTTACAATAATATTAGTAGGATTTAAAAAATACTGTAATAGTTAATTTCCGACGCAAGGTATATTAGATACACCACAGGCTACATCTATGGTCCTGTTTTATTTATTCGTTTTGTCTGTTGTGTATTTAGTTTTCTTTCTGTTGCTATGCATATTATTTTACTTATCTGCTTATTTTGTTTCTGTGATGTACGTCCGTGTCACTCCATTTCCTTCCGTGGATGTTGTAGAAGGCGACTAAGGAAATAGATTACCAGGAGACGGGCAGCAGCGTCTTCCTGAGATTCCAACCGCATACTGCGATCGCCAGCTCGCCTGCCAAGCGTGGCGATTATGGCAAAACCCCTCATGGATAGAAAAACCATGAGGGAGGCCTGTGTCCTGCATTGGGCATTAAATGGCTGATGATGATGATGATGTATCTTGTTGGTATAATAAATGTCTTTCTTCTTCTTCTTCTTCATATTGAGATTCCGCCATACATACATACACTGTAACTTAATAGTTTATGCACCAAACTTTATCAACCCCGAGGCACTATTCCAGAGAATTTCACGCAGCAAAACCGTTACAATACCGTAATTCGATCCTTCCACGGTCTCTTCCAGACTAAAACAATAGAGTACTAACATCGGCAATTTACGGCGTGATACGCCATTGTTCCTGTCCATGGGAAATAATTTGATACCCGGCTACGTCAGCTAGGCTTGCGTGTTAATTGCGCTGCGACAATGGCAATAGACTTCATGTCATCGTAAACAAGTTGTCACTAAACACCGTAAGATAACGGTGAAATACGGAAGGAAACAAATGAAGTGAGCTTTGTATCTTGCTTGAGCCTTGACGCGCGGTATAACATCTTGCGTACTTGTTTAGGGTTCCGGAGTCAACAAGAAACCCTTATACTATCGCCTTGTCAGTCTGTCTGTCTGCACAGAGACGACAAGTACTAGAAAGCTGTTATTTGGCATAGATATTTATATAAACCATGCCGACAACACTGCCGGACAGAAACTTTAAAAAAATTAAAGGATAAAGATCAAGTGATTAAGACACTTAGAATCGCTAGCAACAAAGTTATGCCACAATGAAATAATACCTTAATTTGTAGTACTGGCTTAAAATGTTAAAATACTATTGTTAGCATTAAAGTAATTCTCCGGACGAGGATGTAATAGTATTGCATGGAGACTTACCAAAACACAAGAAGTCTCTAGCTTAACTCATTTACAGGCATTTATTTTACTGAGACTCTGTCTCACAGAAATACTAAAATTCATGCGAAATAGTTAATAAAGAAATATACATTCTGACTTCATGCGAAATAGTTAATAAAGAAATATACATTCTGATCATGAAGAAAACCATCACAAAACCGTTGAAAACGTGGTGATTATATCACAGAACACATATGAACACATACTCTGTGGTTATAATGATAGGTGACAGGACGTAGCACAGATTAGGAACGATGACATTCAGTGCTGCAAAATGTAATTTATATCGATCATCAATTCGATTCTATCAGTCACCATTTCATAAAATATAACTGAAATGTAATATAAATGATTTACGTGATGCGAGTAAAGCTCGGTGATTATGCCTCATATCACCTTTACATAATAATATATAATATGCAGTCTATGTAGATAAACCATAACATTTTAGTTGCAAAGTCATCCATAACATAATCAGTCAGGCATGTAAATATTTACATGCGTAGGGACTGATTACGTTATGTTCCCACTTTAGGGCACGAATCGTCTCGCACGTAAGCTCGATGACTTTCAGCCCCCCGAACAAGCCGGTTTCCGATAAGGCTTTACATACGTTGGACCACACACATACGCTGCGGCAGAATGTACAAAAGACTGAGGAGTGTAATCTGCCACTATGCTTAGCTTTTTTGGAGTGAGGTGAGGTATGGGGGCATGGGGTGTACCTCATACACATGTTTCCTCTCGATGTTTTCCGTAAACGTTAGACAGTCGTACTGCTATAAAAAAATCACATACAATGTCCGATTCGCACCCAACACAACAACAGCGTTCTGTTAATACATAACCACCGCTTTCCTAGTTAATTTAAAGGTTTATTTAAAGATCAGCATCCGAGCGATTCGGTCAAATTAAGGTCCACAAGATCCACAGATCCGTGTGGCACTGGATTAAGAATAGCGTCACTCCATTTCCTTCCGTAGATGTCGTAGAAGGCGACTAAGGAAATAAATTACCAGGAGATGGGCAGCAGCGTTTTCTTGAGATTTCAACCGCATACTGCGATCGCCAACCCGCCTGCCAAGCGTGGCGATTATGGCAAAACCCCTCATGATTATGAAAACCACGAAGGAGGCCTATGTCCTGCAGTGGGCGTTAAATGGCTGATGATGATGATGATGAAGGTCCACACTGTTGAATCTGTTATCTAGTGTTAGTACCTAATATATAAAGTAAACCGCAAATAATCTAAATGAACAGGTGGATAAAGAAATATGCAAATGAAGTAGGTATTATCAAACGAAATAACAAAAGTTATGTTATGGTATTTTTTTTTTTCAGCTAAATATACCTATTTTTTCTCTGTATCGATTCATTCGATTTGAAAAGTAGCGGTCGGTCTGATGGCAACACTACATTATTGAATGCACAGATTGAGATTTAAACAGGTCTGTGAATGGATCAATAGATTTGTATCAAGATGACAGCGGTCGTTAAACCGGAAGCATTAATTATTGTATAACTTTATTAATTTAGAATTACGGAGAAGTCATGGTTTTATAAGAAAACCCCAATTTTTTATAATTGAAAACATGAATTATGCACACTGAAAACTGGTGACACTATTTAGATTTTAGCGATACTGCTAATGGTCAAGATCCTTTGGTTACCTCCTTTACACCATTCTCCATTTATGGATCCGTTTGGATCCCCCCTCCCCTTGCCCTTACCCGGCTTAGCCTATTATAGGCTTTACAAGTTAACGAGTAAAAAGGAAAAAAAAGAAGAAAACTTCGTGCAACTTCCATAGATAATTACTTGTTGTTAGTTCTGAAAAGCAGGTAAAAACCCCTCTTTCTACGGAACCTTACACTGTGCGTGGCCTGACACGCACTTGACCGGTTTTGAATTTGAAACCTGAGTGGATGAAAGGATAAGAAAGTGGATACCTCAGCGCTGGAAATTGTCAATTCGCGGTGGGCACGCGTGGTGATTACAAGAATTATAAGAAATGGACATTTCTAAATAAATTTTCATAATATGACTTGTATCAACCAGAGAAAAAGTATTATCTACTTCCTCCCAATAAATCAAACCAACAATCAGCCCCTATTCGTCCACTGCTGGACGTAACCCTCCCCCAAGGCACACCACTTTTTAGAGTTCCGTACCCAAAGGGTAAGGGACCCTATTACTAAGACTCTGCTGGCCGTCCGTCCGTCTGTCACCAGGCTGTATCTCATGAACCGTGATAGTAAGACAGTTAAAATTTTCACAGATTATTTAATTATGTTGCCGCTATGACAGAAATACAAGCCGATTTTTGCTCGATATTAATAGCGGCTACAGGTAGACGCTTGAAATATTAAAATATTATATAGATAATGGCTCGGAACCCTTCGTGCCGACTCGCATTTGGCCGTTTTTTTTCTTGCATTACCCGTCATCAGTCTCTCCAGCACCAGGGGTTTCTCCTCACTTTACTCTTTACTAAAGCTTTTTTTCTTCGATGCCAGGTCCACAACCAAGCCAACGGCTACATTCCTTACGTGGACTACAATAGAGACTATGCTCCACCTCTGGTCCACTCCAACGACTCGCTGAACGGGTCTATGTCGCGCAGCATAGACACAGCCTCCACGGCTCAGTACAACTCTGGTCAGAGTCAGAGTGGATCGCTCCAAAGAATGCCCGGACTAGGCGGCTTTGGGGGTCCTGATGGTAAGTTTTGAATATTAAGTTAGTCAACTTACAGAGTTAACAGAATGGCGGTCGAGAACAGAAAGACGTCACAGCGCCGCCATCTTGGATTTAACGACGTGAGAGCGAGACAAGACTTACACTTATTTATAAACAAAAAATCTTCGATTTTGGTAAGACTGATGTACGCGCACCTCCTCTGCGGCGCACAGCCAGAATAAACTAGGGGAGGGTGGTAGCGGAACTTGTATCAACGTTGAGCGTGTGTGAGTAAGGTACAGTGTAGCTGCGACGCGCCTAGTACCTATACCAATTACTTATACCAAAGCAGTAGGAATGTATAATTTCTTAAATAGATAGATATTTACTTAAATTATCACAGGAACACAAATTAAACATATCGAGTTAGCTTACAGGTAACCTAGCGCAAGAGCACCCGTTGCGTGACGTTGTGCATTTTTTAAGGTCATCTATCCACCGTGTATTGACGGTGTGTGCGCTCGTGATGATTTGTGTAATGTTCTATAACGGTTGTTCCGCAACGTGTCCAAAGACTCGCGTTTGGAGTGGCTGGTAGCTGAAAAGATCAGTGTATTTTGTGAACAAAATAGACAGTACTAGTATGTGGACCAGACCGAGGCATTAATAGAGAGGCGGCCAAAAATACGACGACGACGGTCAGTGGACAGACCAGCAGGCAGCCCTTACAGACATACATACAGATGCGGATAGCAAGGGAAGGTGAGAGACACTCGTTGCATTCGGGAAAAGGTCTATACCCAGCAGTGGGTACCCGTGGACTTTGATGAAGTCAACTTATAACTGAGTGGATTAGAATCAGCGTTGGTGTCGTTCGGAAAAGGAATAAGATGTTGAGTTTGAGTGCAAGTAGAAGCATACGAGACAGCGTTACTCAGTGGGTTAAAATCCCCTATCGTATATTTCCGAAAGAAGCGTGATCAATCATCATCATCATTCAGCCACAAGAAGTCCACTGCTAGACATAGGCCTCCTCGGTGGATTTCCAAAAAGACCGGTTGGAAGCGGCTTGCATCCAGCGTCTTCCTGCCACTTGGATGAGGTCTGCTGTCCATCTTGTGGCTGTTCGTCCTGCGCTGCGCTCGCCGATACGTGGTTTCCATTCGAGAACTTTTCGGCCCCAGCGGCCATCAGTTCTGTGTGATAAATACCTATGTTAAACTTTTGCTATGACTAACTGAGATAAATTTATGTTCTACTACTATCAATTTCAACTCACTCCTGTACCTCAGAGGGGTAGGCAGAGACCAGGGTTAGCCACTTGCCTCAATCCCGATAAATCTCTTTCGCTTCATCGACATTCATTATCTTGCCCTTTGCTAATAAATTCACTATTTGGTTGAAGTATATCCGCCTGGGTCGTCTCTTACCGGCCCTTCCACTCACATTCGCTCGATATATTTGATTTGTCAATCTTTCTTCCTGCATCCTCTCCACATGTCCATTGTCCAAACCAACGCAACATTCCGGGTTATGTTTGATTTCTTAATAAGAGAAAAGCTGAAAATAAAAAAAAATAAAAACACGCATCGGTTAAAGTTGGTTGACATCATAATAAATTAATCTTGTACGCTGAACCACTCCCAGAAACGTGTCAGAATCTTCCCTCATCGGAGTCTATTATTCGCTCATATATGGTACATTGTTCATGCCCTGCTATCTAAACATCAAAATAAACTATTAGGCTGTAGGCCTACCGTCGCCGACCTTACGTCATAGGGTAAAATGTCCCACAGATAACTTGAACAAAAATTCGCTTAGTCGGGCTGAGTCTATGATGGACAAATAAGAGCAGGCGTTAGTCATGAAATAGACTAAAGCGCTTTTTTACGTATCGAGAACGGCGGCCTTCTACGGGAATCGAACCCACTACCTCTATTTTGGTAATAATGATTTTTAACGCTAGGCTAACGAGATAGTCAAAGATTTCCAAAATATGCGTCTAGATAATTACATGAATATAAAAAAGCGATGGTAGCGTAGCGACAGAACGCCGGCCTCACATTTGGGAGGTCGTGGGTTCGAATCCCGGTATGTACCAATGACTTTGTTTTCTAAGTTACGTACATTTGTGAAGTTGTAGTAGCAATAGCACTCGATAACTGTGAAGGAAAACATCGTGAGGAAACCCTAGTGCCTGAGGGTTATCTCAGTGTTTACTACGTACAATGGCCCGCCTATAAGGCCAAGTACTGAAATCTCAGGTTTAACTAGGACTAAAACATTCGTTTCCAGTCTCAAACCCAAATATAACCCAAAGGTTAGCTGGAAGAAACTACTTACTAGCATTAACCTCGCCTATGTTCAGTTATTTTATTGTACAATCAATAATTTTCAATCAATCCATAAATTCCCCCATGTACTCGTATAAATGTTTCTTTCTTTGTATAAAATAATGTATGAACTCAACTAAATCAACATTGTTTTCGGTAATGGGTTGACTAAGCAGTTCCACATCTCTCACGTAGGTTTCACATAGTAAATGTTGCCTCATGTTGGTACTTTGTGACGTTGGATTGCTGTCGGCCGGCCCACGGCCTATAATGGTGGTACCATCAAAATAATTGGAAGGATGACCTCGACCTAACCTAGTCGCTGCGTTCATAGCCGATGTTAATCGGGCAAGCTTTGATAATAGTTCGAATTTGTCAACTGACAGCAGTTACCACATTCAACCGCCTTTTTGAAATTATTTATAATACGAATTAGAATAAAATATACAGCTGTAGGGAAGAGCGGGTGATCCTGCTCTTCCACGATAAAGGGAAATTTCCCGCCAGGCAGATCGTATGCCTGGGGACGGCCGGTCCGACTAATGTTCGTCGGACGTTATATTTATGGTATGTCATGTGAAACATTTTGCTTGCGCGATGCAGGAATGTTGGAGTTTATAGTGCACGCGCAGAGTTGACATGTGCTCGCCACACGGCAAATTAAATTAAAATACTTAACAACTGAGTGCACCGAGGTATGTGACTGCCTCGTTGGCCTAACTGTATCATGTCTGATTACTAGGCCGCAGGTCGTGGGTTCGATTCCTACTGGAGGCCACCGTACAGCCCGTACTCGTACATACATAGGCCTCCCCCAAGGCATGCCACTTCCCTCTGTCTTCGGCCATCGTCATCCAGTCCGCAATCTGCCTAAGATCGTCGATAGATGTATAGGGATTTTATTACACCCTGTAGAGGTAGCTATTCATAGAATATTGTTACATCTGGAGAGCAGACATCGTCTCTCTCTTTATAAAGTCCTAACTTTTGTCCACGTTATCGTTGATTCTTTATTGCTAATTGAGTAATTCACGGTTTATAGTAAAACTGATGAAAAAATAATCTGACAAAACGTATATCATATTCTTTTTGTTGCACTAACCCGTGCTGAGGGCAATTCTAAAAACCTATTTAGAGGCTAAAAATTCCACCCATGCAGGGACTTGAACCCACGACCTCTGGCGCGGTTAGCCAGAGGTCGCGGGTTCAAGTCCCGGCATGGGTGGAATTTTTAGTCTCTAAATAGGTTTTTAAAACCATATATCCATTGGTCTATTGGTCCTTGCCTGGTTACCTCAATACAGCGTATTGAGACCAGTATCGGTGATTGTGCTGTGTGGAAGTTACGAGTATTTATTTATTTAAACTAATAACCGAAACCAGCGTCTTTGAACCAACAAACCAGAATGTTGATGAAGCGAAAAAGGACTGTCAGGATCGTGGCAAGTGGCAAGCCCTGGTCTCTGCCTACCTCTCCGGGATACAGGCGTGAGTTTATGTAATGTAATGTAATTGGTAGCGGAGCTGTAGAATGCCTGCTTCTCATTCGATAGGTCGCGTGTTCGAATCCTGGCCTCATGTACCAATGACTTAAGTTATTTGTGAAGATATAGTAACAATACCACTCGCTAACTGTGGCGGGGCATATCGTGAGGAAACCTGAGTGTTTGAAGTGTTCACATACCTCAGCGCTTGAAATTGCCAATGCGCGGTGGGCCCGCGTGGTGATTAAGCCCATACGCTCTCTCTGAGAGAAGGCCTTTGCCCTACAATGGGACGTATATAGGCTGTATTATAAATTTAATGTTAAACTAAAACCTTTTGTTACAGTGATCCCTATGTCAAACCCAGGCGCTTGTCTGTCCGGAAACGCGGACGTGAGATACGCTGCTACCTACGGGAATCCCTATCTGAGGGTTAACGGGCCAGTTTGTGAGTACAGTGATTACTTTTAGAGTTTAAGTTCCATGGCACAGACAACCGATCTAGACATTGCAAGCACCGCCGATTAGTATAAAAACCAAGCGTTGACGTTTCCGTGTGGCGCCGGATTAAGAATAGCGTCACGCCATTTCCTTCCGTGGATGTCATAGAAGGCGACTAAGGAGATCAATTACCAGGAGACAAGCAGCAGCGTCTTCCTGAGACTCCAACCGTATACTGCGATAGCCAACCCGCCTGCCAAGCGTGGCGATTATGGCAAAACCCTTCATGGTTATGAAAACCACGAAGGAGGCCTATGTCCTGCAGTGGGCGTCAAATGGCTGATGATGATGATGTGCCGACGTTTTAGAAGTTTTAGTATCTTGTTAATTTTCGTCCTGATATTGTTGTTTATGCTTAAGTGAAGCAATGTAGGTTAACAAAAAAAAAAGGGTGACTTGCTCCAAATAACTGAATAACGACTAAGTTCTTGTCCAAGGATAAACGAATAAATTGCTGATTGACAGGGTTTTTTTAAATCATTATTTAAGGGTTTGGTACACAATGTGACCACGTCACCCATGATTGACAGGGTTGTCAGTGCTACAATGGTTTTATGGATAGATCTGTAAATGTCATGGTGCAAGACGCTTTTGAAATTTAATCATTCACTGGATAGAGCTAACTCGATGCACATTACGATATATGAGCAGATATATTGTACTATCAGACAGCGTTGGCTGCTAAGCAGCCTAAGCTGTCCACAGTTGAGTTTTCAATAAATAAATTGTAGGATAAATGGAGCTCGTTGAAAGAGAACCTCTTGTGGTAAAAACTACGCCAAATCTTCTGAAACTACGTAGGTATTTAAAAAAAACATATTGTCCAAAAATATAATGAAAAAAATATTGAACTTAGAACAGTACGTTTTCCAGATTTCCTTCTTTAAGAACGTTGGGTGTGAAATAAGAATAGCTCCTAGGTGATGTGCTATGTATAGGGTGCCAGGGCTTAGGAGGGTAGGAAAACCGGGAATTGTATTTATATTCACATAGGGCCTAATTAAAAAAAGAGAACGGCAAGATATAAAATAAGTGATTTTTCCAGCGTATGCGCCTCAAGTGAACACTGCCAACCCAGCCGCCACGCCGGCCCCCCCGCCTTACTATTCTGTGAAGAACACCTCTCTACCACAACCCGCATGTAAGTAACGTTTTCGGTATAAAAATTAAAAAGATTTTAGGAATAATAACGCAGCAACATCCAGACCACTGGCTAAGGTTCAAGGAAAAGATCGTAAAAAGGATCGTGATCACTTTTAGTGATAAGGCCGCCTGTACTCTTAGGTCTAGAAATATCTGTACCATAATTTCCATTTTTATGTTACCATAAAGTGTTGTCTATCTTATGTTAGGTTCGATGTTATTTAAGTCATTATGTCAGGTATACTTTTTTGTAATTTTTGCTAGCTTTTATGTTATGTACTCTGATGTCAAATGAAGAATATTCTTACTTGATCTTATTTTAAGCTAGTTAGTGAGCTGTTATCCAAGTAATTTCATCCTTAGACCTAGCACTTCACTTACAAAACTTGACTTATAACTCAATAACTTTGAACTCTTGACTGCCTCGTCAGCCTAACGGTATCAACGTCTGGTTACCATGCGGAGGTCGTGGGTTCGATTCCCACTAGGGGCCACCGTACAATTGTACAAATGGCCTCAGTTTGGGTGTATTTGTATATTTGTGATGTCCTTGCCTGGTGAACGTAACACAGGGTATCCTAGCTTAGGACCAGGATAAGTGATTGTGTTGTGTGGAAGTTGCTTTTGCTATTAAGTTACCAATACTTTGTTTCTTTTCCTCTGAAACTCCCTCAGTACTTACTCTTGTGCAGTGCTTTTACTCTGAAACTCATTACTTACTCTAGTAAAACTGCCACTTAACTCTCATCTCTGTCTATCCCTCAAGTGTCATCAGTGACGTCACCGTCCAGTCAGACCTCGCGCTCGGCTGCCAGCCCCATGGTCCCCACGGCGAGCGGAGCGCAGCCGCAAGTGAGTCGTATGTGTGTTTGTGATTGTCTTGTTTTATAACTCGATTTAGTGTGACGTCACTCCAGTATGTTCTCCTCCAGTGGTGACCAGTCTAAATACGGCGTTTGTCCAGTGAAATACAGCCGCATTAGTGTGCTATCATTGTCTTTATTTATTTTTATAACTCGGTCCAGTGTCATCAGTGACGTCACTGTATGATGATCGCCTCCCAATTATAAATGCAACTAACGATTACACCTTGATTTGTTTCCTTTAAACCTAGTGAAAAAGATCCAGTAGCGATCCGACATGTCATTAAAACAAACTACGTTTGTATTCAATGAGAATCACCTCATGAGAAACTTACTTTATATTCGACAGTTGAATTGAAATGAAATATTTTTTATTACACTAAAAAACAGTTTATTACATAGGCGAGCTTAATACTAGATAGTATTTTCTTCCAGCTAACCTATGTTGAGTTGAATTATATGACTTGTGAAGTATGACTTGTTTGCCACGCCAGTGTTGCATATTTCGTAGATGCCTTGCTAACAAATTACTTTTTCTGTAGGTACCTAAATCAGCTCCTCAGTCACCCGGAGCGTTATACATCCTGCCTCATCAAGGAAGTGGCCAGTCCCAAATAACCACCAAAGGTGAGAAGACTACATATAAGCCGGAACAATTGTTTTTCGTTTAGGTTCGGTGTTCACTAGTAATTGTAGTGTAATTAATTGGCTGTGCATTGACTGAAAAATTATGCGCTCAAATTTTGTACGTTTATCTGCCAAAAATTTTTTTGTTGGACGTAAACAAGCAATTACTATTTTGAAATATAATAAAACTCAAAAAAGATCGTAGGAATACCTATTCAACTTGTTGAATGATAAATGACCCAGGGATAGGCCTAGACGTAGCTAAGTATTACTTTAATATTTTCGTATTTTAACGATTTTCTCAACAGTTACTTTACATCCAAAAATGTTTTGTGACAAAGGGAGCACAAAAATGCTTTACATCATTTTAGAATAGTTCTTATCATGAGGATTAAAGTTTAATTCAGATTGTCAGTGTAAAGGGTGATGTGATGATACGAGTATGTCGTCGCTTAGCAAACATCACTGCATCATTTTTACGGTTTTGACATTTGAATGCCATTGGGTGCAGATTTTAAGCGCGAATCGATCAACCTACAAGATTCAATCCAATTCAGACAAGCATTCGGGCAAATCAGCGGCCGTTAATTTACAAATTGTAAAAACGCGCAAATATTTTTTCTACGGAACACCTAGAAACTGTTTAAGTTGTGAAAAAAAAAAACTCTTGTAATTTTATAGGAGATATGGAAAAACGTCTTATGCGGTGTTGTTTCTTAAGCGACAATAAGTACATTTATAAGCATAAGTGTCAACTAACCCTAAAATAACTTTGTTATAGGTAATGGACAACTAACAACGGGAACGCATGTGTAATGACATAAACTATTATATTCTTTTTGTTGCACTAACCAGTGCTGAGGACAATTTTAAAAACCTATAGAGGCTAAAAATGCCACCCATGCCGGGACATGAACCCGCGACCTTTGCCTAACCATGCCAGCGCTCTCCCAAGTGAGCTAATGGGCAAGTGCGGGCATCAGCGAAATTTCGAGCCTCCTTACAAACTTCTCTGCGTTACGTACAGGCAGCGACCTCTGGCCGAAGCAATTTACATCACTTGCAGGGTGGAATTTTTAGCCTCTAAATAGGTTTTTGAAATGACATAAACTGTTTAGATTATAAAATGTAGCTAGTTGAAAACAATTTAAGACTTTTTCTACTTGAAAGTGTTTTGTAAATAAAGTTTATAGGTTTTAGTTTAAGAAACATTGAATAATTGTGGCTTTAAATTTTGTTTTAAAACTCTCAAAGAAGCCTAAAGATAAAAGCTTTAAGTGTCAATGTCAAAGAAAAGTAAAAAAAAATGTTAAGATTCTATTTGAAAAGTAAATTGAATACGTAATAAATAAATAAATAAATAGTAATGAAAATTTTTGTTAATACGTAATTTTAGCCTAATCAGTTAAATTATTATAATGAGACTGATAATCTATTTAATAGGTAAAAGACAATTTTACGAAAAAAATGTAAATAAAATCCTGAGATGTGGCCGTAATGATAAAATTAAATTTAAATGTTCAATAGTTCAAGTTTATAAAATTAATCAGATAAGAGCGCACTTGCGATTTTCTACCTCCACCGTGTAAATATCCTGATTTGCAGGTAAAAAATGAATGGGAAATTTTCGTCAAAAATTTACATAGGTACTTTTTGAATGCATAGAATATTCCAAAAAAAAAATTGAAAACGTTACTACGTTGCTCTCAGAATAAAAACATATTACATTTGGTTTTGTTTGTAATGAAAAAACGTTTCCTTTATTAAAAGTTTTCTTAAAATTAACCGATTATTTATCTTTTAACTGGCTCTCATTGGAGAGTCAATGAGATTAAAACATTTATGTGTAAGTTCTCTATCGCGGGGAAAAAAACCGTATCTGCTAATACGCGAGCATCATTGAGGATTTTATCCATTCTAAAGGGCGGTCCAGCCATAACGGACGATGTTAATTGTTTTTTTTTTATTGTGGCAGAAAGATCTATGACAATAATTACGGGTGAAAGAAAATATCGGCTAAATGCCGTGGCAAGCATTTGGCCGATATTTTGTTTCACACATCATGATTGTCATAGATTTTTCTATCATAATAAAAAACATACATACATAAACTCACGCCTGTATCCCAGAGGGGTAGGCCGAGACCAAGGATTGCCACTTGCCACGATCCTGACAGATCACTTTCGCTAATAAAAAAAATTAAGATATTTCTCTGAAAACTTTCTGTTTTATTTACATCTTGCGTTATGGTTGGACCAGACTGAGAAGATAAGCAATCGCAAGTGCGTTCCAACCGAGAGACTTTTTTTGTATAAAAAAACTTTGAATTTTTCTATATAAGCATTGTCTTCTTAATGTTATTATATTATTTTAACCTTTTCCGGTTATCTAATTTGTGATAATTTGTACATTATATAAAGTACCTAATTTCCCATAATTTTTTTAAGAAAAAAAATCCTATTTTTTGTATGAGAATGCCTTCTAATGTATTATTTTGACATTTTTCGATTATCTTATTTGTGATAATTCCTAGGTTACGGAAAGTACTTAATTTCGCATATTTAATTTTTCAACCCACTTATTTTTATTTGTGTCTGTCTTAACTTAATTTTATGTAAAACAAGCTCTCCTAGTTAAAAAATGTTGAAAAGAATAACGAGTTCCCGTCAAGATCCATAAAAAGTTTTTAATATTTTATTTTAGTTCCACTTAATTTTAATGCCGTTTTAAGAAATGTCAATAATATTAATTGTGGTTATTTCGCAAACACTACTTTATTAAGACGTTTTATTGTTTATTTTTACTTAGTATCTACTTAGAATTCATGACTGCGTGCTACTATAAATAACTGTGACTTTGTATGGTTTTTTTCATGAATCAAAAATTTTCAATAAAATGTTTTTTTTTAATAAAAACTATGACATTCTTTCCTTTTCTATCTGTACCGCTAACAGCCTTTGCATTTTGGACAAAAGACCATTCTTCATAATCATCAGCCAAATTATGCCCACTGCTGAGTATTATTATTATTATTATTTAATACTTTTATTGCACTTAGCCTAATGCACAATACGGTGGACTTAATGCCCTAAGAATTTTCTACCAGTCACCTGCAGGAGGTGGAAAGCCGATTGGTAGGCGTGCAAAGAGAAGAGGAGGTAAAAGAGGAAATGCAATTTAAAATATACTTACACATATAAGGTAACATTGAATAGACCTACGTATTAATATAATGCTATACACACTACTGGAAGGCAAGGCAATGATACTTAAAATGTATAGTGTATAGACATCTTCTCCATCACGCCATTTTCTCAGTCTCCCGCTATCCACATTCACGGGCCCTTTTATTCGGACCGTTCTTAACACGTGAACGAGATTTTTATTTTTATTTTTTTTTTATTTTATTTTTTGATAGGGAAATCAACAGCGAAACTAGACAAAATATTACATACAAAGGTACTTAGAGTAAGGCCAGTTATAGATTTCCACGGAATTACTAGAGAATAGGTTTCTTATTAGCACAAGGAACAAGTGTAAAATCTTAAAGACTAGAGAACAAACAGTTTTGACTTCTAAATGCCTGACAAGGTACAGTTTTTAATTGCTTACTTACTCTAAATTTATATATAACATGAAGTTCGAAGTTTATACTATTTACGTACACATTCACAAAACAAAATATATACATATATATATATTTATATATTATACGATAGGTAGGTAATAAAAAAGTATATACCACCGCTAATCAAAGATCACAGAAATGGAAATAGAAAATGTTTATTTGTCTTCAATATAGTAAGCAACAATATAGGCGCCTTCGTGAGTTTGAAAAAAACGCACAGCATTTTTCCATACAAAATATCTGGACGTCTGAAGACGTTCTGCTTCATCACACATCTTGCCTACCTTTACTATATAGCACAACATCCATTAACGGTTCAACGTCGTCGTGATCTATTCGAACGTATACTACCTTTTGCGTTTATAAACTTTCTGAAATATTCCATAAAAAAAAATGTTTATTATAGACTCTTTATTTGGCACTACAAAGTATGACATTTGTCAACCACGTGTGAGTAAGGTATAGTGTAGCTGCGGGGCGCCTAGTATACTGACGCCATTATTACTTACTCTGAATCATTAGGAATGAATAATTTCTCTTAAATGACGCACAGCAAGTTAGAGGTAACCTAGTGCAAAAGCGCCCGTCGGGAGACGTTGTGATTTTTTAAGATCTTCTTTTCCACCGTGTATAGACGTTGTGCGCTTTCGTGATGTATAATATGTGTAGTAACGTTCTATGGTGGATGTTCACGTCAACGCGTTAGGGACTATGCACATTACAACGGGCCCGTGACGTGAGGGCTAAATGACATAAACTATGCCTATGGTATTTAGCTATTAGCATGGTATTAATTTTTAAAGCAAAAAAACAGTCTACAAAATCCGGAAATACGTCATGCACGGAAGTGCGTAATCAGCTGAGATCCTACAAGCTGTCAGTTTCTAGTGATACCATAACTTGAAACAAGAATTCTTTGAATAAACAAAACTAAAAATACTTATAACCTCATAACGTAAATGAGGTTATAATATCAATTTGTTTACGGATTTTCATATATCAACAGCTTGGCGTTTTTTATTCAAAAATATTAAGCCTACTTTAATTTACGTGTAAAAGAACGACAATGCCCATTGTGTACGGCAAAACTTACAATTATATGTAATAAGCCTTTCAGTGCATTTTTATTTCTGATGTATACAATAAAAAGTTCTAATCTATCATAATGTAATCATTGAGTCCGCCGCATTGTACTTTAAGTGCAATAAAATTATTAATTAATAATTATAGAAATAACTTAGAAAACAAAGTCATAGGTACATGCCCGCACTGGGAATCGAACCTGGGTCTCCCGCTTCCGAGTCCAATGTTCTACCCACTAGGCTAACACCACCAAATGTACATTTGTGAAGCTATAGTAGCAATACCACTCGCTAACGGTGAAGGAAAACATCGTAAGGAAACCTGAGTGTCTGAGCTATTTACATACCTCAGCGCTTGAAATCGCCAATCCGCGGTGGGGACGCGTGGTGATTTAAGCCCATAATCTCTCTCTCTGAGGGAAGGCCTGTGCCCTACAGTCGGACGTATATAGGTTGCTTATGAATTACAGAAATAAATAAATGCAAACTACAATAAACCTTACATAATTTTGAGGACTACAACATCAGCCCAAAAAAACGTCCGCCCACGTCAGACGACCAAAGAGCACGTCATGGGATCGGTTTTTTGCACGTGTATATTTGCAGTCTCTAACTTCGTATGTATTTAAGGATTGTTTTAGATTGAAATCGTACCGCCCCTACCGCCCGTCGCCGGCCCGTCGTGACGTGAATGGACCTTTAGAAAGTAAAAAAATATGGGTAGTCTAATTCATATGCATGACATACTGTCGGAATCATCACTTAAATAATAATTATTAAATAACTTCCACCATCTTCCACGCAACACATTCACGGCAAGCGCAGCGTATTACGACACGCCACAAGATGGACAGATGACTTCATCCAAGTGGCAGGAAGACGCTGGATGCAAGCCGCTTCCAACCTGTCTTTTTGGAAATCCATGGATGAGGCCTGTGTACAGCTGTGGACTTCTTGTGGCTGAATGATGATGATGATGATGTTGAGCACACTCACGTGTCCTGGGTCCCAAGCTGGGATACTCTGTGCTATAGCAACCAGTCAAGGATATGAGAAACATGAAAGTACACCTATACCGAGGCCATTTGTACAAATCAAGCTCGGCGTCCTCCAGTGGGAATCGAACCCACGACCTGCGGTTTGGTGGTCAAGCGTGTTATGTCTAGACCAAGGAGGCAGTCTTCGAGGCATAAAATGTCACGAGTTTGGGTAAGTAAACGAAACAAGAACGAGCAACAAGTATGCTATTAGTATATGACAGTGCTTTTTATGTATGTATTTAACGGTTTCACTTACTTTTATTAGCGTCAGGAAAGACGACTGACAGTGCTGTCTATATTCATACACCATGAATTTTGGGTAAATAAGCTTACCTTAATAATAGTTATCGACGTCGCTAGTTGTTTTTTTTAAAGGCACTTTTAAAAATATCTCGACACGAACTCGAATCTATGAGAACCATTAGCAGCCAGCAAGAGCGGTGGTGGGTAGAATATCGGACTCGGAAGCGAGAGACCCAGGTTCGATCCCCAGTGCGGGCATGTACCTATGAGTTGGTTTTCTAAGTTATGTACATTTTTGAAGTCATAGAAGCAATACCACTCGCTAACTGTGAAGGAAAACATCGTGAGGATACCTGAGTGTCTGAGCTACTCACATACCTCAGCGCTTGAAATCGCCAATCCGCGGTGGGCACGCGTGGTGATTAAGCCCATACTCTCTCCCCGAGAGAAGGCCTGTGCCCTACAGTGGGACGTATATGGGCTGCTTATGTATGTAAGAGCGGTCCGCGAGCGCCTCGAGTCCGCGGGTCATTGTTTTGATAGACGGAGAGGCAGAACTAGCTGTTCGTAAATTTTTCGAAAGAACATTTCTCAACTCGAAACAAGATTTTTCTCAACTCAATTATTTTTATGTTAGGTCTACGCTTAAAGGAAATAGTCAGCATTGATGGTATTCTTAATTACTAATTACACGACCGTGGCTTTCAAACCACCCAGATTTCAGCGTGTATGCTATATCATTTGATAATCATATTAGAAGGCAGCTTATATTACACTTATATTCTCTTTGTTGCACTAACCCGTGCTGAGGACAATTTTAAAAACCTATTTAGAGGCTAAAAATTCCACCCATGCCGGGACTTGAACCCGCGACGTCTGGCTCACCGTGCCAGCGCTCTCCCAACTGAGCTAATGGGCAAGTGCAAGCATCGATGAAATTTCGAGCCTCTTTACAAACTTCTCTATATTACGTACAGGCAGCGACATCTAACCGAAGCAATTTACATCACTTGCATTTAATTTATTACACTTCTCACCGCGGTGCACTGGCCTTCTCTCAGAGAGAAAGAGAGAGTATAGCCGGTACACTCGGGTTTCCTCACGATGTATTCCTTCAATTAACGCGTGGTATTTCTGATACAAATAAAAAAAACTCACGATGTTATACCACGCGTCAAGGCTCAAGATAAAAAAGCTCACTTTATTTGTTTCCCTCATGCACAGTCGACAGCAAGTCAACATCTACATATATTTTAGTTGCAAAGTCACCATTAGAGTGTACGGGATGTAAAGCATTACAGTGTAAAGCTTGACATGCTGTTGACTGTCGTCATCTTCAGCCCGTCTTTACCCACTGTAAGCGCCAGCCACTTCTGTTTTGCTTCCCTACTATCTTGTCAATGTCGTCGCGCCAACTGGGTGGAGGTTAGCCTACACTTCTAAGTCCGGTCCTCCGTTGCCACTCTAATAGTTTGCGAGTCCAGATTTCATCTATTTCATCGATTTCTCTACGACAAACATGACCTGTCTTTCTCCATTCTAGAGTAGAGAGGGAGCGACCCTTCTCTTGCCATCGACTGTACTGGTTTAGCGACAACTTCTTAGGCGCGAGGCACACAGCTGGGACGTAGGGCGAGGGTGCGGTGAGATGTATAGAGTCACGGACCACAGTCCTTGCTCTGCGGTCGCACTTGGTCTGTGACTCTATACATCTTTCCGCGCTTTTGCCCCACGTCCCATCTGTGCGTCTGGCTCCTTACGATGACATGAATTCTTGATGTAGCAGGGATAAATTAAAGAATTATAAGGTGGAGAACCACAGTCAGAGCTTGCTTGTCCGTGCCTGAGGCACCAAATTGGTAGCCAAATTGGCATGCTTAGCATGGGTGGTTATCAGTGATGCACTATTAATGCGAATGTGTGCGTGTATGCGAACGTCACTTACAACAATTCGTTTAGGCACACACTTGTTAAGTGCGTATCGCCTCGATTTTAAGCAGAATTTTGGGTGACACACTCTGTCTTATCGCAGTTATTTATGTCTATGGCAATAATATGTTTCAGTGACTGCGTATATTCACTATGCGCCGTAGCTGGTCTAGTAGAGGATTAAAAATGTTAAGAGAATTAAAGCCAGACAAAACACAATCGAGGCGCGCTCAAAGCGAGCCCTCGCGCTCAGACAAAAGGCCGCCCACTCCAACGCCCTCCACTTCCGTGAAGGGCTCTTGGTTCGACGCTCGTCCCTCTAGGTAGCTGCAGATAGAGGCTAACTTTAGCTAGCAGCATGTTTATAGAAGATTCATAGGGAAGAGCGGGTGATCGTGCCTTACACTATAAAGGGTAAATCCCCGCCAGGCAGATCGTGTGTCTGGGGACGGGCCGTCCGATTGGTGGTATATTAGGGGTTAAAGTATGAAATTGCCATTTTATTGCAATAAGTTCTTTGAATTGACATATAATCTTCATGGTTTGAGGTTTTCGAATGAAACTTTTTTCAAATGGTTTCTATGATGTTCTTTTTTTAAAAAATGTGAAACATTTGAATATCGACTTTCAATTGTTTTTGTTATTCAATTTAGACAAGAAAGATGGATACTGCGAAAATTCGATTGATTATGAGGCACCCATTTTTCGTATTTTTTTATTTTATTGATTTGACGCAAGTGAGTCAATATTGTGGGTAAGGTAACGTTAAACCATGCCGCTAATTCCTGGGTAGTAGCAACTTCAGTGCTACTTTCCGACTATGAGTAATGAAATAGTAGATTGTACAAGGGCTTAAAGCGATTCATTTTTATCCGAGGCAATTTATTGGTCCGAGCGCAGCGACTACCGATCTCTACCATACTCAAGGATAAACATAGACATTTAGGCCTGAGTTATACACTCTGCTTTTCACTTCGATTGCGAGGAAAATTTCGGAAAAACAAATCGTCGTACAGTGAAAGAACATACAAATAAAAAAAAAACAATTCCCGCCAATAATTTTTTTTGTGTTTTTATTTTTTATTTTTACCATGTAAATTTAGACTTAGATTGTTTTCTGCCAATTCATAAAAGCATTTTGGCGTAAAAGTACGTAATTCAAATAATTATAACAGAAATAAAATAAAACAACAAGTTTAAGTATTCTACGAATTTTTACTGCTCAATTAAATTGTGCAATATATTTTGACTCTGGCTGTTGAGCCTCATTGTCATAGTTTTAGACGAAAAAAATACTTTTTGCACTAGCGCTTAAAAGCAATTTTATGTCGTGTATGCGCGACTTAAAGTCGAACTTTACGAGCATGAGAAGTGAAAAAAATATTTTAGAGTAATTAAACTACTCGGAAAACAAAATGTCCATATTAGTTTATGTCCTGTCTCTGCAAGTTCACTATCTCACAGCCCTCACCAAATCTCATCTCACCCCCAATAGGTAATCGGCTATTGGATACCCCAAAATTAAACATTAATTACAGAAGTTTAGCTCGGTGTGTGCCCTTTTTAGGGTTCCGTACCCAAAGGGTTCCGTGCCAAACGGACCCTATTACTAAGACTTCACTGTCCATCTGTCTGTCTGTCTGTTCGTCCGTCGGTCTGTCTGTCTATCTGTCTGTCTATCCGCCTGTCTGTCACCAGACTGTATCTCATAAACCGTGATCGTTAGATTGTTGAAATTTTCACAAATGATGTATTTCTGTTGCCGCTATAACAACAAATACGGAAAACCGAATAAAATAAATATTTAAGAGGGCTTCCATACACCAAACGTATTTTTCTGCCGTTTTTGCTCAATATTAATATTACCACTCGCTAACTTGAAGGAAAACGTTGTCAGGAAACCTGAGCGCAAAGCTTCAAATTGCCAATCCGCGGTGGGCACGCGTGGTGATTAAGGCCATAATCTCTCTCTGAGAGATTGCCTGTGCCCTCCAATGGGACGTATATAGCTAGGCTACGTAAAAAAATAAAGCAATCTGTTAATTATTATTATTTGTTTTACGTATTTTCACTACGAAGAATGGATAACTTTATAACGTGAGTCATAAGTTCAACTCAGATACAATGCCCGACAAATAACTTGAACAAACGACTTTGACTTTGCATGGACGTATTTCAGGTCTTATTGGCGGGGGACGTGAAAAGTGACTTAGAATTTTTCGGAATTTAGTTTAGTCAAATTAACAAATTTAAAAAAACGTGTTCATCGTAAAGGAATTCTGACTGCGCATATTTTTGTCAAGTTATGTGTCGGGCATTATACTAAACATAATAGTTTTCACACCTTGACTCTGCTGAGTGGACCGACTTCTATTACATATTTTGGGTCTTAAGTCGTCGCCTATAGAGGCCAAACATTGTCCGCAGCCAATCTGGCCTATGTGTTTGAAATTAATCAGAAGCATTGTGATCAGAACAATGTAGGTAGGAGTAAACAGAGGCCTAGTTTGCAGTGTATCATAGAAGGAGGCACGGTAGACTGGCAATTTTTATTGCTTACTCGGATTAGGTACGTATTGGTATAGTTGTAACATACGTCACTAAAGTATCTATGACATAAAAGAGACAAAGAATGGAGAGAGGCAAACAAAAAGAAAGATAACAATGTTTAATTATTATTATTATTAATATTTTTTGCACAAAGGATAGTGTGCAAAAGGTGGACTTAATGCTAATAGCATTTTCTACCGGTCGACCTGCTGTAGGTACAGGAGAGGCAAACATTTGGGTAGGCCTGCAAAAAAGAAATTAATGATAAAAATTCTTTTAAGTACCTAAATGTGTTATAAGAAGGTGGGCACATATATAAATAAATATTGAAAACAAAAATACCAGAAAGATTTGTTTATATGTAAAAAAATATTTTTGTATTACTTCCATAATTTTCTCTGGCAGTACCCAATCGACTTTCCACATCAACGTAGATTAGCTGAAAGAAAATACTACCTAGTATTAAGCTCGCCTTTGTACGATTTTTTTTATTGCAATAAAGAATTTTTCAATTCAATTCAAAACAAATATCAAAAGAAGGTGTATTAGGAGAGTTTTCAGGGGTGTCCACACTAGGCTAGGCCATAAAGAGAAGAGAGCGAGAGTTTGCCCTAATTCTTGTGCAGGAAAGATAAATAAGATAGCTAGTCACGTACCACCTCAAATTGAACTATTGCCCATAGAGTCTTGGAATTTGTTATTAATAGTAGAGCCCTGGTTCATTAAAATAATTTGGTACTAATAAGTTTCAAATTATTTTATAAGTCATTTCCTAACCCAACCTAACAATGTAAGTTTCTTACTAACTGTAGCTTCATAAAACTGGGCCAGTGCTGGTCTCTTTATACTTATTAAATTTGTTTGTAATACCAATTTCTATGTCATGAATTTATGACGTGAAATTAGTAAATCATAGCGTCGACCATTGTTTGGCGAAATAATTAATCGACCACAGTAACGCTTGCGCTGAGCAATAATATTGTAAAACGGGGAAGCAAAAAGTTGCCAGTGTGTGATTGGCACAGCGCATCCAGTTTGATAGTGCATGGCTTGTTTGTTCAGAGTTGACGGTTGATGGCAATTTATAGTTCGAAGTGGGAAATGGCCTGGCTTAAAGTGGTTAGATCATCTTCTGTAGCAAAACCATGGCTTCTTTCTTGTTTTTCTACAATTGGGTAATTATGAATAAATATCAAATGAATTACTTTTAAAACGGAATTTTGTATGAAAATACTGGCTTATGACATCACATTTCAGAGCATTCTTTTTATTTTTATTTTATTTAAAAATTATAATAACTAGAAATTGACTAAAAGAGATACATTTTCCGAGATATTTTGTAATTTTTGTTTTAATCTAGTATATGAAATAATTTATTGTTGATCGTTTCAAATACCGAATTACACAGACTGTTAGTTTGGTCAGTTGAAATCGTCACAGTGGGATACACAATAACACAACACAAAAAAAACCGGCCGAGTGCGAGATGGACTCGTGGAATGAGGGTTCCGTACCACACAAGCACCATAAATTCGGCTTTCCCCCAGTTTCTCGTACACTGACAATATGTTAATGTACTGTTAACAGCTGCCAGTTGGTTGAAGATAGATAGATACTAAAAAAAAACTAAATTATTTATTTACATAACCAATCAAAATAAATAGTGGTTGGGTCTCTCCATTTAAGTATAAAAAGCCGTATTTGGAGAGCCCCGCTCTTTCTACCGATTCACAATTTACACTTGTATGTAAAGAAAACATAGAAAGGGTTCTACTTAAGATAGATTATAAGATTTTATTATTATAGCTAGTCTAAAATAACCTAAAGGAGCAAATATTTAAATGTATGTAAGCATGCTTTTTATTTGTGTGTGAGTTTGGGTGTGAGAGCGTGTGAGTGTGTGAGTATATGTGTGTATATGTGTGTGTATGTGGGTGTGTGTGCCTACGCGTTACTAATAGTAATTTGTTATATGAAATCTATTATTTCAAAATATTTTCAGTTTTCTTATAATTAATGTAGTTCTGTCAGCCACTATGTTACAGATTTGTTATATGTATACACACACACTCACACACGCATGTATATATATATAATATGCGGTTATAAAGGTTGATGTCCTGTCGACTGTACCAGTAGGATTGTTCAATTAGTTATCGCATCTCGATATGGTTAGGCGTAGTTTACGATCTAGATTAATGCAAAACGCGTTCATATTATATGTGTCATATTGATTAGAATAGATGGCCGGCGATAATAAATACAGCGTTGGCCAGCCGGACTTCAGTTGACATAAACGATTGTTTATTGCGGAATTGAAATGTACTAAGAGGTCTCACCTCTACATCTCTGGAGAGAGAAGGAAAGGTAACTGTAAAATGAGGCAAATAAAAGTAGAAGAACCCTGGTCTCTGCTTACTCCTCGGGGATACAGGCGTGCTTTGTAACTTCCACACAACACATAAATCACATTCACATGTCCTGATCCCAAACTAGGATACCATGTGCTTTGGTAACCAAGCAAGGATATCACAAACTGCACCTGACACGGCGGATCAGTAGACGTAGTGTAGGACGTCCTCAGACTCGGTGGAGAGATGATCTTCGCAGGGCGGCTGGCGAGAGCTGGATGAGAGTAGCCGCGGACCCTGCTCAGTGGCGTGCTGTAGGAGAGGCCTATATATGGAGGCTATTTGTACAAATGTTCGGCGCCCCCGGGTGAGAATCAAACCCAAGATCTCCTGCAATAAGACACGATACTGCTAGACCAACAAGGCAGTCAAATATGGTATGTTTTTTTATGGCAAGAGTGGAGTAAGAGAGTAAAAAATTATTTATTTATTCTAAGTCATGACACCAGCTGAACAAAACAAAGTTAAGTGAAAAAAGTAGCTTGATATGAGAAAAACACTTGTTTACGAACGTAAACGATTGAACTAAAATGTTCATTAGAAAGGCATAGAAATATAACCATTAGATGTAAACGCACTGAAAGCAAATAATTTTAATGTATGGTTGAGAGGTCATGTTACTTTTTAGTTTTTACAAATTAAATTATAAATTGTGCCTCTATAACTTCACCACCATGGAGTTAGAATTTACACAGCTGAATCAAGTCAAATAATTCCCAAAACACCATCTCACTGACACACAGTAATTGTTTCACACAAAACGCAACGCAAACTATGAGATAATTCAATTAAACTAAAATTATTACGGGCGCAATTTCCCAAAACCGCTCTCTCGGTTCGGGCACCAGCAACCGGAAGTGGTGGTGAGGAGCGTTTCCTGTGTTAAAATGGCGCTGTTAGCATTTCCGGATCCGGCTAATGTTGAATTACTTATTTGCTCGTGCGCCACGTGTATTGTGTGCTGCGCAATTTTGTATTTTGATGCTGTTTTGTGTATAACAGACCGCTTGAATGTGTATGAGTTAAAATGTTACTTTTGTCTCGAAGACTGTTGACCGAATTTTGTTGTAGAGCGGGCAGGAGATATGGTTCATTTGATCACACACACATAAAATAAACTCACGCCTGTATCCCGCAGGGGTAGGTCGAGACTAGGGTCTGGTACTTGCCACGATCCTGAAAAATCTCTTCCGCTTCATCAACATTAATTCGTCAACATCAGCTCAATAACTATGTTTCGACAAATAAAATTGATTTCATTTCATTTCATTTGATTTATTTCATTAGTCGTTGCGTGCAAGCACGCCGGTACTTTTTATCTGAGCTAATTTCACCTGTTAGTATTTTTAAGGTTAACACGAGCACTAGACAAAATAAAAACTGAATCCGTCAAAGTCTCGGTACCAAAAGTACCGAAACGTCGGAAAATTGTGAAATGAAAATAAACTAGTAAATATCCGTGCAAATTCAGTTTTCACTTGAAAAGAACAATTCAAAACCATTGTTGTGGTTGCTCGATCGGGTCCTTTAGAATTCTACAGATTACTTGAAACTTAAAATTTGAGTAAAAATATAGTTTTTTTTTTTAATTCTATAGCCTAGCACAAAAAAACGATCTTTAGCGGAAATTGATAAACTTAAGAAAGTTAATCATCAAAAGGTAGCGTAATTGGAAACAAACTTATCAAAAAGAAATTACAGCCTCACGATTATTTTCTATGAAAAGTTATATAAGGCTATACCTAATTTATTTTTTATACTGTTAATCTCTGTTAATAGCGATGGCAGCGGAGCGGTAGAGCGCCGGCTTTGCATTCGGCAGGTCGTGGGTTCGAATCCAGGCATGTACCAATGACTTTGTCTTCTGAGTTACGTACATTTGTGAGGCCTTTGCCCTGTAATCATCAGCCATTTGACGCCCACTGCAGAAAATAGGCCTCCCTCATGGCTTTCATAACCATGAGGGGTTTTGCCATAATCGCCACGCTTGGCAGGAGGGTTGGCGATCGCAGTATGCGGTTGAAATCGCAGGAAGACGCTGCTGCCCGTCTCCTGGTAATTTATTTCCTTAGTCGCCTTCTACGACATCCACGGGAGGAAATGGAGTGACGGTATTCTTAAGCCGGCGCCACACGGATGTAGGCATGGCCCTGTAGTGGGATGTATATGGCCTACATAAAAAAATTTTAATAGCATTTTTTTTTGTCGCATTGTTCATTGCCATAGTGGCATAATTGTGTTCATCAATAGACGAATATCGTTCTATTCAGAATAAGCTGGTAAGTAAAATTCACACGTAAATCCGCTGAAATGTCAACCTACAGTAACGCATACCTATAAATTAATTTCCGGCTGTGCACCGCAGGATGGATTGAGCGCGTTCATTGTGATTTAATTTCAGTTGGCATTCAATGTGCAATGTGCATAACAGTGTTGACACTTCGTTGGTATTTGTGCTCGTTAAATATTTGGTGCGAAATTAATTGGGGCGAAGTGTTTGTTTCGGCCTGAGATCTCTGTTTCTAGGCCATAAATTTGTAGTAGTTTGACGAGCCATAGTTAATTGTTGATTACTAATGCCCGGTTCCTATATTCAAGAACGACTCGTTTTGGTTACGGATGGTTAAAATGTCTACTCAAGTATTCCTCTTAAAAACGGTTTCGAATAACGTACAGTACGATAAATGTATGGAGATAACAATTTGTAAAGTTCCTAACTATTTTTTAAACATCAACCAGCTATTCAAGTTACAGGACGCTGGTTAAGGATAGCTTACTGATTACCAATAACGATTCGTTAAATATAGGAACCGGGCATAAGAGAATTGATAGTTAAGGTGACTACCTACTATCAAAAAATGCAACCAAATAGTTACTCCTTAGTTTTTTAGGGTAATAAGTTTTCCAATAGTCAGGAAACCTCTATGTGTATAAGGTGCTCCCGTATCTCAGCGTAAAATGGCCAATCTGCGGTGGGCACTGGTAGCGATTAAAGCTAGAATCACATACACACCTACGTACGCTACGCACGGGACGCCACGAAAAATCATGGCCGTTTGAATTTTTATGCTTAGAAATACATTTAGGCTATGTTTTTTATGCCTTCATCAAGATCGGACGCCGGCGCCGCTACGCTGTACCACGCGTAATACGAGTATGGTTAGGTCTTAGGTATGTGTGTGGCGCATCAGATACGAGTAGGACGTCGATGTACGAGTGTCTGTATGAGGTACATAAACTCACCCCTGTATCGCGAAGGGGTAGGCAAAAACTGGTCTTTGCCCCAAAAACCCTGGGGTTTGCTACTAACCATGATCCTGACAGATCTCTTCCGCTTTATCAACATGATGTCACGTCATTGAGGGTTGTGTGAAGGCACAACCCTTGGTAACGGAAGCTAAAGAAATAAAAGAAAGATTTAGAAATATAAAAATATAATCATCATAACCTACATAGTAGTAACTAAACTTAATACTAATAAAAAACAACAAAAATATACAAAAGAAAACTTACAGCCCAAAAGGGTAGGCAGGCCGTGGAGACGGGCAGGCAAGTTGCGGAGGCAGGGCGTGGAGACAGGCAGGCAAGTCGTGGAGTCAGGCCGTGGAGACGGGCAGGCATGTTGCGGAGGCAGGCCGTGGATACGGGCAGGCAAGTCGTGGATTCCCGCAGGTACTCCGAACAGTAATAGGCAGGCCGCAGAGAGGTAGACAGGAAGCAAGAACTCAGGTAAGTCTCTCAAACAAGAGCTCAGGTAAGACTCAGGTAAGACAGACTCGAAAGCCTTCTTGGGCGGCTTTTATACCCCAAAAGTAATTCGATTCTAATATTCAAATTTGATCTGAATCTGCGTCAGAATTCTTCTGGATGTTTCCGGATCCTATTCCAAATCCATAATTTTGAAATCCAGATCTCCTTTCTCTTTCTTTCATTAAATTCATAATTTCGATTTGGAATGCGAATAGTCTTCTAGAAGTCTCCATAGGCCAGAAGTTTCCTTATTCGCCCTTCTTAGTATGACGGTTATTTGACATAATTTAGAAAAATAAAGAACAATATTCAAATAAAAGAAATATCTGACTAACAGTCGAATCGTTGACAGTAAAGCAATTTTTACAATGTGAAAAGTGGAAAAATAATTAGAAATACGTATTAGCTTTGAAATAATAGTGAACCAAATTATCCTTTCGTTCGTGATAACATGAAGGTGTTGTGAAATTGGATTTCAGTGGTTCAACTTGGACAAAACGTAAGTCTTTTGTATTCATAGAAAGAGTAGGGTGCTAGGCAATAGAATTACGCTAGTCGCGTAAGCTAAACCCTACAACGAATTAGTCGTTACATGCATGCACCCCGGTTAAGAGTATCAAATTTTTTTGATCATCATTGGAGGAAAATCACTCATTGATTTGGTTAAACGATATGATGTTATTTATATTGTATTTTTATTTTTGTGGCTTGCGCATATTCATTTAAAAATTACTAATAAATCTTTCTCAAAATCAGACATCATATTTTACCGAAGTTGTAAAGAGTGCACCTCGAGAAGTTAATACAGCGTCGGACGCAAAATACGCGTCACATGCGTAGGGCTAGTGCGCATAACGATCTTCCCACGTCACACGCATAACGTGTGTAGGATCAGTTCTACCTTAAACCTATCTCTGACGTAAGATCTGTTTTTGACAGGACGCAAATGTGTATGTATGTAAGTATGTATGCAGGTGTGTTTGTATGTTTGTATGTATGTATGTATGTGTATGTACGTATGTCACGTACACAAAAATTAGTAATTCTGCCAGTTATTTACTTTTTTCCACGCGCTTTAGCCAACGCACAGCTGTTAACAGAAAATTAATAGATTCTTAGTGAACGAGAAACAGGAAGTCGTCTATTAAATCCCTTTGTTACATTCTCTTATACAGTTTTGCTCTGAAACGCTACAGAAACTTTTACAAAGCCTTCATATGCAGTATACGCTGTTTCCTTGGTTTCTGTTAAAAAAGTAACAGCCAGTTTGTAATCATAAACAGGTTTACGAGCGCGCTTCGGATGAATATTTTCAATAAACTGTTGCACTTATTGGGTAGGCCACGGAACTAGATTTAACACGAGCGACAGCGATTTTTTTGGAGCGTCAACGCTCATGAGCCTCTTCGAGATTTGGAGAGAAACTCAGTGTCTTACGACTGCCTCGTTGGCCTAGCGGTTAATACGCTTGACTACCATTACACAGGTTGTGGGTTTGATTATCTTTGGAGGCTGCCGTATTTAGTCTGGTGACCCTCACAATCATCATCATCATCATCATCATCAGCCATTTGACGCCCACTGCAGGACATAGGCCCCCCTCGTGATTTTCCAAGCTTCGAGGTCTCGTGCCACCCGCATCCAGTGGCTCTCCACCACCGTAACCAGGTCGTCAGACCGTCTGGTGGGCGGCCTTCCCACGCTGTGTCGTCCGGTCCGCGGTCGCCAGATCAGGCCCTCACCAATGAAGAAGAAGAAGAAGAAGAAAAAACATTTATTATAAAAACTGGCGTGTGCACTGCCACAATAACAAAACAAAAAGCAACCTAGAAAATATTTCAACAGAAAAGTTATAAAAAAGAAAGGAAAACGAAAGGTCATGGCGTGTCACTGCTGCTATAAATGGCAACTGACTCAGCAGTATGCTGAGGGTCAAGCCTTCAGCGCTGATTTTCAGTCAGTGCCAGGAGTTACCCCGCGAGCGTCACATACCGCGGTGAGGTACAACCGTGAGCAATACTATATATAGCATTGCTATACAATGAGACCCGAAATACGTCCATGAGCAGTCAAAGTCTGCGTATCCACTAGTTTGAGGCCTAGCTTGTTTCGTTCCGTAGCTCGATACGCTTTTATGGGTACTTCTATCTAATATACCCTTCGCATTCGTATAATTTATAGTTTTTTAGCCATTCAAATATCACAGAAATGTTTTGTCAAATATTAAAACTATAAATTATACAAAAATAAACATCTGAAAAAACCACGTAACCACACAACACAAGCAATATAAAATCAGTCAATCAAACCGCCCCGGGACATATCCGATCCAAAGGTGCCCATAACGCTAGCAGCATTACCGCGCTGCACAGCCCGAGAGATCCTTTGCATCAAATACACCCGAAAGCGATAGTCCAAGCCACGTTTCCTCAGACGACGCCCTACTTTAATAAAGGCTTTCCCATGAAATCCCCAGACCCCAGTTGTTTCTAAGGCCAGAGGCACGAAGAAATAGCTGCTCATTAACCGTCTGTATTTAAGACATTTAAGCCTAGCGGCCGCCTCTGCAGCAGCCCCAGGAGATACGGCCCTATAGTCCACATGTGATGGTGCAAATGTGCCGACGCAGGTAGCATCCCAGAGCAGGCATCGACCCCTCCCCCACGGAGCCAAAGTGAGACCACAGGTAGCTCAGATGTTTTCCTTCGCCGTTAGCGAGAGGTATTGCTACTATAACTTCACAAATATACACAACATAGAAAACAAAGTCATAGGTACATGCCCGCACTTCACACCTGGGTTACCTAATAAGGTACCACCGCTCCTGTATTACGTGCACTAAATTCTGAATTATTGCTGAAGGCGTTTAACTGTCAAATTCCATACTAATCATTAGTAAGCAATTGCTTTTGCAAGCGTCAGGATTCCAACAGGATTTGGTGCGCACGATAAAGCCTCAGGTTTCGCTCTGATTTACTCCGCTTAAGCGGATCCATGCAGTGGAACTAGCCTCACCAATGGACCATCTTTCCATCTTTTTTCACAGATGGTTTTTCCAAGAAGTGTCAGACCAATATCACAGTCATACTTTTTTATTATCATTATTTATGTTACTACAATAGAATGGAGACCACATATTGGCAAGCGCAGCGTAGGACGACCAGCCACAAGATGGACAGATGACCTCATCCAAGTGGCAGGAAGGCGCTGGATGCAAGCCGCTTCCAACCGGTCTTTTTGGAAATCCATGGAGGAGGCCTATGTCCAGCAGTGGACTTCTTGTGGCTGAATGATGAAGATGATGATGTTACTAAAGTAGTGTAACAAATCATGCATAGTTCTATCCCACTAATCTTAGTTTAAAACTTATTTTTGTCTTTTTAGCGTTCCGTAGGTACCCGAAGGGTGCCAAACGGGACCCTATTACTAAGACTTTACTGTCCGTCTGTCTGTCTGGCTATCTGTCGCCAGGCTGTATTTTATGAACCGTGATAGGTAGGCAGTTCAAATTTTCACAGATGATGTATGATGATCTGTTGCTGTGCTATAATAATAAATACTAAAAACAGAATAAAATAAATATTTAAGGGGCTCCCTATACAACAAACGTTATTTTTTTCCGTTTTTTGCTCGATATTAATAACGGCAACAGATAGACGCTTGAAATATTCACAGAATATTTAATTCTGTATTCGCTTTAAAAAATGAATAATTTAATTAAAATAAAATAAATATTTAAGCGGGGCTCCCATACAACAAACGTGATTTTTTGCCGTTTTTTCTCGATCTATGTGTCTAATGTTAGATGTATAATTTAATGTATAGATAATGGTACAGAACCCTTCGTGCGCGATTCCGACTTACACTTTGCCGGTTTTCTTAAATCACTTAGTTTTAATTAATCAATAATGTTTCATGCTAAGCCGAATTGAATCTGACTTCCGTTTTTTTTCTAACATGTTTCATCGAAGGAAAAAATACATCTATCTACCTATCTTGTGTAAATAAAAACATCTGGGTTGTATTGTATAATACTAACCGCTTTGTTCGTGGCACAAGTCAAAACTACAAAGAGTTTATTTTACTTCGCTCCGTACCACCCATTGCACTGTAGGCATTTTTTAAATTTTGTATCGAAAGATAAATCAGTTCTTTACTATTTTGACTTTTTTGCATTTGGCAGTGTTTGGCAAGACCAATAAATATTTTCCGCCTGTCTCTTTGGGTTTGTTTGTTACGAGATACTTTAATAAGACTTTTTACCAAGTAGTAATGAGACCGCGGATTGGCGATTTCAAGCGCTGAGGTATGTGAATAGCTCAGACACTCGGTGTCCTCACGATGTTTTCCTTCACGGTTAGTCAGTGGTGTTGCTACTATAATTTCACCAATGTACATAACTTAGAAAACCAAGTCATGGGTACATGACCGCATTGGGAATCGAATCTGGGTCTCTCGCTTCCGAGTCCAATGTTCTACCCACTAGGCTACCACCGCTCGTGTAAAGCTTGTTCAGCATTAATTCAGAGTTTAATGCGCGCACAAATATAAAAGTATGTATCTTAGAAAACCAACTCATTGGTACATACCGGGATACAAACCCGGGTCCTCTTGAATGTGAGGCCATCGTTCTACCGAGCATGCTACTACCGCTACGCACTTAAAATGAACACAAAAGTTTGAGTAAACATTATAAAACACTCTTCAGAGAAAGACACGTAAAACCATTGTTTATTACAAATGAAAATCCAGCATAAGTGTATACTAGTACGCATATGCTTATACTATTAAGTACCTTGCCTACGACCTACTCTCAGACCATACACAAAAAAAAATCATAAAAATAGGTGAAGCTGTTTTGAAGGAAATCGATAACTAACACTGTGACACGAGATTTTTATATGAGATAAGGGGCCGGTTTCTGAATTGAGAATTTCACTAAGTAACTACTTAAGTAACGTTCTGTCACGCTCTCTTCTGAGAAATTCGAAGAGACAGCACTACTGTTAACCATTTACTTAGGGAGATTCTCAGTTCAAAAACTGGCCAAAAGACTCTAACTACGTTTTAGAAAAGCCTAAAAAGGCTAAAAAGTTAGCCTGGAGCAGTGTTAGCAGCCTAGAGTGGTGGTAACCTAGTGGGTAGAACATCGGACTCGGAAGCGAGATTCGATTCCCAGTGCGGGCATGGACCTATGACTTGGTTTTCTAAGTTATATACGTTTGTGAAGTTATAGTAGCAATACTACTCGCTAACGGTGGAGGAAAACATCGTGAGGAAACCTGAGTGTTATATTCACATACTTCGGCGCTTGAAATCGCCAATCCGCGGTGGGCACGCGTGGTGATTAAGCCCATACTCTCTCCCTGAGAGAAGGCCTGTGTCCTACAGTGGGACGTATATAGGACGTGCTTATGCTTATGTAATGTTCTAGATAAGTCTCCTGTTGAAAAAAAAATATGCTCACCGTCCCTGTAGGTACCCTCATTGAGCAAAGAGTGCTCAGCACAGACCCTTCAGCTCAGCTCAAGAGCGCAGTAAAACGAGACAAATAATTAAACTCTCACAGGGTCTGTCTAAGTGATCATGAGCCTCTCGTCTCACCATTTTAGTTGTTTAATCTGGTGATCGGACTAGTGACACTTTTCCGTCGCAGCAGTTCGGTGATGTTTTACAACCGGACTACTGAGTCTGCTTGTTTTGTCAACAAACTAAACGACTGAAAAGTATCAAACTTTCAAGCTCAGTGGTTCAAACTACTAACTGACTACCGAACTACGAACTACTGAGTCTGAAAGGTTGGTTACCGGAATAATCATGCGAAACATTGACACAAGGTTTGGGTGAAGTAGGGTGACATTGCCAACTACCTAAATTTAATGTGAGTGACTTGAACTTGAGCCTAAATTATTTTAATGTGATATAGCACATACACAGCATGTAGGCGTCGATTTATTTTCTTTGCCGTTTCAAATGTAAATTTGTTGACAAAGCGGAAGAAATTAGACGAAGCTACAAGCGCGCACGCCCGGTTCCGGGTACGTTTTATCTTCCCCTTTGCTAATACGTTTTCTGGTTGGTTATAATATGTCCACCTGGGGCGTCCTTTGACGGTCCTTATAATGTTGTTATTGTTATGTAGCTCGCCCACGGCGACTTTTTGTAGCGATGCTGTCGCGCGTTCGCATCGATACAGTCACGATGTGGGCGCTAGCTGTGTGCCCTCGCCCACAAACACGATTCAGTCGTGATGCAAACGCGATACCGTCGCGCTTCTGTCGCGATGCAAATGCGATTCAGTAACGGAACCAAAATGCCTGCGATCGCTACAGTTGCAAGATGGACTCCGTTGAACCGATGGAAAACAGCACTCTCGATCTCTCTGTGTTGCACTACTCATGCGCCACCCTTCCTCCGTTCTCCTCCCGATATCCTCCGATACACTCACGCATTTGCATCGATACAATCGCGATGCTGTAGCGCGTTAATAGCGCGGTTGTCCACAGGGATCGATCCTCTCTCCTTTGCTCTACGTCATTTATACGGCAGATCTCAATTCAAAGATAAAGCATTGCCAAACACACTTTTATGCAGACGATACACAACTATATTACTCTTTTGAGCCTGCGGAATCAGAAATAGCGGTGGCTAAGATCAATGCCGATCTTCAGGCGTTGGATGATTGAGCGAAGGAGCAAAGCTTGATTCTCAATCCAATAAAGGCTAAGTTTATGATTCTGGGGACCAAACAGCAACAACAAGCTACCATCGATCATAATCCAAGGATAATCATAAATGGCAATATCATCGAACGACTAACCAAGGCGCGTAATTTGGGTTTGATGATGGATTCTGATCTGAGATTTATAGAACACATTGATAAAAAAATACAGAACGCGTTCTACAGACTCAAGGTTCTGTATAATATACGACAGTACCTAACAGAGAAGATACGTATTATGCTTGTGGAAAGCCTGGTGCTATCACTTTTAAATTTTGGAGATGTAGTATATGGCCCCCGTATCTTCGCTAAGACAGAACGAGCAATCCAACGCGTTCAAAACGCATGCGCCAGGTTTTGCTTCTCTATTCCAAAGCGGGCACATGTTACACCCTTTTTAAATGCAAAAGGAATGCTAAAAATGGAAGTAAGAAGACACATGCACTTGGCAAATTTAGTTCATAAGATTGTCCGATTGTCCATAGAAAGAGACCTTGGTTCCTATTTAGAAAATTTATCTGGGCAAATGATAACTATACTCGCAATATTCGCAGAAGGCATTTGAACCTGATGCTAATACCAAGAGACAAGTCAGCGGGCTTTAGAGGCAGTTTTAAGTATGCAGCTACAAAGATTTGGAACAACCTGCCTCCACCCTTACGAGAATTTATGACCACTGTAAGTTTCAAGAAACACCTAAAAGTTTTACTTATCGACCAACAAAAGTCTTTGCAGCTGTAAAGCAGTAAATTTTAAACTAATAACTAAATTAAAATGTGGTACTCCAAACCAGTCACGCACGGCTTAACATATTCGAAAAACTTTACTGTATATATTAAAATTTAATTTATGCCTTAAAAAATGGTTTTGACTTTATATAATTTACGATTTTAATGTTGAATTCTGATCAATTTGTATTAAATTTCAATATCAATAAATATTTCTTTCCAACTTTATTTAATTAAGTACAATTTAATTTATATAATTTACATAATAATAATTTAATCAATTTAAATTTCTTTTAGTTCCGACCAAATTTCATTTCTATTACTATTTTAAGAATTATTTTAATAAATTTATACATCACAAGTTTGTATGTTGTAAATCATGTCATAATTTTTATAAAATGTTTGGTGCATTGGACTGTATTCAGCATTGTTAAATTATTATTATTTTTTAAGAGATTTCTTTAAAATGCGAATAAAGGGGACGGGCTGAAAACCAGCGCTACTGACTATGCATGCAGTCATAGCAATAAGCTCAGCCCCTTCCCTTTTGCCATAAAAATAAAAATACTCATTGATTTGTATGATGTAAAAATAGATTTTTATGGTAAATAAATATTTTCACTTTCACTTTCACTTTCTGCAGCGCATTGCAAATGCGACTAAAGCGCGTTCGTAGCGATATTGTTGCGCGTTTACGAAACGCGCGACAGCATCACTACAAAAAGTCGCCGTGGGCGTAGGGGCCTTAGTGATTATAGTGCCTGAATATTTAAATTAACCTAAAACTTTCTGCAAATAAATATTTTTTAGTTATATTCGCTATGTATTTGTTTTCGCACCACTCCTTCTTCTTTGATCTTCTCCGTGTCTAAAACTTCCATTCTTACGATAAGCTACTTGTTTGCTTATGCAACGTAAAGGAGCGCATTGTTCCAGCCGCCATGTAATAAAGTAAAGTCGCTCTTTTATTCGGCCTTTTCTTCAACGTGGCACTTTATAGCACGGCTTTTGTTTAGCTCAGTGACTTGGTCATGTATTACAGCTTTTCTATTTTACAAGCATGCTATACAATGTAAGATTCAGACATTTCAACTAACAATAATGTCTCATTGAACATAGAATACTGTTTTATTATAGGCCAAGCCACTTGGTTCTTTGATACTTTTGGAGAAATTTCTTTTTCATGATTGAGTCTGTCCAACGAGGCCCTTTTGATTTATAATACATACAACCGTAAATAGCACCTCACATTAAAAGATTTTGTTTAATAATACCCCCAGTTTTTTTTGTAACCCTACTTTCAATATAAAAATAGGCGGATTTTAAGTAGAAAAAGCCAATTAAAAAAAAAACAATTCTGGAAAAGTAATGGAAAACTATCAGATTTATAAGATACCTACATGCAAAATCATCGAATTTTATGTGTTATTATATTATATTATATTATATTATATTATATTATATTATATTATATTATATTATATTATATTATATTATATTATATTATATTATATTATATTATATTATATTATATTATATTATATTATATTATATTATATTATATTATATTATATTATATTATATTATATTATATTATATTATATTATATTATATTATATTATATTATATTATATTAGGTTGCCAGCCGCCCTGCGAAGATCATCGCTCCACCGAGTCTGAGGACGTCCTACACTACGGTTATCAGTTCTTCGGATGATATGGCCGGCCCACTGCCCCTTCAGCATGCTAATTTGGTGGGCTATGTCGGTGACTTTGGTTCTCTGTCGGATCACCTCGTGTCGAATTCGATCTTTCAGAGAAACCCCGAGCAAAGCCCTTTCCATAGCACGCTGAGCGACTTTAAATTTGTGGACTGGCCCCACCGTGAGTGTCCACGTTTCGGCACCATATGTCATGACGCACTGATTGAAAACTTTCGTCTTGAGACTCTGTGGGGTTGGCGATGTGAAGACTCAACGTAGTTTCCCATACGCTGCCCAGCCCAGCTGTATTCTTCTATTGGCCTCTTTCACGAAGTTGTTTTTACCCAACTGCATGGTTTGCCCGAGGTAAACATACTCCTTAACAACGGCCGGCGGCTGGCAAGAGCTGGATGAGAGTAGCCGAGGACAAGCATAGGCTGATGATGATGAAGTACAAGTTGTGTTACGCCCGTGATGTTACCAAGTACAGTACATGGATGAAGGCTGCTACGCTGACAGTAAAGGTCTAAACACCGTTACAAAGGGCCACCGAAAAATGGGCGGCATGATTACAATCTAAAATAATCCTTAAATACTTACGAAGTTACAGACTGTAATAAAAGTGCAAAAAAGCACGTTCCCGTGTCGTGCTCGTCGGCCGCATGTGGCCGGACTTTTCACGTTCCCGTGTCGTGCTCGTCGACCGCATGTGGCCGGACTTTTTTTGCTCTAGTATTGTAATCTCTGACCTGAAAGTATTTAAGTTTGTTTTAGTTTGAAACGTCGCGCCCGCACGTCGCCGGTTCGTTGTAATGTGGGTAGTCTTTTAGTTCAATTTAGTAACTTTTTTTCGCTAGCCTCGCCTTGTTTCGAAGCGTAGTTTATCTGCAGGTCATTTCGCCTCTCACCTTATCATAAAAAATAATTGAATCACCGAGCGAAAAAAACGAAATTCCCATATCTGGAGGTCGATTCTCTTAGCCCTTTCCTATTTGTTTATGATTCAACTTTTCTGGTGTATTTTCTAGTTGCTTATTGAAATTTCAAATTCCCGGAAGCTTTTTTTATTTTTATTTTTTTCATAGAGCAGTATATGAAAAACTGGGTATATTAATATGCTGGTCCTATGTTACTCGTACCAAGTCTTGAACGATTGCAATAGTCTAATTGTCAAATTCCATACTAATAGCTGTCGCAAACGTCAGAATTTCGACAGGATTTGGGGCGCATAATTTGGACCCTGATGGTCAACCGCCATTTGTGGCGAGCCACAAGAAAAGGAGAAGGGCAATTTTCTGTTCATAAAAAACACAAAAGTCAAACTCAAGGGTTATTATTTAAATGAGCAGTTTAACCTTAAGTTGAAAACTTGTTAAGTAAGTTAACACGTGTTTTGAAAGGAATAAAATGTAAAGGTTCATTATTAGTTTCTTCCTCACACTATCTATTTAATTCTCAAACTACCAGCTTCGACTTTAATGAAGTAAACATTTTTTTAAATAATTTTTTTAAGTTGTGTTTGAACAACTCCTGGAATGCTTAAATTGAAGTGAAAATCTTACATTTTTTTTATATTTACAATAGTTTTTCTTTCACATCGATATTTTTCATCTGAAATTTAAAAATGTTGTGTCACACGATTTTTATAATTTTTTTGTGTATATTTGGTAGGTGTAAGAATAGGTCGTAGGATAAATTAATATGGCCAAAGAACGTTTGCTCGGTCAGCTAGGAATTTTATAAAATTCGCTTCTGATTGCCAATGTCACAACCTCCGGTAAACTATTAACTAAATGATTGAACCATTATTTTCTCCTCACGAGTTTTCCTTCATCATCAGTCATTTGACGCCCACTGCAGGACACAGGCCTCCTCCGTGGTTTTCATAACCATGAGGGGTTTTGCCACGCTTGGCAGGCGGGTTGACGATCGCAGTATGCGGTTGGAATATCAGGAAGACGCTGCTGCCCGTCTCTTGGTAATTGATTTCCTTAGTCACCTTCTACGACATCCACGGAAGGAAATGGAGTGATGCTATTCTTAATCCGGCGCCACACGGAGTTTTCCTTCGCCGTAAGCTTTTGTTCATTACTTTCTTTCTGAGAGAAGGCCTGTGCCCTGCAGTGGGACGTATGTAGGCGTGTTTGTAGCTACTTTTTGTGAGTGTTTACAGTTACTTTTTCTTTTATTTTTAGTAACAATATCACTGGTTACTGCAAGTTAACAGAAGTAAGCAACTTAGAACATCCCATCTTTCTCGATACTCTACTAGGTACTGCTCCTTTTCACGACTATGCGTTATGCTCGTGAACGGTTGTCTGTGTGTCTGGCCGCAGCGTTCATGTTTTTCCTATTTTTGTTTTGGCATTCAAGGTTACTCATGGCAATAATGGAATTTCATAATATAGGCAGTAACTAATTGTATTATAGGAGATGATTTGGGAAAAGATGGTCAGAGTGGAGTTTTTTTTCCGTTGCTTTTTTCTCCACCACAAAAATGGCCCTAAGGCAGCGACTAACACAGTAAATTGACATTCAGCGTGCAGAATGTAAATTCTCTACGTTCAAATAATTTTTTGATTTCTGATCTCTGGTGCAACAATTTTCGGTGAAGAATTCAATTAGAATTCGAGTGCCTTAGAGAATAGGTCTCACTATGTATGAGATAAAAGGTTGCGGGCCCTGAATAGGGTTATGTTTTGTAAGGTGCTCCTTTTCGGCTGCAGAATAACAATGGTTTTACTGAACACCTCCCAAAACACTGTTTCTAGGGCGCTTTATGACCATTTTTCAAAGAAGAATACGCTACCAAGTTTTAGCCAGGACATTGTTTTGACTAAAATTATTTTTTGTAAATAGTAACAAATACTTACACGATTATATCAGACCAATGATCCATAGTTGTTAGAGAAGCTTATCCTACGTTAGTAAACATATTTTAAGATTTTAAACAGATGTCAGATTTCAAATTCTAGAAGTACAGCTTTAGACGTGCATTTTCATCTACTGCCTCAGGATGGGACAGTCAAACTTGTCCGATATGGTGAGAAGAATGTTGTTAGCGCTGTCAGGCACCCTGCGTATCAGAGAGGCAGCTCTGCTCCTGTGGATCGCGTGAAAGCCATTTTTCCGTTCCTCTGAAAATATCCTGCAGTGTCTTGGCACTACGAATAAAAAAAAAACCATAAAAGTATTTCTTCGTACAAAATTCAGTCTCGAAAAAACGGCTCCTGTCCACTTGATTAGGCTGTACCAACGAAATGATCGCAACATGTGCTGTAGAGTAAATCACTCTGTGATTAGTTCATTCTGTGCGCCATGCGTTACGACGTGAACGTTGATTGGGCGATGGTAAGTGACATCGTGACTTATGATTGGTTATATACAAAAATGTCAAACCATGACTTCATGATATATACCAGTCGAAATAATCTAGTTACCACACAAGATGGCGGTCTGACAGTGGCAAGTGCATAGATATTTTGCACGGTAATACTGAACTCAATCCGATTGGTAACACAATTGTCAAGCCCCGCCCACCATCTCACAATTGAACGTGGGTTAATTTTTAGCGCTAGTTAGACATCTATGATATTAAAATATCAGTCTTTACAGCCCCAAAAACATTTTCACCCGATTATTATTGATGCAGGACAAAATAAATTTTAAATAAAATCCGTTAGCGTATTCTGTTATACTTTTATTCCCCATAGTGGAGTTTATTTTTCACTGCCTTTTTCTCCATTACAAACTCGAATCGAAGCCAGCGGCTAATAATGTACATTGACATTTTGTTTGTTGACAATCAACAATCAGAATTTAAATTGTTTATGTCGAAAAAAATTTTTATTTCTGATTTGGGCTTAGTTCTATCGAAGCGTTATACATGAGCGCATGACTAAAATCCAAATATCCTAATATTTTACGCTAAATAGTATCTAAATAATATCTACCACATTTTATTGCTTGCAACATCTAGCCTACCTTGTATCCAATCAATATTAAGCAAAAAAATATTTTAATTTATCACACTGAATATTATAGTGCTTAAATTAGCTATACCTTTCACTATAATGCAGTCTATATACGCCCCCTGTAGGGAATAGGCCTTTTCTCAAAAAAAGAGCGTCCCCACCTCGGATAGGCGACTTCAAGTGGGTATGGTTCAGGCAGTTGGCGAGCGCTTCAGCGCTCAAATTGAACAAAATGGTGTTGCTTCAGAGCAATGCAGGACTACCTCGAAGTGACCCTTGCAATAATAAGTTGGCGTAAAGGTTAACTTTTATGGGTATAGGCCGCTGAAATGATATTTTATTGTGGTCGCTTCGGCCATTTTGGGCGCTTGCAGGGTTCGGTAATGTGATTGAGATAGGGGAACCGCCAACAGCTGCTATCTTCAATGTTGAAGTCATTTAAAACTAAGTGGAGGTAGAACGGTTGCCTAACATTTGAGATGTCGTGGGTTCGAATCCCAGGATGCACCAATGACTTTGCTTTCTAAGCACAAATGTACGTCACTTACAAACCAAACTTAGCGAAGTTGTAGCAGCAACACCAATCGCTAGCTGCGAGGAAAACATCGTGAGGGAACCTGAGTGCCTGAGGTGTTCACAGACCTTCCTCACAATGTTCTTCACAACCGCTAACGAATGGTATTCCTACTATAACTTCACAAATGTACGTAACATAGAAAACGAGGTCATTGGTATTTGAAAGGATTCGAAACCACAACCACCCGAATCTGTGCCCGGGGTGGTAGTGGAAGTCCACTGCGCTACCACCGTACCGGGTAATCTAATAGTACCCTATAAAAATACCTTCAACTTCCAAACAATCGCGAATTCAGCTGGCTTGGCGCAAAAGAGCAGATATTTGGCAACAAATTAAAATAATCACCGAGCTGTAACCGAACGGGACATTAAAGTAAGAGCGAGGATCATTATACACCCCTATTTTGTTCTTCCCTACAGGGTGTAAATTAATCCCATCTTCGTGCCTCATCGACATACAACCATCATTTTACATTATGTGTGCCACTGTAGGGCACAGGCCTTCTCTCAGGGAGAGAGTATGGGCACCACGCGTGCCCATCGAGGACTGGTGATTCAAGCGCTGAGGTATGCGAATAGCTCAGACACTCAGGTTTCCTCACGATGTTTTCCTTCACAGTTGGCGAGTGGTATTGCTACTATAACTTCACAAATGTTATGTACACTTAGAAAACAAAGTCATAGGTACATGCCCGCACTGGGAATCGAACCTAGGTCTCTCACTTCCGAGTCCAATATTCTACCACTACCCACTAGATTACCACCGACAACCCAAGAACACTGACAAAAAACTGAAATTTTCCTGTGTTCTCATAGAAACGTTTCAAAACACAATTTTTTCGTATTTCATGTTACACCTTGTATATTTACATTTGGTGCGCGTAATACAAAGCGGCTGGTCGGGTTTAATGGCCGAATTTACGATTTCGGACATGGCTTAATTTACGTTGAAACTTCAGTAGTTTATACAGATTTTACAATCGATTAATGGACTCGCCGGAGCTAAGCCAATGCTTTAATTGCTTTTTCATTTGTTACAGGACGTTTTTAGACACGGATTTATTGTCTCTTTTTGTGTGAAATCGATTAATAGCTGGCCCAATTTCAGCGTCGTAATACCCTTCATGGTTAGGGAAAACCATGAGAGAGGCCTCTGCCCTGCGGTGGGCGCAAAACGGCTGATGATGATGATGATGACGAACTACCAGCCTGGACAGTACGACGCCGCAAGTCGCGTGTTTTAAATGTCAAAAGTCGCGACTTTCCAGACTTTCCTGTCAAATTCTGACATTTTAGCGGCACAAAACGCGTGACTCGTGCCATCGTATCACCTATGCTGGAGGTCGAGTCTCTGAAATGCATAGCACAAAGATGGATAAAGTCATATTAATGTGGCAAACGGTAAGATTGATGGACACTATCTGTAGTCTAGTAAGCAAACGCATTCCTATGGTATAACCCGTGCAACTTAACTCGGCGCCTCGCGCGATTTACCTATTTAATTTCCGCGGGTTTCACCATTAGAATGACTTTGTACTGCTATACTGACTGTACTGATTTTGTTCCTTGAATAAATTATCTTTTATCTTCATGTTTTTGTTCCTTGAATAAATTATCTTGTTTCATAAAGATAAATATAACTTTATCTTTATTGTTAAGTAGACTACCAAATAGAAGTAAATATCAGCTATTTATCATTCAATTGAAAAACTACACATACATAAACTCACGCCTGTATCCCAGAGGGGTAGGCACAGAGCAGGGACTACTACTTGCCACGATCCCGACAGATTCGCTTCCTCAACATTCATTAGTTGCATGCACGCACGCCGGTTTTGGGTACTTTTTATCTTGCCCAAAAAGCTAGGGCCAGATTTTTGGTGTACTCGGCTTACTACGGTTTTATACTTATAGGCTTCAGATTTTGTTGCTGAAAACAATTTTAACCCACAATATTTGGATATGTTTTATTACACGCTGCATAAAAAATTCACAGCCTTAACATCAGTATGACAATAGTGTGATTAATGAAGTTAGAGTAAACATAAACATTTACATACAGGCACATACACTGCTTCTGGCCCCACACTAGGATACCCTGTGTCGTGGGAACCAGAAACAACGACATCACAATCATGTAAACATCCAAGACCTGGGGTTTTTATTTCTTAAAGTTTTTTATTCATATCTGCAGTTCTTTATCTTATGCAGTTTATCCTTGTTGCGTTTAAGTTTTAGTTTAGGATTTTTGTACTGTATTTTGTGCACGTACCTATCTATCCAAGGTTTGCTAGAAGGAATCTCTTACAGCGATAGGCTCGCCTTTGCGCCGGTTATGTCTTACGTAATGCTCTGTTTTATGTTTCGGGTGCAATCAAGTATTTTGTATTGGATTTCAGCATGCACCCATTCAGATCTTACATTCATTCAATACACGTGTTAAGTGTCATAAGCATTTAATCTTATTTTTCCCACAAAGAAAAGTAACATGGGACATATCTCTTCAACCCTTTGGGGTTGACTTTGCGTATTTATTATGAAAAAAGTTGTGAACCTAAAAAAACCTTTATCTGTGAGACTTATCAGAAAGGAGCACAATAATAAAAGTTTCATAGCAATTAAAAGTTGACGGAAAGAACATTCACCCTTATTAGGGTTCCGTAACTGTAGAGTGCAAATGGACCGAAACTGCTACTGTTCTCACGATTGTCTGTATGTCTGTCCTGAAAGTGAATCTTATAAACGCTCATTTCTGTGTGGTTTGATAGCCGCGGTTATGTAATTAGTAATTAAACACGGCATCTATTTAAATTTTTATTTTCAAGTATAGACGTTAATAAAAGAAAAATAGTTGATAAATCTTGTTTAAAAAAATTCGCCAACAATTAGTACCGCCTCTGCATCTAACAGAACAATGACCCGCGGACCCGCGGCACGCACGCACCGCTTTGGGTGGCTACTAATGCTTTTAATAGATTCGAGTTTGTGTCGAGATATTTTTGAAAAGTTCGTTTTAAAAAAAAAAACAAACTAGTGTACATAAGCAGCCTATATACGTCCCATTGTAGGGCACAGACCTTCTCTCAGGGAGAGAGTATGGGCTTAATCACCACGCGTGCCCGCCGTGGTTTGGTGATTTCAAGCGCTGAGGTATGTGAATAGCTTAGACACTTAGGTTTCCTCACGATGTTTTCCTTCACCGTTAGCGAGTGGTATTGCTACTATAACTTCACAAATCTACATAACTTAGAAAACCAAGTCATAGGTACATGCCCGCGCTGGGGATCGAACCTGGGTCTCTCGCTTCCGAGTCCGATGTTCTACCCACTAGGCTACCACGGCCACCAGACTAGTGTATTCGATAGCTATTGTCTGTCAAACCATATTGAAGTGTAGCTAGTTTATGGAAGATCTTTCATAGCTAATCTGTGCTATTGTCTTCCACTGACGCTAGTCAGTTTTATTTGTTATTAGATATATTCTTCATCTTTTGGTGCCATCTCCTATCGGAGATTGGCTATCATTGTAGCTACTTCATCCTGTGATGTTGCGCCTCAGTAGACTTTTCTCGTGTTGAACCGTTCTGCATAATACAGTGTATGTCCCTCCCCCCCTCTACCGGCCAAACGGTTGAATGTGGAAACGTCAAAAAAATCAGGGCAGTAGCACATTAAACTTAAAATAGGCGACAAACTTATAAATGAAAACTTCGTACAAATACGATTGAAAATTACTTTGATGAAGTACTTAGTTCTGTAAACCAGGTACAAAACCCCGCCTTCTACAGAACCCTATACTGCCCGTGGCCCGATTCGCACTTGGCCGGTTGTTTGCTTTATGGTGCTGCGGAAGCGGAACCCTCGGTACGCGAGTCCGAGATGTACTTGGACGGTTTTTATTCTAACTTTTCGTTACAAAAAAATAATTAACACGAACAAGAAAACTCTAGTTTCAACTTTTCCAAAGATCAACATCACAGACTATTTTTAAGGAAAGGAGAGATCTTTCAGTATCTAAATTAGTCAAGCCAAGCGTACATAAAATGGGTATATTATGAAAGTATTATTATTATTATTATTATTATTATTATTATTATTATTATTATTATTATTATTATTATTATTATTATTATTATTATTATTATTATTATTATTATTATTATTATTATTATTATTATTATTATTATTATTATTATTATTATTATTATTATTATTATTATTATTATTATTATTATTATTATTATTATTATTATTATTATTATTATTATTATTATTGTTTTTCTTTAAGTTTTCACTCTTTTAACAGAGGTACAAGTTGGCACGGGCCAAAGCCAAGTGCATTAATCGAATATGTTAGAGCTCGTTGTCTTTGCCGAAGAACTTTCGGACGATACGACAGGTGTTTAGTATAGTAGCTTTTTGCAGCAGTTGGTAGGTTGATCGGTGTATGTCTAGCGCTTTTAGGCTTGTGTGCAGAGTGTAAGGTATAACTCCTGTAGAAGAAAGGATTATTGGAATCGTTTTGACGGTTTGCACCTGCCATTGAGTTTTTATTTCTATGGCAAGATCAGTGTATTTTGTGATTTTTTGTGTATGTGTAGATGTAAGATTATGTGTATTTGGTATGGCTATATCTATTAGGTATACCGTTTTGTTGTTTTTGTCGTGTAGTGTTATGTCTGGTCTGTTGTACGGTATGGTTTTGTCAGTGATGATGGTCCTATCCCAGTAAAGTTTGTAGTTTGTCGAGTCTAATACAGTCTGCGGCGTGTATTTGTAGTAAGCTGTTCTTTGCGGAATGAGTTTATGCTTGAATGCGAGGTATTGATGTATGATAGATGCGACCTGGTCATGGCGATGTTTATAGTCTGTCTGTGTGATTGATGAGCATGCTCCTGTAATATGCTGTATGGTTTCGGAGCTGCGGTGACAGTGTCGGCACAGGTCACTTGTAAGTGTTCTATCATGGATAAAGTGCTTTTTATAGTTCCGCGTATCTATAACCTGGTCCTGTATGGCTATCATGAACCCTTCAGTTTCTGGGAACAACTCACCTCTCTTGAGCCAAGCATTCGACGCAATTTTGTCGACGTTAGGGTTACTCAAGTCAAGCCGATGCCTGCCGTGAAGGGTTTTTTGTGTCCAGGTATCAATTTTGCGTTGTGTTGTGGTAATAGCCTCATTTTTCTGTGTTTGGTAGTCTCCCAAGTTGAGCGGCGTGTGTTGAGTGTCTGCCCTTACAACAGCATTATGTAAAGTTGAGTTAAGTGCTCGTGAGTGAAAGAATGATCTGAGCGTATTAATTTGTTTATTGTGGAGGTTTTGAATGTCAATAATTCCTCTTCCTCCTTCAACTTTTGGTAGTGTAAGTCTTTGAACGCAGGAGCGTGGGTGGTGCTTTCTGTATTTTGTCATCATGGTGTTAATGATGCGTTGATGTTTAATCAAATCCGTTTGAGACCAGTTGATGATTCCGAATGAATATGTTAGTATTGGGATGGCAAATGTATTTATAGCTTTTATGGTATTTCTTGCGTTTAGTTTCGAATTTAGTATATGGCGGAGTCTCTCTCTGAACTTTTTCGTTACTGCCGTTTTTGTTTGCTTTTGGTGTATCAGTTGTGCTTGAAAAAAGCCTAAGTATTTGTAGCCAATGTCATTATCAACTGGGCTTATTTGTTCACCGTTATTAAGTTCGTACGAGTTTTCCTCTATCCTGCCTCTGTGTATTGATTGTATTTTACACTTATCAATACCAAACTCCATTTGAATATCAGTTGAAAACTGTTGAGTTAAATCTGCCAACTGATGTATTTCTCCTAGGTTTCTGCCGTATAGTTTTATGTCATCCATATACAGCAGGTGTGAAAGTGTGTATTGGGTTTCGTCATATTTGATTTGGAATCCTTTTTTTGTGTCATTTAATACATTAGAGAGTGGGTTGAGAGCTAGGCAAAACCAGAGGGGACTGAGTGAGTCGCCTTGGAATATTCCTCGGCGGATATCAATGGTGTCTGTTTGTACTGACGAGATGTTGTTGTGACACTTAAGGATGGTGTTCCAGTTCTGCATGGTAGATGTTAAGAATCTAATGATTGTGGGGTGAACTTTATAGTGTTTTAGGACGTAGATGAGCCACGTGTGAGGCACCGAGTCAAACGCTTTCTTATAATCTATATACATGGTATATATATTTCTTTTCCTTCGGAAAGCTTGTTTGGAGGCTATAGCGTCGATAGTCAATTGTTCTTTACAGCCTTGACTAAATTTGCGACAACCCTTTTGTTGTTCTGCTAGAAGATTGTTGTTGTCAGTGTGTGCATATATAAGTTGACTTATGCATGATGTTATGATCTTGTAAATATTTTGAAGGCAAGTTATTGGTCGGTATTTAGCTGGGTTTTTTGTATCGCTTAGGTCTTTCGGTAGCATATACGTGGTTCCTTGTGTAATGTAGGATGGCATGGTGTCTGGGTTTACTATAAATTGGTTGATGTGTGAGAGTAAGATTGAATGTGTGCTTGTAAATTTTTTGTACCAGTAATTATGGATTTTGTCTGAGCCGGTAGCTTTCCAGTTGTGGGTTTTAGCTATGACTAATTTAAGTAAGTCAAGACTTACCTCTTCAAAATTCATTTCTGGCACATTTTCAAGTGTTTTCTTGTCCTGCTCAATCCAGTTGGAATTTGAATGCTCTACTGGGTTTGACCAGATATTAGACCAGAATTTATGAAGTGCGTCTGATGTTGGTATTTCACTGTGTATTTCTGCTGTAATATTGGAGTTATGATTGAGCAGAGTTCGGTAGAATTGTTTTTCATTAGTAGAAAATAATTTGTTTTGACTCTTTCTTTGCGTTGTTAATTTATATCTACGAAGGCGACTAGATAACGCATTAAGTTTTTGTTTAAGCGTGTCAAGAAAGTGCGATAAATCGGTGTTGTCTGGTTCATGCTGGGAGTGTACCTTGTATCGGAGCTTTATCAAATCTACGTGATGTTGTTGGGTAGCACTGGCATTACCTCTCATGTAGTGGATTATTCTTCCTATTTTGACTCGCAGATCTTCTATTCTTTTTTCTAGACGTGTCTGCCATGCTGGAATATGGACATTGTTGGGATCCCTTTGCGCGTGTTTTATTTTGCCTCTACTATAAGTAACGACTGCATATGCTGCACAATATATTATTGTGTCCATCGCCAGAAAATCAGTTTTGTCAGTTAAGTATTTAGGCAGTATTACAGTGTCCATCGTATGCACTGTAGTAGCGAATTTCCTAGACGGTTTCTGCTTGGGTATATAGGGTCTTGACGAGGGGTCTACGTCTCTAAATTCTTCTAGTGCCTTCAGAAATTCTTCCTCTATTACCGCTACAATATTTTGTGGCCATATTGAATTTTGTAATCCTGTCGTCAAGTTTCCGTCCTCCATATCCATAGCTTGCTCTCTCTCAGAACCTAGTTGATTAGTAGATTGTAATGTAGGCAAGGAGTGTGATTCTGTATGTGACATGTTATGTGATGAAGCATTGTCGTGGGTGTGTAGTTCGATAGTTACTTGATCACGTATTTCTTGTAACCTACTTTCGGGTATGTACTTGTTATTGATGATGACTCTCAGCTGATCAGCAATTCGTTGCTCAGAGAAATGTGCATATTGTGGGTGTGCCGCTATAACAGCAGCATGTAGTGCTGGTCTGTATCCCGTTTTGTTCGACTCTAGGTTTGTAACTTTGTAGTAATTGTGGATTATTGTTTCGTTTATTTCGTTGCTCCAGGACATCCTTTGGCGTGGATTGCGTATCTGTGTTGAAGAAGTTTCTTGTGATACGTGTATATTGTGACTTGTTTCGTTTAGCTGTGCTTGATTGCGTAACAATAAAGCCACTTCTAATCTTATGTCATCTTGGACCTTTTGTGTAAGAAGTTGGTTTCTGATTATAGCTCTTTTTTGATCTCCAACTCTTTGCCGAGAGACGTCGACATTTGGCTGTTCTAACAGAAACAAGCGGTGTAGTTCCGGTAAATAGTTTTTAGTGTTTTGCTCTAACGAAGAGGCAATTAGGTATGCACGCCATACGGATCTGTTTATTTCGTCAGTCCATTTGATTCTCGTGCGTTTCCTATCAACAGTGGGTGCAGGGATATCGGCGACTGCCTCCTGTACAACATCTGCCAATGGGCTGGTTGAAGGTGATGATGGGAGTGAGATGGGCGATGTCTGCCTCGAGAAGCTATGTCGTGAAGAATTGCTCTCATAAGAGAACAGACTTCGCGGCGATGAACATGATGGGGATGGAGGATGAATCTCGGGCGCTTGCATATTCAACTCCTCATTGCAAGTGGTGTCACTGCTGGGCTTGAGAGTCTCTTGGCGACCTCCTTGACGAGGTCGTAGTGAATATCTCTGTGTTCGTTTAGCGACGCTAGGCGCAGTCGTCCTCGATTGATGTGGCGGTCCTTTGCTCCCCCCAGAGTACGAGGAGCAGCCCGAGCTAAGCTCGGAGAGGGATTCTCCAGCATTGCTGATACCCTCCTGGGGTAGTAACTCTTTAGGTTCCGCACTATTCATATTTAAAGTTGGAGTTGGGGACCTTAGTTTGGGAAGGGTAGCTCTGGATGATATAGAGCCAGTTTTGTTCTCACGTAAAGGGTTATGATGTCTAGATGTTAAGACTAGTTATGGTTCCTCCTTCCCGTAAGCCCCCCCACCACGGCAAGGTGGTCCCCTGGGGGGGTTATTATTATTATTATTATTATTATTATTATTATTATTATTATTATTATTATTAATATTATTATTATTATTATTATTATTATTAAATCCTTTATTGCCTTTAAAACAGGCATTTTTGCACATAGGCGAGCTTAATGCTACTTAGCATTATTTACCAGTTATGGCAAAACCCCTCATGATTATGAAAACCACGAAGGAGGCCTATGTCCTGCAGTGGGCGTCAAATAGCTGATGATGATGATGACTCCAATAGTTATGTTGTCAGGACTGTGGGTAGTGCCAAAATAAGTTCTATGCATACCCCTCTCGGAAAGAAATGAGTTTATGTCTGTACATATCAGCGGTTATCCTTTTACCACTATGGCAAACTCAACTACAGCCTGGAAGCCGGCGTTTTCGATGCGCTAAATGATGATGCACACCACCGCGGTGGCGGTGGCGGTGGCGGTGGCGGTCCATATACACGTCATTTACTGCAGTAATATTGATTTTAGATTTTTAATGTTTTTATTCACATAAATTTCGTACATGCGAATACCCAGTGTGATTTAATCCTAGGCTAAATAAACTTCAGTTAGAAACGTTAACGAGATCGTGAATAGTGAATTTAATATTACAAAATAACTGTCTAATTACTTACATGGAGGTGTTCCATACTTACATACTGCAGTAATAATAAAACCTGGTCCCAAACTAGGATACCCTGTGCTATGGTAACCAGGCAAGGGCGTCATAAACATGAATAGGTATTTATAATTATTATATTATTAATTATAGTAATACTAATTATATAGACGTATGTATGGACCGCCACCGCGGTAGTGTATTTCATCCTTAAGAAGTATCAGCAGATCTAAGCTACGGGTTCGTTTAACTACAATCTCAACGCGAAAGAAAATAAAAAACTCCTCGAAATAACTTCTCCTCGCTGGGCGAAATTAAAAAACCCATCCTAAAGATACAGGCGAGTTTACGATTCCGTTGATGGAATAAAAAAGGTTGACCTTTGGCTTGGGTACTCTGGCCTATTTTTTTCTGCCTACTAAGTAAGTTAACATTATAGTGCAATCAATATTTTGATTTGAAAAAAAAAATGCGTATTAAGCCTGGATCAGGCACAGTGAGAGACATTAGCAGCCGACCGGACAGTGTGGAGGCATACCGGGAGCACTGAGGTGTACAATTTTCAGGAACATACATCAGAGCTCGATGCTAAGTGAAACGAGCTCAAGACCCGACCAACTGTGGCCATACACTATCAGTCTTGTTTATAAAAACTCAATTCCCTAAAACACTTAACAAACGCCGATTAACATTGTCTGTGGAGATTTTACAAGGAAAAGATGTAGCCATAGATTAAATAAACAGAGTTTTAGATTGGTTTTAGAGAAATCATGTTTTTATAAATAAGATCGTATAACTATGTCGGAGGGGTGCTAACACGCAGCGAATGTGAACACACATTCTCTGCCAAAATTGGCTATATCAGTCACCTGAGAGCACGTATCATATACAAATCAGACACAAAGATCGAGAAAAACGGCAAAAATCACGTTTGTTGCATGGGAGCCCCCCTTAAATATTTATTTTATTTTAACTTAATCATTTCTTTTTGACGCGAATATAGAACTAAATATTCTGTAAATATTTGAAGTGTCTACCTTGTGCCATTATTAATATCGATTTGTTGTATGGGAGCCCCCCTTAAATATTTATTTTATCCAGTTTTTAGTATATTTTGTTATAGCGGCCAACAGAAATACATCATCTGTGAAAATTGCAACTGCCTAGCTATCACGGTTCATGAGATACAGACTGACAGACAGACAGACAGACGGACAGACGGACCGACAGACAGACGGACTGACGGACAGACAGACAGGCAGACAGTGAAGTCTTTGTAATATGGTTCCGTTTGGCACCCAACGGGTACAGAACCATAAAAAGAAGTGGCACGCCTGGGGGGGGGGATATCACCGCAATTCCTTTGTAAAAATTTGGGCTGATGCTAACGGATTGGGTCGGGTACAATGATAAAATTAAAGTGAAGAATAATTGACTAAAGGCGATTTTCTTTATTTCCTATCAAGAAATCAGAAATCACAAATTTATTTCGACTTAAAGAACTTACATTCTGTTTTTTGAATGTCAAGGTACAATGTTAGCAGCTCCATTAGGGTCGAGTTGCACACACCATCTTTTCTCAAATCATCATCTAATACATAAGATGGTACGAGTACCTACTTAGCTATGGGAACAAATTAACTGATACGGGGAAGGCCTTGCAATAATTGAGACTTCGTAAGAACAATGTGTTCGTAACAACGTCACAGGCTTAAATATCTCGATATTAGAATATTATCTTAATATTTGCCTAGCGACGTTAACTTTAGCAATACTTAGAATTTAGTTTATGTCCGAAAATATCTATCCCAATCCCAGAAATATTCAATTTTATACACAAAGCCTGACTTTTGAGTCGCTATATTTTTTTTCTTAAAGAAAAAAACAAGTCTGATTAATTTCTGAATTGTGTATTTCATTATATTCTTTTTTGTTGCACTAACCCGCGCTGAGGATTGTGTATTTCACTAATTGAATACTGTTTTAAAAATTCCTCAAAGAGACTGAGATAGAATAAAATAATTGTAATTGTAACATTACGAGCAGCGACGCGTGAATTTGAAATCTACGTTGATATAATTCAAACGTAAGTTTTAATACACCTGACTTAGGGGTAATGTTTACTTGGTGAAATTCTCAATTCAGAACCGGCCCAATGTAACGTTTGCAAAAGTTTTATTGTAAGCATATCTCTTACTCACTTAGTAGACCCGCTGTGATTAAATATCCCGCGTAAGTACAATATGTCGACAAACAATGTCGCGTCGCGATTTACTTCCTAGAGAGTCCCTTCTTCCTGAGTTCAGTGAATTGATATGAGTTTTAGACGTTCAATGTATAGTAGTGCGTTTTTGGTTAATCGACGCCTCTATTATGTAAATCTCCACTGACAGGAAATAATAAGAACACAACACAATCACTTATCCTGGTCCCAAACTAGGCTACCCTGTACTGTGTTAACCAGGCAAGGACATGACTACACTCAGATACACTCAGACTGAGGCTATTTGTACAAATGTACCGCGGCCCCCAGTGGGAATCGAACTCACGACCTCCGGCATGTTAATCAAAGGCCCAAGAGGTAGTCAATACGATTATTTATATATTATATTAGCCTTTTGTGGCAACTTAGATACACCATAGGCTACATCTATGGTCCTGTTGGATTTATTTGTTTTGTCTATTGTGTATTTAGTTTTCTTTCTGTTGTTGTGAATACTATGTTACTTATCTGCTTATTTTGTTTCTGTGATGTGTGTTGTTCGTATAATAAATGTCTTTCTTCTTCTTCTTGTTCTTCTTCATATTGATATGAGGTATTATGATTGATTCGCGCTCTCCCGGTCTTTGTTGGGAAAACGACTGTGCTTTGCAGTGAGATGTATCTCAAGGATGTATTAGACTTGTGAATGAAGATTATTTATTTATTTATTTAAGATGATAGAAAAATTATCGAAATCTTGGCTTCTAAATTATAAACACGTGATTAGCATGACGTAAGTAAAATATCTGGGCCGTGTTTCATAAAAACACAATTTATAGTTTATTATGACAATTCGACGTGCATTGGCTAGCCAATTAGATACAATTATTAGTACAAAGATTAGATTAGATTAATACTCTTTATTGCACACAATAATTATAAAGATAGATGAAAAATCTTAAATAATATCTAAGTCACGTAGTATACAACTGGCAGTCTTATCGCTAACAAGGATCTCTTCTAGAGAATCTTCTCTTCTTCTCTTACAATTAGTCTTCCTACTAATTAATATTTATTTATTTATTTTATTTTTATTTTATTTGTAAGGGACACAAACTGTATAAAGTACATCACATTCTTAAAGACTTAGTTTTAGTTTAATATGTCGGTTAATCGGCTGCGCAATGTACATAGAATTGTTATAGTAAAATATGTATCTGGCTACCCATAGCACAGGGAATCCTAGTTTGGGAGCCAATAACCACTTTTTTAACCTTTTTCTAAATAAAGTTTTTTTTTCATTTTCATTTTCATGTATTGTAGTTCAATGAAGTAGGGCGTTCGAATCTTATTCTCGCTCGCACGCACCAACATCGCGCGAACGTAGTGTAAGTGTTATCAAAAGCTATTGTTTCTACTCACTTCTCAACTTCTTACTGTGTTATGCTCAGCGATTGGAATAGGTAGATTATAAATAACTGCAGTTGGCGATTAAACGATATTGAAATATTTAAACCACACTGCTCCGATCTGAGACCTAATGGAGAACTTGCACAAAAATGTTTTAATATAAACGAAGAGGCCGTGTTAAAAGATAAATAGAAGTGGTATTTTTTTTTTCTTTACGTCTAAAACATTTCATGGTATAACGCGTCGAAAACTCACTCTATTCACGTAGTACAAAAAGGGCTCAAACTATAACATCACACCTTGCACGTAACGCCTTACTTGTATGTAGCGTTTATTAATATTTCGGTTATCTAGTTAAATAATGTTTTTATCCAACTACACCCTTATTACAATCCGTTTAGAATTTAATGAAAAAACTATAGCTAATAAGTTTTGATTTTTCGCATTTTTTCGTAACCCGAAAAGCCTGAAAGAATTTTTTTCTGGTTTGTTTTAATTTTTCCTGAGTTTTTCTCTGTCTTCTATGCTATAAAAGAAATGGCACTCTAATTTAAGTTTGATGCAAGTTTCCCATTATGCAAACCAAATCCTGTCGGAATCCTAGCGTCTATGATAGCATTTAGTATTTAATTTGACAGCTAGATGTTAGGAATCCCTTAGGATTTGGTGCGCGTAATAAAGGGGCTGATTAATCGTCAAATGCATGTTTAGTTATCAATAAATCAGCCTTTGCTCGTTCACCGCTGGACGTAGGCCTCTCCACCAAGGTCAGTCACGTCACGCTGCCAGCAATCTGCCTCAGATTGTCAGTCTAGTGAGCTAGTGGGCGTCCTACGCTGCATTTGCCAGTTCAAGTTTTCAACTCGAGTACCTTTAAGTGACCATTTGTTTGTGGCAATAAATCATTCATTCATTCATTCATTCATATGCCGAAGTTGTATGTTTAGTAGCGCACAGTCACAAATTTAACTAATACCAGCTAGAAATGCACGATCATTTTCACCTGCCGATGACTAATACCGGCTATTAAATAAAGCATGGGATTTTGGGATTCATCAAAAATAAATCAATATGTTTGACAGTTATAATATTATAACTCCAAGTTCTTCAGTCTCCTAGCCAACTGTCGGTATTTATACTCTCCCTATTTCAATCACTGATAAACGTTTGAACTGCTTTAAATAGACTAGCTACATAAATCTCGTCATACTGCCTCATAATACTCTTAACCAGAATTTAATTGGTATAAGAAGAATTTGTGGCTTTGTAAGTCCTTCGAGTAATTAATCCTCGCCGTGCCTCTATGCCACTGGGTTAAAATCTCTCGTTGGTAAATGGAAATTCCATATACATACAGAATAAACAAATGAAATGTAAATTATAAAAGGCTATGCTCTGAGAAAAATGAAGCGAGGCAAACGTCTGGTGATAGCGGTATTTACGTGAAGATGTTGCAGAGAGGAGGATTCCCTGTACGTAAAAGTTTAGCAAAGCTATTCAACAAAGTCCTAAATGGCTGCAAAACACCCAAGACCTGGAAAAATGCAACTGTCTCTATCCTCCATAAGAAGGGTGATAAGTCCAAGCTGTCCAATAAACACCCCATCAGCCCACTCTCTTACGTACATAAGCTGTTCGCCAAAGTCGTGTGCAACAGACTGACACGCCTGTTTGACGAATACCAACCTGTCGAGCCGGCTTGGCTTTCGCAGCGAATTTTCAACTTTGCATCATATCCACTCTGTCAAGCAGCTGATGTTAAATGTAAGGACAGGTGCGACTACACAATTGACCAAATCCGTGAAAATTAACAGGGAAGTGCATCAAGGTGACACCATTTTGCCCAAGCTCTTCTCAAACGTTCTAGAAGATACCATAAAGACTGGTGTGAAAGGGGTGTCTCCGTCGACGGCGCTTACATGTTGCACCTCCACCTTACCGATGACATCATCATCCTTGCTGGAAACGTCACCGATCTCCAATGTAGGCTCACAGAACTGCATGAAGCATCCTTGAAGGTGGGTCTTAAGATGAATATGTGCAAGACTACGATCATGGCTAACCATTCAGTCAATGTACCGAACATCATCGTCGGTAACAGCCCTGTGGAGGTGGTCGATGAATATGTTTACCTTAAGCGTTTATCTTTTGACCGGAATCTCGGTCTCAGGAAGAAATCTTTCACATAGATAAGCTCGTTGTGGTAAAGGTATTTTATTTTGTGATCTTTCCCGTATTGTGTTTTCGTGTGCAATGAAGTATAATAATACCCTGTGCTATGTGTAGCTCCATTGCTTGCGACCAATCCACGAGCCCCAATTTCATTCAGCGCTGGACATAGGCACACCACTTATTTCTGTCTTCGGACATCCTAATCCAGCTGATAACAGCTGCAATAACGCAGTCTGCCTCGGATCGTCGGTCCAGCGAGCTGGTGGGCGTCCTACGCTGCATTTGCTAGAGAACAGAGCCGGCAGTGGTATGGGTGGTAATTTTGGTTTCCGCAACTCGACTGCTAACGAGCCCATTTTGCGTGAAGGAAAGATGGCGTCAGAAAAAACTATTCTTGCTACCCCTGCCAGCAGCTTGTGAGTAACCCTGAAGCCCCCTTCGTAGTCCCCAGGGTCCATCACCAGCATGAGGGCGGCTATATCTTCTGTATCTATGCATGCTGTGCACAAAGAACTTTCTTTGCTTCTTTTTCAGGGGCATTATATTGTATTGTAGTATATTGTATTGTGTTGTATTATGTTGTGTTGTGTTATGTTGTGCTTATTGTGTTTTATTGTATTGTAAAAAGAGGTTTATTAATATGACCGTGAATCTGCGGTGCATAATAAGTACTTTCTTCGCTAGTGGATGACAACAACGGGACGATTTTATTCACTTTGACGTACCGTAATCGTGTCGTGTCATCTAGTGGGATCTCTCTCTCTATCAATAGCCGGAGGTGTGCGCCGTAGACACGCGGCGCAGCGCTCTAATAAATACAAACAACCACTGATTACAAAACCAGACACCGACGGTATCGGAAAATGGCTTCATGCAGAAGGGGAGGAATTGATGTGAACAGTTTTAATATACTTGGAATCAAAACCTAGAAGATCAGAAGTACAAGGGCCTAATTATGCGCACAAAATCCTGTCTGAATCTTGACTTTTACAACAGTATGAAATTTGATAGACGATTAGAATAGCTCAGGATTTGGTGAGCGTAATATAGGGACAGGTCTCTCGTTCAGTTTCCTATGCTTAAAACATAAACATAAACTATTAAGGACGAAAACACCATGAACTGAAGACGGCAGCAGGATACTTACTAGCTCATTGGATCGATCCGATCGATCTGTGGAAGCGGTTCAATGAGAATGACCGAAGACAGAAAGAAATCGTGTTGAGGGAGGTTTATAACCGATGAATTGGGTTGACAACCCCACAGCAGGGACCAGGCCTAGCTTCGCTCAGGGAGAGAAAGTGAGTATTAACTTGACTAACACCGCCGCGCTGATCGCGTAGTAAACCCCTTTCTGATAGAACGCCAGTCCTCTGGCAGTAGGGCACATGTAGGCTGCTTGTATTTATATACGTATGTATGTATTTGGCCCCCATGTGGTCTTAAAGCAAGGAACATACGAACTATTACGCAGCGCAGGGACTGCGCAGGTTCAAAAATCAATGGACTGATGTACACTTTTGCAGTTTATTGAATTGATGGAAACACAAACACAGTTATAATAATTTTGAAGCAGATTTATTAAAATAGACTACATCTTGACACTAAGAATGTAATGACTGCTGATGACTGCTGCGCGACGTGCGCGAACACTTGTATTGGCACTATAGTGACCGGTACAATAAATTTTTAATAAAAAATAAAAACCGAATTCGAAACACTACAGCACTAAAAAGTTAGAAATAATTTAAATAATTAGAAGTATGTATACATGTAGGTATTGTAGAAGTATATTTTGGAGTCGGTGCCCAAAATATATGTGCTGGTCATGAAACTGGGCACCGACTACAAATTATACTTCTACAATACCTACATGTATAAATACTTCTAATTATTTAAATGATTTCTAACTTTCTATTGCTGTAGTATTTTGAAGTCCGTTTTTATTATTTATTTTTTTATTTTTTTCATTTTTAGTGGGGGAGCGGGATAAAAATACATAAGTCCCTTATAACCATAATTTATCCTACTTAATTCGTTGCTTTAAAATTTTATGTTCTAAACCATCTCCGAAAGTCTTCAACAAAAAATTTTACTAAAGAATGTGCCCTTTAGGCCTTATTTACTGCTGTCCATTGAAGAGTTCCGTTCTCCATCTCTGAAAGTCTTCATCAGATCTTCACCAAATTAAAATGGGACCAATAGGACGTTATATCTGTTCGAACAAAAAATAATTGTTGAAATCGGTTAAGATTTGATGGAGTTATGGAGGAACATAGACAAAAAAAATGTACGCGTCGAATTGATAACCTTCTCCTTTTTTTAAGTCTGTTATATAGGTGAGGCGAGGAACCGGACATAGCAGAACGTAAAACATTACCTACCTTCCTCCGTCTTTGCTTTTCGGTAAAATAAACTAAGCACTGAACAGTGAACACTCGAACAGCCCAGCTCTCTCACATAACGCCATCCAACAGGGATCTATCCAAACACAGCTCGTGAGCGGCGAATGTGGAACGACAAATATTAATTGCATTAAAACCAAAACCAAACGGCACGCCAGATGGACAAGCAAACATAGGCGCACACGAGTGTAGTCGGCTGGAGGCAAACTGATACATGCTGCTCGTTGCTAAGCAACACAAACAAAACGCTGGTTTGCGTCTCTTTTTCGGATTCACCGTTTGCATCAATGTGAAACTTGCCTTAATAATTTTAATTGGAGTGAAATGCATGATTGCGTCGATTTAATTTTATTGCCGCTTCAAGTCTACGCGCGCGCACATACACCTCTGTAGGAGTCAATGGAACGAAAAATTGTAACGTGGCCCCGCCCAGTGGTAGGTAAAAACATTTGTAGGCCCGACCACGCATCTGTCAATGTATGTACTTTAATGGATTAACAGAATCATTCCCATCTAATTACTATTTTAGATGTGTTTCAGGGCCCTTATTATGAAAAATGCGACATTATCGAAAGTAGCGAGATGGTCGTAAATCCGTATCTCAAGATATGACATGACGTCATTGGGCTAACAGAGCCATGCATTTCTAGCGTTCATTACTCAGTGGCAGGAAATTTCGAAACTATAACCGAAAAAAGAACCGTATTAGAAATATCGCTAAATTCGAGTGAATTGTCGGGCTCGTTGACGCGACGTTGACGACCCTTCCGAACATATCGCTGCTTCATAATATGGGCCCAGGTATATGCATCGGCAAGCATTTTTAACGACGCACAGTCGTCGATTTTTGGGACTGGTGGAGTGAAGGTGGCGCGGGGCGGAAGACCATCGCTTCGGCCACGCCATTGATTGATATGTCAGTCCTTGCACTTCACTCTGGACTTTCCTTCCTCCTTGTCAATGTTTTTACCCGACTGCGGCGGAGCCCATCATCATCATCATCAGCCTATGCTTGTCCACTGCGGGACATAGGCCTCTCCTATAGCACGCCACTGAGCACGGCCACTCTACACTGCGAAGATCATGGCTCCACCGAGTCTGAGGACGTCCCACACTACGTTTACCGATCCGCGGTCTCCACTCGAGAACTCGTCTACCCCATCGGTTATCAGTTCTTCGGATAATATGGCGGAGCCCAAAATAACGGTAATTGGGTTTGGCTTGTTATCAATGGTCAGATTTTGACAAATGAGATTTCAATCGATTCGTCGTGTGTGCGCGAGTGTCATAGGCAAATCATCACAAATCTAACAAAAAAAATTGAAAATCACTAAAAAGACAAAAAAGACAAAAATGAAATAAAAAATAACCAGCAACCCGACTGCTGAGCATTAACTACTAAGTAGGCGGGACCCAAATTCACCGTTGTAACTCATTAGGTTAGCAGTTGGGTTGTTGGTTATTTTTTCAGTATTTTTTTGCCTAAAAAAGGGACTCCGTCCGGTTCACTAGCGCTACCAATGAAAAACACTCGTGAAAAGTGTCAGATCAATCTCTTAATCATGCTCTTAGTGATTTTCAGGACCCACCACCGAGAAACTAGGATCACGATTAGGGCATGCACCCGGTTCTACCCGGTTTCAAAATACCCAGGTATACCCGGTTTTATCAAGGTTTCCTCAGAAAGGGTTCTGAATAAGATAAACCAGTTCTAGCCAGTTCTATGAAAAAAAAAAACAGAATTTTCTTAATTTTGCATTTATAGCATTCAAATCAAGCGGTGTCGAGTCGGGAGTCGAGTATTGCACAAATGCACGAAATGGCAACATCTCAGCTTTTCTGAGATGTTAAGTACTCTAATATTCATTTAAGTACTAATTTTATTTGTCGCTTTGTTATTTAAATGAAAAGAGATTATATTATTTTGTTTTTACATGTCGATGAAAGTTTGTAAGAGAATAATAGTATATTATTTTAGTTGCTGTACCATGTACATTCATAAAAAATACTAAGTTGTGGTTTGTAAGATTGTTTATTGCGTAGTAAAAGTTAACACGTTCCCTGTCCCCTTACAATGATTAGGGACGGCCCAGTTTATACCAATCAGGTTCTACCAAATTTGTACTCTAAAATAAAACTATATTTTAGTAAAATAGTATTTTGTATTTTGTTCTTACAAAACATGTTTTCATATGATTTTCGGCAGTTTTTCCTGTGACCCAAATAGGAATTCACGGACTTGTGAGTAAAAACGGTCAGTCTTGTTGTTTTTGCAAATAAAGTCTAATCCAGCAGGGCCTTCACCATCTGAACCTTCAAGACCTTTAGGAGCTTCTACAAGGGCTTTTGTTACAAAATGTTTAAAGGATATAAGGTATTATTTTTTCTAGATTTTCATAACATATGTCTGTTATGAGATCTATATAATACAAGCAACAAATACTCCACCAAATCTAAGGAATTTTTGGGATCCTATAAGAAGACACAAAAAGCAAAAATTCGGGCATGTTTTTTTCATACTACTTAGTAAAAATACTTATATTTTTCTGCTTTAAAAGTCAAAAACCTACTCACAAGTCCAAGCTAAAAAATGATGTTCAAAGTTGTATGCATTAGGTACTCGTATATGACTCGAATGTCAGGTCACGAACTTGTCATTAAATTTTTTGTGGCCCAAAAGTTGGGTCACGGGACAGGAAAGGTGTTAACTTATAAACTAAGAGTACCTATTAATTATAGATAAAGAAAAAATATAAAGAACGTAAATTTATCTTCATTTTAAAAACTACTGCGAGTCTGATTTGTTTAGGATAATTGTATTATATATATTAGAGTTTTTTTTTATTCCTGTTGATCATAACTTACCGTTTATTCAGCCAGAAACGGGTGGAACCGGGTTACCTGGTTCCGACTGCTCCCAGAACCGGGTATAAAAAATCTGGAACCATTACCGGTTTGATCTAGCCCTGGGTTTTTCGCCTAGGTTCACAGCCATGTCATTGTGTCCAATTAACATGACTGAGAGCTTTGAAGTGCATTAATATTTTTGACAGTTAATACATCAATAGTTTCTTTACATATAATGACAATCTTGCTTAACCTACATCGCACTTGATGGGAAGCGAAGACAGGATATTACCGCTTATTAACCACCTAATTTAACTGAGAATAGGTAATTCGAAGTATCAAGAAATACTTAACAACTTCTAAAGGTGTCATATTTCAAAACTCATCAACAAATTCTAAATTTCTATTGTATATACCTACTCCCAAATGGACGAAGCAAAGTTAGAGGCAAATCGAAGCTAGGACAAGACAATAAATTAAACTTTTCCTACACCGAAAAGGCATTAGGATCCTCATTAAACTTAGAGATACAGATTTGTTGCCCGAATTGAAGCTTAGGTAGGCAAAACGGGATGGGGTATGCTCGAAATCTCTGATATATCACATAAGAAATGAGTCACTTCGCCAAAGAACTCAGGTGATTGACTTAACCTTATGGTTAGGAAGTTTAATCGCGGTCACAACTACCAAAGAATCTATATAGATGGGGTAAAACGCTCTCGAGGGCAGACCTCGAACTGGCAAATGCAGCGTAAGATGCCCACTAGCTCAATGGATCGGCGGCGCTCTGAGGCAGATTACTGCTAGCGGTTGGATGAGGATCATCGAAGTACTTAAAAGGTCCAGCAGGTTTTATTAAGTGGATTGGATGATTGGCTCTCCTGCGGGTTAGCGATTTCAAGTGCTGATGTAGATTTTTTTTGTTTAATCGTTTATTTAAGATAAAAAAATAAAATACACACAACATATTCCTCCAATCCGCCGAAACCGACAAGGTTTATCCGTGGATTGGGTTCGTTTGTTAGTCGCTAGCTTGACAAACGTTTGGCACTAGTACTAGTACTATGCTCGGCAGATAGTTTGAGTGGAATTTGCACAGTCAGGATGAGCTTGTAATGTACGCGCAAGAGCAAAGTTTGTAGGTGTTTAGTTACCTATTTTTAGTTTGATATCTTACACATATCTTCTTCTGAGTCTTATCACTATGTTTTCTTTAGCCATTGAACAGAAATCAACTATTTGGCTGCTACAAATCTATACGTAACGTGTCAGCACAGAATAATATAAAAGTATCCGCTTACATAAGAACGAACGCATTCCAGTAGCTACTATCTCTTTACCCTCCAGATATACGAAATTTAAAGCAAACATCCTAACAAAAAGCCTATAAAAGCCATCCAGAATGAGATCCAATCGAAATTAAGGCTTTATCACGCCAATGTGGCAACTTTCACGCGCCTGGAATGAAATTTCAGTCAAGTTACTTCGTGGTTGATAGTATTAAGCCGTGTGGTCCAAGGTGACGATCAAATTGGAATCGATCTCATAAAATTATCGACATGACTAGTTTGGAAGTGTGCAGTAATACAATATTGAACTGGAGACTGTAGTCTACACAATACACATGATTGAATAATAATAGAAATTATTGTTGTGATCTTGCGTCGCACAATGTCTTAGGATCGTGTAACTAGTCCAACTGTGTCACAGTTCCGAAGCAAATTGAAAGAAAAAAAGAAACATTTGTTGCAACAACAACTACATACACATTAATTAAAACCTAAGACAAAATAAAACAAAATATAGACATAAAAAAAGAAACAAAAAGTTAATAAAAAGACTACAAACTTTGTTGCAGTGTGTCTCCGCTGCTGTAAATGGCGGCTATCTTAGTAGTATGTATAATATATTTATGTGTATTTTTATTATTGTTTAGTGTACATATTTACGTTTAAATTAGGTTTATATTTCTTTCATTCTTATATATATTCTTGTAAGCAGTATTTTATATTGCAATGTAGAAAGCAATAGGTTTTATTTCTACTTTATCTGCCCTACAATGCTCTCTTTTTGTTATCATTTGAAAATTTCTAGGCTGGTTGGAAGAAACTAATTTTTAAATAAGTTCGTATTTGCACAACTTTTTTTATCACAAACCTGTTATTTAAGTTTTATTTTTGTTTGTTACACTTTATGGCACAATAAAAAACGCTAACAAAAATAAAACTTAAATAAGTAATGAATTAAATTTTGTTAATGTTTTTATTGTGTATAAAAAAAGTATAAAAAACAAATAAACGATCAGTAAAATTGTCATTATTTCGTACGCCCTTTTCTCACTAAATGAGTCCTCGTGGCCAGCTGTCACACATTTTACAACTGGCGATAAGGGCAGCCCTTCAAATGAAAGGGAGCAGAACTCCGGTCTAGAGACCGACCCGCCAGGAGATTCAGGAGAAATAAAGGTCTCGTACGCCCGTCGTCTCTCCATATCAGAATAGAGCTATCGAAACGTGGAAACAGCAGAAGCGATATTACATAAAGTGTTTTAACTGATAACATTCAGTTTGATTCACGCTTCGACAGAATCGCTCCGCTCTCTGCTCCAGCCTTGGGCCACCGGCTAGGCCATAAAGCACGCGATCGGCCACTCCGTCACGCTGGCCTCCTGCCTACAAGAAAAGTCACTCCACCGAATTCGCTCGCCGTCAACTTTGAGCCCAATTAAGGACTGTTTATTGTCCTCTTGGCCGTAGTAGTGTACTGTCGGGGTGAAGTGGCGGCCTGCGAAGTTTTAAGCCGGAAAATTGCCTGCGGTTGCGGGCTTTTGGGTTAAGCGTGCTAAGGATTACTGCCACTTATGTTGGAAAGAGAACTACACATCTTATTCTAAAACCCTCTTATGAACGCGGGCTTTTTTAATGATTACAGTCGCCCACGGCTCAGGCCTAGTCTAGTCTGGGGACAATAACAAATAATATATAAAACTCTTATAATTAATCTTAGTCGTTATTGCATTGCCGAAATAATGTCTTATATTTTGTTTTATATCAATTAGCTCGGATTTGTTCGGTTGATTTGTACTCGAGAAGGATTTCTTGTCTGTAACGGCATCAGCATAACCGTGATTACGTACCGTATAATAATTCCACAGTACGCTTTATTTGTTTTGTTGGTAACTTGCAGAACAAGTTGGTATAGTCACATAGAATATTGTTTGTTTGACTTCCAAGTTGTTTTCTTCAAGGCTTTCTTATTTTTTTCGTGTTTACGTATTGATTAAAATCTGTATCGCGACTTGGGTTCAAAGTACTTATCTTTACTTCGAAGACCAAACTATCATCTACCCATCAAGATTTTTTGACTTTTGGTCCACGAATCTCTACTTAACCTTTTGGGAATTTGGAACAGAACAATAAAAATCCCGATGTTTAATAATAATGTACTTAATAATAACTTCCACACAACACTTAGGTACACATTTACCAACTTATATATCCTCAGAACATTCCACAAATAAACGATTTTCTGTTGGAATCTGACACACATCACTCGTTTCAAAATAACTTTCAAAATACCCTCAGCACCATGCTGAGTCAGCCGCCACTGCTCTGCAGTTTGGCGAATTTTTGTACTATGTTAAGGCTTTTTATTTTGAAAAAAAAAACACAAAAAAATTTTCCTGGTTCCCAACTAGGATGCCCTGTGCTATGGTAACTAGCATATAATCAGACTAACAGAATTGTATCCATAACAGCTTTGCCTAATCCATATTAGACTTGCTTAAAGACTGCACTCTGTATCTTAACAAATATCTACGTCATGCGTTTTGGTGTACAACAAAAAAGTCTCGGGTCTCCGCACGACGTTTTTCTTCACAGAATGTAACCGACACGGACTACCTAGTTTTTTGCACCTACAGAATCGTAGTGTGCATTTTTTTTCTGTCGATATAAGCCGAGAGTGAGTGAAAACAACGTAGGGGCACGGAGAAAATTAATGTTTGTGTAGTGAAATTAAAAAAACACTCGGCTGTAAGCTTCTTGATTATACCCAGCATGGTTCTATTATTTCATGGTTGGGAATTGACTCACGCAAAGCGTATATTTGAAGGGAGTATTCTTTCTGGGACTGTATCTTAATATTATCTTTTAAATTATCTTTTAGCTTCTTTATATTCCACAAATAATAATAACAAGAAAAATAATGAGTTGGGAAATATTTTTTCGAAAATACCTATTCGTTAGCTATTGTTAAGGGACGTTAAATTTGCTAAGGCTTTCAAACCACCCTAAACTCACGGTGTATTCACTCACGCCAGCCACATATATATCCACCGCAAGCCAGACCTCCTCCAAGGCACGTTACTTATTTCTGTCCTCAGACATCCGCATCCAGCCGCCAATGGCAATATACTGCAGACTGTCGATATAACGAGCTGGTAGGTATCCCACGCTGCGTTTGCCGGCTCGTGGTTTTCCCTTTTACCTCGCCGGTTATTGGTAGTTATGTGTAACCAGCCAACCGTCACTTTAGCTAACTAGACACCTGTTAGGCGAAATTTATGTTTTTTGCTTTGTCTGTTGTGTAATTTGTTTTCATTTTGTTTTTTATTCATATTATATCCCTTATCCGTCTATTTTGTTTCTCTGATGTGTCTCCTTGTTATAATAAATATCTTTTCTTTTTTTCTTTCTGTTACAGAGATTATATACTTAGCCAAATTTTCACATTTCCAATACGATCCATAAGACAAGTATACATCTATCCAATTCTTTCGAAATGATAAAAAAATATCAATTACGAAAAAAAAGGTTTTACATTATGGCTGAAAAGAAAAAAAAAATACACTGCCGATTCATCTCCTTTCACGTCTTGTGTCATCAAAGCGGATCCTTTTTGCGCGGGAATTATTTTGGCAATTTTTCACATTATTAGCGCGCGCGGTTGGTTTTTCAATTTTTCCCTATCTTTGAGCCCTACTTCGTCATCACGGTTAACAACAATATAAAACATACTCATTCGTGGAGGACAAGAGTCTTGATTTTATAATGAGCGTTTTTCCTTTTTTTTTCTTAGTTCTATAAGATAATCTAGATGGCGTCATTCGTTTCTACATACAAATTTGTGATTCATAGCAGTAAATGTCAAAGTTAGTCCACAGATTACTAAAAAAGAGAGGGAACCTCTCAGACGAAGGAAAAACATTCTTAGTCTGTGGGGATACTGTTGGTTCGTAAAGTTTTGAAAGTTGTGAACTAAGGTTGAATGTTAAAAACCTATTTAGAGGCTAAGAAAAATAAAAAAAATGTCCTCAGCACGGATTTGTGCTACAAAAAGAATATGATAAGGTTGAATGCTTCTGTCTCGCAAAATTGTACGAAATAGTACATGATACGTTTGTATTGCGCATTGCCATGAGTGTCCGTGGGCCGTGCGGTATTTTAGGTTGTCCAAATAAAGGCACCCATACGTTTCCTCAAAATGAAACTCTCATAAGGAAGTGGATTCACGCTACAAAAGTAGAACATCAGCGCAAAATTGGGAGGAATCTATGCAAATATTGTGCAATTTGTAGTAAACATTCAACGTGAAACAGTATTCAAGTAGCAGCAGCCAAGTCTTCGTTTATATATCGGTAACGAGTAAATCAGTTCTTTAACGTCGAGAATAATCCATAATCAACAGAAAAGACTCCATAATCTTCAAATAGAATGTAAGCGCAGTTATCACCAAACGACAACAGCACTTTTTTTAGCTAAACAACCATCACAAATTCCAAAGAACCAATAGTTTTATTTTTTGCTTTGACGTTTATTACTACGATACGGCAGCGCCACCTAGGGAATCTTTTAAAACTAAATTTGACATAAGGAACAATGCTCATTCGAGTGTGTAAGCATAACAATGGCATTACAATATTATGAAATAAATGTTGTCATGTCATTGTTATGATACTTTTTACACTATTTTCTAACGCATAGCTCCAATATACCCTAAATTTGCTGATTTAAATTATAGCATTCCCTTCTCCATCTTCAAGGTATTCATCAAATCTTCACCAATTTAAAATTATATCCATAAGACAGTGCTCCTTTTCGACAAAATCCAATTATCAAAATCAGTTAAGGATCTATAAATATATGAGAAAATATAAAAAATGCATTGAATTGAGAACCTTATAATTTTTCAAAGGTGGTAAAAATAAACATGTGTGTTAAATAAAACTCTTCTTTCTACGAAGTCGGTCAAAAAGTGGCATTTGTCAGAATCCAAGTTTTGTAGAATCTTTGTAGAAGAAAGACAAACCGAGAACACAATTATTTCCTTCCTCCCTTCCCTCCTTCCTTCCTTCCTTCCTCCCTCCTTTCCTCTCCCTCTTTGTCTCTTTCTTTCTTTGTTTTTACGACTGAACGAAGTTAGATTCACAAGTTCTCCGGAGAACGAAATTCTCCGTGTGGCGCCGGATTAAGAATAGCGTCACTCCGTTTCCTTCCGTGGATGTCGTAGAAGGCGACGAAGGAAATACATTACCAGGAGACGGGCAGCAGCATCTTCTTGAGATTCCAACCGCACACTGCGATCGCCAACCCGCCTGCCAAGGGTGGCGATCATGGCAAAACCCTTCATGTTTGTAAAACCATGAGGGAGGCCTATGTCCTGCAGTGGGCGTCAAATGGCTGATGATGATGATGATGAAGATGAAGTTAGATCTCGTGTAGGACCCCCACTGAGATTGTATTGAACCGACCCCATCTAACGGATAGGCTATTATGTAAATCGGAATTCTACAGGTATAATTTGTTGCATTTTTTCACCCCAGATTTCCGAGGGGTCGATCAAAACGCTATTAGTTAAATGAGAACCCAATTTTTCTGTCGAAAGATCACTTAATTCGGGACGAAGGGGCGCCCATTTTGAAAAATTGCTTTTGTTATTTGAGGCTATTGCACATAGTGTAGTTCTCTACACTTATTTTTATTAATCCTACTAATATTATAATTGTGAAAGTTTGTGAAGATTTTTGGATGTTTGGAGGTTTGAGAAAGAAAGAAAGAAGAAAGAAAGAAAGACATTTATTGGGACAGATTAACACATCACAAGAAAAAAGGCATAAAGCATGCATAAAGAGTAACATCATCATCATCATCATCAGCCCCTTAACGCCCACTGCAGGACATAGGAGGCCTATGGTTTTCATAACCATGAGGGGTTTTGCCATAATCGCCACGCTTGGCAGGCGGGTTGGCGATCGCAGTAAGAGTAACATAAACAAGTGCAAAGGAAAAACAATTCACATAAATACAACATAATACAAGGCAAAGTCAGAGCGTCAGAGTGCATTAGAGTGTGTTTGGATATTTGTTGCTCAATCACGCAATAACGGCTCAACGGCTTTACATGAAACTTAGAGTACAGATAGACAAAGATCTGAATTGAGACATAACATACTTCATATCCCGGTAATGCGTTCCCGTGGGATAATTTTTATTTTAAGCTTAAAGTAGACGGCGTTGTGCGAGCGAACGTTGTGTTTTAAAAATAGATGGCGTTGTGTAAGAGTCGTACAAACGGATTCTGTGGCAGTACGAAGTTTCCCAAGACAGCTAGTTACTGTATTATCATCATCATTCAGCCACAAGAAGTCCACTCTGGATATATGTCTCCTCCGTGGATTTCCAAAAACACCGGTTGGAAGCGGCTTGCATCCAGCGTCTTCCTGCCATTTGGATGAGGTCATCTGTCCATTGTGGCTGGTCGTCCTACGTCGCGCTTACCGATATGTGATTTCCTTTCGAGAACTTTCCGGCCCCCTCGGCCACCAGTTCTGCGTGCTATGTGCTCCGCCCACTGCCACTTCAACTTAGTAATCCGCCGGGCTTTGTCGACGACTTTCGTTCGTCTACGGATCTCATCATTTCTGATTCGATCTCGTAGAGAAATTCCGAGCCGATTATGGGGTCCATAGTAAGAGACCACGTTTCAGTGCCATAAGTCATCACTAGAAACACATACTGGTTGTGTAATGTTACTGTATACATGACCTAAGAGTATAAACGGCGGCCTTACCACTAAACGTGATATCTCATACTCATTCGGTTGTGTTATTTTTCCCATTTTTGCTGTAATTATGTTTTTTTATGTGTGTGCTTTTGTGGCCATCTGAATCTTTTCTTTTCTTCTTGTAAGGAAAAACAGGGAAAAAATTTACAATACCTACCAATATTTAATACCTAATACACTTACTTAGATATGTAAGTAAGCCTTTTGATGTATTTTGTCTTCAGGTGTGTACAATGAAGAGTTCCAATATAATGTATCACCTAGGTATATGAAAGAGCGTTATTTATATTTTATCTTTATTTCTTTCATTCTTGATTTATTTTAGTAGAATTAAAGTAGATCTGTAGACAATCATATAGCCCTTTAAGTATTTTATTTTATTTAATATGGCACACCAACAGCATACACACAGAACATAGTAGAATCGTGTTATATAAAAAGATATAATTACGTGTATACACCACTTATAGGTAAGCTCAACATTTAAATGTAAACTAAGCTTGCAACGAAAATGAGGTGATAGTTAGTTAGTTAGACCTGAGATTTCCGCACTTAGCCTCATGGTTGGGCCATTGTACGTAGCAAAGCTGTGAGCTCACTCCAGCCAGCCTATCTCTTTCCAGAAGGCCAGCAGTGCTCTGATGTTACTACAGGCCTCCTGAAGGGATCCCAGCTTTCCAATGATAGCGGTCCGTTGCCCTTCCACGCCTTCACAGTGAATGGTCACGTGGGCGGGTGTTTCCTCTTCTTTGAGGCATCCCCGGCAAAGCGGGCTGTCGGTTAGTCCCATGTTGTGAAAATGTCTATTTAGTGAACAGTGCCCTGTTAGGATTGCCACAGCTTTGCGCAGATTATCCCTTCTCAGACGCAGCAGGCTACGTGAAAGACGTTTCGAGATCGTCGGTAGAGCCTCCTTGGCTTGTCTGCATTTGGTTTCCGTTCTCCACAGTTCAGCATGCTAAAATGAGGTGATGTTACAAGGATCCTTCTTATACAATGGCTACCTTTTCATACAATGTGTTGATTTGTAAAGCAACGCTCGACTCGGGATACTTTTTACTCATCAATACGAGCAACTTTTACTATGGACCAACTCTAAATATCTTTAAAAAAAATCAACTTTTCCATACGTTTTGTTCAGTTGATATCGAATTTTAGTACGGCACAGCTGTTCTCTTCTCGCAATTTCTAGGTCGACCCGATAGCAAAAGTTGTTCGCGTTAATGAGTAGAAAGTACCCTGAGTCGGTCGTTATTTTACAAATCAACACGTTGTATAACTCAGCACAAATAATAGGCAGTCCGCAATTCAGAGCATACTCTATCTCATTTTCTTTCACCCTCTTTCTCTCTTGGTCCTGAACGATTCCAATCGTCTAACTGTCAAATTCAATACTAATTGCTGCCTCAAACGCCAAGATTGCGATAGGATTTTGGCATATTTAAGCCTAAGCGCCTATATTACGCGCACCAAATCCGGAATGATTTCAATGGTCTAACTGACAAATTACATACTAATTGATACCGCAAACGTCAGGATTCCGTCAGGATTTGGTACGCACAATTAGGCTGAAGGCCTCCAGCCGTGGTCGAAAGTGATGACACGTATGCTTCTTTCAAGTGCATGGATTTTTTTATATTCTCCACTCCGAATAAACCATTAATGTATTTTTTTGGCAATTAAATTAAATTTGACTTAACGATAACCGAAGGGAGGCGTTGGAAGCCATAATACAGGATCTACCTAGTTTGGTCTCTGAAGTGATAAATAAATTAGGTATGCTTAACATCCAAGTCAACATGTAAATTAATCACAATTTTAAGTCTATACCGATGTTTATATAAGCAGCCTATACACGTCCTACTGTAGGGCACAGGAAGAGAGTCTGGGCTTAATCACCACGCGGTCCCACCGCGGATCGGCGATTTCAAGCGCTGAGTTATGTGAATAGCTCAGACACTCAGGTTTCCTCACGATGTTTTCCTTCACCGTTAGCGGGTGGTATTGCTACTATAACTTTACAAATGTACATAACTTACAAAACAAAGTCATAGGTACATGCCCGCACTGGGAATCGGACCTGGGTCTCTCGCCTCCGAATCCAACGTTCTACCCACTAGGCTACCACCGATGTTTGTTTCTCAATAAATATCTTTAAAGTATGCCTTCCTACAAATTCACACTCGAAATCGGTGCCAATCTGATGACAGACAGACGATTAGTCTGTTGCAATCAAATGCGCGCTAGCCGTGCGGCGGAGTACGGCACCCTGTCTTTGGTTTACTTCATGTGTGAGCACCGAAACCACAGTACAAATAAAGATAGTAAGTAATCTTCGGGCGCGCGCGAAGCATAATAGCCTACAGTAGCTAAAATGGCAGGGGCTATCACTCAGCGACGGGCGAGCACGCGAATCCGAGGGGCCCCACAAGGTGCAACGTCCACGCAGCGAGAGCGGCGCAAGGCCTATCAAGTATAGGCCGGCAGCCACCCCGTTCATCCTTCGTTATCAAATCAGTTATATAATTTTATATTGTAATACAACGTAAAAGTTATGTTAAACTTTTTACGGAATACCGAGATGTCAATATCATGGGGTTTTTATTCAATAATATTAAATAGATAATAATTTTTACTTTAGAAGGTCGAATAATTAGTCACACGCTTATTCATAAAAATATAAGAAATCAGTGAATATTATGAATTTACTAGTTTACTCGGCAAACGTTGTTTTGCCGTATTAATTAGCCTATGACCTATTCTCAGACCTACCAACACAAAAAAATTAATAACAATCGGTGAAGCCATTTCGGAGGAGTTCGATAACGAAAACTGTGACACGAGATTTTTATATATTAGATAATTGCAGCATTATATTCACTGACTTTTAAAATAAAGTATCATTTGTAACTATTGTCAATATTTGCTGGCTCGGCGCATTGGGCGACCCGTCTGAATACCTCCTGTACCGGTCGACATTTCCCTGTGTGTGCGTTTGGCGGAGTGTACAAACGCGGAACGGAATGAGGCTGTGTGTGTGCGGCTGCGCTCGCACTTTTCTATGGAGATTACCTAGCGTGCCGAAGCTTTTAAAATTTGGACGTGAAACATCTTTCAGTTCGGTGCTAGGGGATCACTTGCTAAAACTATATGCAACGAAAACAAGTCACCTCGGCGAGGGCTGTTACTCTGTAACTACGTGTCGTGTGCAATTAATTTATATATCTTTGAGTAGAACAAAGTAACTTGTGCCGCTAGATGGCACCAGCGTCGCGTAGCACATTGCGCAGTTTAAGCTAAAAATTAACGCTTACTTACTTAAAAAATAACGCAACGTACCTACATAGAATTGTCATAATAAACCATGAATGGTAGGTTTACCGGTTTACGCTGTGTATGAGGGTATAAAAAGTATACAATATTTCTATGATCCTAAAACCAGGCTCGTGTTTTTCGACCGCTGCGTATTTATTCATAAAATTGACTTTTCTCCTCCGGAATTTTATATGAGAAGAAAAACAAACAAACAGAACTAGTCACAGAATGTTCAAGACGTTGTATATTGGTATATTTTATGTTGTGTTTTTCCTGGTAAAATAAAGAATATTCTTATCTTATCCTCTGGGTGTAAAGAAAAAAAACTGTACAAGTACGAGTCGGACTCTCCCACTGATGGTTCCGTACAAATTTTGTAGGTATTTAGTTACATGCTATAAATAGTTCAGGAGTCTCGCAGGAGATTTCCAGCGCTGAGCTATGTGATACCTCAAGCATACAGGTTTCCTCGTGATGTTTTCCTACACAGTTAGTGAGTGGTGATATAATAGAGAAGGGCAACACAAAAAGTACCCGGAACCAGCGTGCGTGCATGCAACGACTATTGAATGGGGATGAAGCCAAAGAAATATGTCAGGATCGTGGTTGGATTGCAACAACAGACGTTAGATCTTAAGACAAAACAAAGCAAAATATGGACAATAAAAAATTATAAAAACACTTTAAGAACTTTTCCGCAAATGGCAGCTGACTCAGTATAATGCTGAGGGTGTGAACCCTCAGCGCTGATTTTCAGTCAGTACCGATAGCCCAAAGCGCGCAGTGTGGCTTTTCGAGACCCCGGTCTCTGCCTATCCCTTCTAGATACAGGCGTGAGTTTCTGCTATAGATAGCATGGTAAGTAATAATTCATCATCATCATCATCATCAGCCACTTGACGCCCACAGCAGGACATAGGCCTCCCTCGCGGTTTTCATAACGACGAAGGGTTTTGCCATAATCACCACGCTTGGCAGGCGGGTTGGCGATCGCAGTATGCGGTTGGAATCTCAGGAAAACGCTGCTGCCCATCTGGTAATGTATTTCCTTTGTCGACTTCTACAACATCCACAGGAGGAAATGGAGTGACGCTATTCTTAATCCGGCGCCACACGGATAAAGGAATAATTACACTAAACTAAATTGTCTACTTTGTGTGTCCAGATTTTAGGCCATCTGCACCTTCCGCAGTCTATGGCAAAAGTTAGTATTTCTTCTTTACCCAGGAGGCTGACCCGTCGGTGTGACGTCAAACTTAAAGCAAAGTGCTTAAAAGGCGCGCGTCTCAAGGTTGTCGTGAAGAATGAGAACGACCTTACTCTGATGACATCGTAAAACCCGGCTAGGTGGGGGTCGAACCAGCACATAATTCCGTATACAAATTATGTTTGTCGTACTTTGTAAGAATGTCTTTGGGGAATCCTACTCATAGATGGCTAGGTTTTCCTATTGTTTGTTATACAGAGTACACTATTATCACAACAAAATCTTCAAAATTGAGAAAAAAATATCAGAGGCTCTGTATTAAAGCCAAAATGCATGGAACGGGTAATATTGCTCTCACGATTTCAGAGTTTTATACAGACAGTTCGTATTTAGAGTGTATCTCCTCATTTTCAGGGGCGAATTTTTTAAGCCCTGTATTTTGTTGTACTACCGCAACGGTAGAGCAATTACTGCCTTAAGGTTACTGTTGTTGTATAAGTCCAAAAGCTGCCTTGGCGTGAAGTACTGTCTTAGTTAAAAAACTAGGGGTACTCAATAGTGTCAAAAAAAAAAAAAAATCATCATATTTGACGCCCACTGCAGGACATAGGCCTTATGGTTATGAAAACCATGAGGGGTTTTGCCATATTCGCCACGCTTGGCAGGCGGGTTGGTGATCAATAGTGTACCCCTAGTTTTTTGGCAGCAATTTTGGCTTTGGACTCGATGGAACTGCCGATGTTCAGGTTGGAGGTAAGGTCAAGAGCCAGCCCAAGAGCTCTAAATGGTCAGAGATCTCTATAGATGTATTCTGGACAGTTGGAGTCAAGACGTCAGCGCATGTAATCATCTAACAGCTGTGGCTACGCTTGATAATTAAATCCACAGTCACATCCCGAGAGAAGGCCTGTGACCTGCAGTATAGGTCTCAATGTAGACCTATACTGTAGGCTAGTGTTTATTTCATAAAAAGTAAACAACCTTAATGTATGCAACTACTCCACTCTTAGCACGAGTGGAATCCGTAGAAGTAAGACAACACTTAACAAACTAAGGGTTTTAAAGGGTTAAAGCGGCAAGGCGGCCCTTGGGACCGGACTTTGTGTTTTAGGGTTGAGTCAAGGCTCGTCCTACAATGCGACGCATCAGAGCAAGCGATCCGAGTGATGGAATACTGCAGTGAACTTAAGATGGGATTTTGGTGCAATTAGATTATTTCACAAAAGGCATACAAAAAGTCACAAAAAAAATATTTTTTTTTCAGACTATAATTGACAGAAAACTTCGAAATATAAAATTCTTCCCAATAAATTTTGAATTTTTTCAATAAGGGTAGAGACTGCCATGGGGCTGACTGATAGTCCGCTGCACCGAGGATGCCTCAAGGAAGAGAAAACACCATTTCCGTGTCCATTCACTGTGAGAGCGTGGAAAAGCAAAGGACCATTATCATTGGGAAGCTGGGATCGTTTCAGGAGAGCAGCAGTGACATCAGAGCACTGCTGGCTCTCTGGAAAGAGACAGACGGGCTGAAGTGATCTGTGATACCCTGCTACGTTCATTGGTTCAAATAACGTGCTAAGTGTGGAAATCTCAAATCTCATGTCATCTTCATCTCATGGTGTAGAAAACATATAGAAAAAGATAATTTAACGATAACTCAAATATTGATACCTAAAAGCTTCGTTACGAGGTGTTACGCGCTGGTTGTGACGTCAGTTCGCACCCGATTTGTGTAGAGCCTTTTTTACCACGTGACTAAACCAGTTCTTTCGACAGGAACGCGATTTACTTTACAGTGTGTATCAAAATCTGTTTTTTAGCGAATCTTTCTGCCAAAATCCAGTTGACTTCTCGAAATTGTAGTGTTTAAAAGGAACAATTTTTATTATATCGATGACAGTGAAATAGCAGAAATACAACTAGATATAATGCACGGATCTGAAGGCAGATGTACTGGAAACTCTCTTTTTAATAAAGTGCTCATAGGCCGATTAATCGCATCAAATTCGGTCGGAAGCGATTCGGGCTGCATTTCAACAGCAAAATTGCAGTTAATATGCAGTTTGAAGGCCGTTGGTACAACAGCAATAAAATTGCCAACCAACCTAACATGGAACTGCATGCGGACTGCACACCGACTGCAGTGGCATTGCTCGGTTGGTTGGCAGTTTCATTGCAGTCGTGCCAACTGCATTTAAACTGCATCTGAACTGTAATTTTGCAGTCGGAATGCGGTTCAAATGCAGTCCGTCTATTTTGAACCTTAGATAAATAAATTATTAGACGACTGGTACGAAACTGTTTGGTGATAAGTTTCATGTCGATTTGTATTAGATATAACACTCTTATGGCACCAGCAGATGAGTTTAATCGCGTAGCTCGCATCACTAGCTCGCGTCACGTTATTTTAGGGAAATCCCTCAGGAGTAGTTATGTTCTTTTGGAGAAAATACGTTTGCAAATAGTTGGATTTGTGTGCTTGTTTGGGCCGTTGGGCTATTTTGTTTGCTAAGTAATCCAGCGACTCTATTCAAATGCCAAGGCTATGTGCAAAATTGTTTGCGAATTTATTGTTTTTTTTTGTAGCCTAGATATGTCCCACCGCAGCGCATATATCGTCTCTCAAAGAGAGAATATGTGCTCAAGATTATTTATTATTACTTTTTACTTTAAGCTTTTTTACTGTTTTCGCGTTTTATTATTTGTAAGATTTTATGTGTGTTGTGGTATCGGAATAAACGTTTTTCAATTTCAATTTCAATTAGCACGCATGCCTAGTATAGACTGGAAATTTCAAGCGCTGAGGTAAACATCTCAGACACTCAGGTTTCCTCGAGATGTTTTTCTTTTACAACTTCCAAGATCTAGGTAAGTACGTAACTTAGAAAACAAAGTCATTGGTACATACCGGAATTCGAACCCACGACCTCTCAAATGTGAGGCCGGTGTTCTACCGCTGCGCAACCACACTTTGTTTCATTGGTTTTACAACTTACAAACGTTCATCGATATTAGTCTTTACACGAAAATTCACTAAAACAAAAATCTGAGTATTTGCGCGCATATCAACAAAAATATGCTGAGAAAAAGGCCTATTTCTAGCCGGGAAGGGATTTTAATTTAATTTTTTTAGTGTCGTTACTTTTTTTTCGGTTTTCCTTCTTAGATAGTGAGTGATCTTACTTCTAGTAGTATTGCTGCCTTCTGAACTAAATAATGTTATCTAGTACCGGTAATAAATAAGATGACAATAAAGACGTCCTTCCACTGAATCCACTTAATACAACAGGATCACGAAACTAACTTCTCCTTAGCCCCTAGCCAAAAAACTACCCACTTACCTTTCGGAATCCAGTTATCTAAAGCCGAGTTAAAACTGCGCGGGCTGGATCCCTAATTCACTGAGCGTAAGTTATCGCTCGCCGTGCCTCAAACCGACCGTCCGTATTTCGGTCACGTAGCTTTATTGCTGGAGAGACAACGTACCGTGCCTTCTTAGAACGCTGGATGAAGCTGTTCTGTTCAAATCTAAAAAAAAACACACTTCATAATCCACATTCACAGATTTCAGAAGAATGGTACATGATGACCATGTACCATATTTTTAAAGTCTGTGAATGTAGATTGTAAATTTCTCCAAAAGTTCGGTTTTTTGGTTACGCAGTTTGATTGCTGGAGGTACACCGTGTCGTGTCTTCTAAAACGCCGGGTGAAGCTTTTCTTTTAAAAAATAAGAGAGAGTGGTCAGGTACCATTTTTTTTCAAAATCTGTTTGCGCACTTTTATCAAATGTTCCGTTTTACGATTACGTAGCTTTTTGTACCGTTTCTTCTTTGAACGCTGGATGAAGCATTTCTGTTCAATTGGTCATGTACATTTTTTTCAAAATCTGTGTTTACAATTTTTTCTATAAGTTCCGTTTTTCAGTTAGGCAGCTTATTGCTGGAGGAACACCGTAACGTTTCGTCACAGAATGCTGGATGAAGATTTTCTCTTCAAAAATAAGAGATTGTGCTGTTCATGTAGGTACCATTTTTTCAAAATCTGTGTTTGCAATTTTTTGCAAGAGGTTCATTTTTCGTTAAAATACCTTTTTTGCTGGAAGGATACCGTAACTCGCCGTCGTAGGGCACTGGATGAATATTTTCTCGTGAAAGCAAAAAGAGAGTGTTCATATAACATTTTTCCGAAGTCTGTGAATTTGATTTCTCAAAAGTTATCGGTGGAGCCGAAAATGTTTTCCAGTAGGAATGTTTCAAGCTACAATATCAAATTACCGGCCCATGCTTTCTCTCAGAGAGAGACCATGTATTCAATCACCACACATGCATATTGCGGACTGGGATTTCAAACGCTGAGGTTTCTTTCACTTGAAATTTGTCCTGCCTGAATACAACTTCATAAAATGTTTACTGTTTCCATGCAATTTTAAAATAATTCTTCTTCTTCCGTCCCTTAACTCTTAGGGGAGCATAGGGCCTCAACCACAGATTTCCGCTTCAGACGGTGGTTCGCGGCAGTGTCCAATTCAGGCCAGCTAGTGCCGATCGTCTTGATTTCTTGGGCTATCGATCTTCTCCAGACCTTTTTTTTTAAAAACAATTCCTCATATGAAAAAGCAAACGGCAAGATAAGAAGTACACGAAACTGGCGTGCGTGCATGGAACGACTAATGAATCTTGAGGAAGCGAAAATAATCTGTGAGGATCGTGGCAAGTGGCAGTCCCTGGACTCTGCCTACCTCTCTGGGATACAGGCCTGAGTTTATGTTTTTATATGTGTGTATGTACAAGTTACAATGGGAAAAGTACTCGGTGGCCTTAGTGTGGTACAGTTTTTAACTTGATTGTTCAAGCGCGGTAACGTTTCGTCTTATCATCATAAACCCATTATGTCCCCACCGAGGGGCACGGGTCTCTTCCCTGAGGAAGGTATAGGCCATACTCCACCACGGGGGCAAAGTCCGGATTGGTGGACGTTTTGTCATATATTAGCATTTTGTGACTAGGTGTTCAGCGCTGAATTTCAATTGGTGTTAAACCCATTGCGTCCACTGCAGTATACCGTTTACTGATAATAGATGGCGTTCCTTTCGCGACACATTAAAAATGACATACTTCCGGGATTTATGACGTGTCTTAAGTTTTCATTACAGTAAATGATCATGCAATCACTACTTGTTAATGACAAAAAAACAACATAACATAAACATACGCCGTATCCCGGAGGGGTTGGCAGAGACCAGGGTCTCCCATTTACTACGATCCTAACATATCTTTTTCGTTTCATCAACATTCATAAGTCGTTGCATGCATGCACGGTTTCGGGTATTTTTTAAACAGAAAAAACATTGTAAGAAATTCTGATTCCTTTATGTTATTTTTATAGCTTAATACAACCTGTTTTTTTACTCACTCAATTTTATTCACGGTGCATCATCCTCCAAGCGCTCTCATCACGGTCGGTGACAGGATTCCAACTCTTAAATATTATAATTATGGTGGCTCATAGAGGGTATTTATACAGAGTTTAAAATAATACTTTTTAAGTCGTATACGGTGTATATAGGGCACATATACATATCCGACTGAAAGTATGGGCTTAATCATCACGCGTGACCAACGCAAATCAGCAATTTAAAGCGCATTATTTTTTACACCCTGTTTACCAAGTACCTATTTATTATGGCACGTGATAACCATAGTGGTTTTTATACTAAGTACCTCAATTGCGAGCCACAGTAATAACTTTGGCGGGATATTTCCTATAGTATAGTAATGTACCTGGAGCCAACACTCATTACGCCATTCTTCCATGTCCGCCAGTGCTGCCATTTCATCAAAAGCAGCTTAAAACGTTCAGCGAGCGTTGTCAGCAAAGAAAACGTTGGAAAGAGCATTTTCCGTACAATACGGCCTTTATTATGATATCGCTTGAAAAATTGCTCGACGCTTCTACAAGCCATTCAGATTTTCCGTATAATGAATTGAAAGACAGCCAGGGTCACACCCCATTGGTTAAATATTTTTGAAACTCTGCTTTCCGACGTCGTGGGTAACTTATTTTGTTCCATTAATCTACGAAGAATGTGTCCATAAGGTCCATGCTAGTGCTCTTTCTAAAATTATTGAGTTGAGTCAGTACTGCAATTTTTCCATGTAATGAGATTTACGCATATAATATAAGGGCTCTCAAGTGCTTGCGGCGCGTCCAAGATTTATTAAAAAGAGGAAGATAAATCGTGATAATAATTTTTCTCTACAACTAATATTTTTCATGGTAATTTTACCTTTCCAAATATAATTCTAGTAACATGATACAAAAACGTTCTGCACAGATCTGCCATAAAATTTGACGTCACAAGTTACTAAAGTTGCCAGGTAATGTATGAAATATTGAGCAATATAAGAGTTCTCACGTAAAATAATGTTTTAATGTATCAACATTCTTATTATTAACGTCTGAAATTTGATGATAAAACGTCATGAATGTCATGTCATGTCATGTTAAATAATAACAAGTGTTTTTTATTAATTCAGAATTTAGGTACCTCGATTATTTCGCATTTTTTGATGCCCGAGAAAACTATATTTTGTTGGTTTATTTTTTTTTGTTTTTTCATGTCTTTTATGGGAGGAAAAAATATCACAATTAGAAATTCTGCATATATAATATATAGGTAATTGGTTTAAAGATAAGTTTGTAGTATTTTTTTAATAGTTATGTTAGTTTTACCTTATTATTATTGTTTAAATTTAAATTATTTAACAAAGAAAGAAAAAAAAGAAAGATAAACAGATAGATAGATAACACTTTATTGCACACCAGTAATTTACAGATATATCAGGTAGTTAATATCTAGTTATATCTAGAAAGAAATAACACATTTATTTAACGCCACAAAGCCAAACACACACTTAACTTAGATATAATTCCAACCAAATATTGGAGCATGTTCCCCATTGCACGAAAAGGGAATAGGCCAGCTACTTCTTCAGCGGATCCCTGATAGATGGCGCCAAATTCCGCTTAGGTGAGGTGCAATTTTTATTAATTCACTTTATTGTAGCTCTGGCGTGGTCGTTTATTTACGCTTGACTATGAGATTCTATTTTAAGATTTTTCCCTGTGCCGATGACCTTGAGCGTTTGACACAGGTGTGCAGCACTTCAACATTTCACCGCTAGATGACACGACTGAATTAATTCCTAGTAGTAATCTCCATAGAAAGACGCGCGCGCGGCCGCACACACACAGTCTCATTCCCTTCGCGTAAGCACACGCCGCCAAACGCACACATATATAGCCGAATTTCGAACGCGTCGAGCGAGCCGAGCGGTTTCTACTTTTCTAGCCGGCTCGCCAGCCCGCCCGCGTACGCGTAGATTGAATAGACTTCAATCTAATGCTTTCTTGTATAGCATGCGCCATTACAAACAAAAAAGATAAAGGTAGGTACATCTCTTCAAAACTTATCTATGCTTTGTAGAAAGAATAGCTTTCAAACAAAAATCACATGTTTAGTACGTATTTGTTTACCTACCTACTTACGAAATAGTACATGTTTTTTCACAACAACAGGTTTTTATGTCAAAAAGTGAAAAAAAATCATCTTATCTTTTTTCAATAAAGTGAATTTGACTTTGATTTCACATGGATGTATTTCGGGACTCAGTGGCAAAATTGGAACGTAGGAAGCGACTTCCCCATATGAAATAAAAAATATATTTCAAATGCCAATTCCATGGAAAGTAGAAATTACGACCATTTTAATTGTTATCCGGATTTTACGTCGTTAGGGTTGTCACGCTCTCAGATAGTAATTTATAATCCGGATCTGATTTGATTTTGAAAAAAATATGTAAATACCTGGTGCCATTATTATTGATATATTAATTAAAATACTAACATTATATACATCGCATATAACAACTTTATGTACACGGTGTGACGTGAAGAATGTATATACCTACATAAAGCTGATCAGCGAAAAACAGCTAGATAAAATTGTTGTCCCATTTTGATGTTACTAACTTGAAATTTTCTATACGATTAGTTTTTTTGCTAAAACTGACGGAGAAAATCGAAAACTTGGAGAAGCTTCTTTTTTTTTCAACGGCTTGGGATAATGGTAACACTTAGGGGTGGTCTTTTAAAACAACATAAACTCGTTGCATAAACCCTAGATAGGACGGTGACGTCAACAAATTTTTATGGCAAATTTAATAGTGCCGATTGAAAAGTAAACTTGCTTAAATTTTCAACCAACACCTAATGCAGGTTTTGCCACCGGGCCCCGCTGGTCTAGCGGCTGGACTAATATTGTATCAACTTTATAGTCACACAGCATTTGAATGCTAAAATAACTAGACGTGCGAAAATTCTTGTATTTTTGGTTGTTCTAATTTCGGTCTTATCAGGTGCTAAAAGATTTTCAAGTTCCACATATGGTATAAACTTGGAATTTTCCATCCTTACAGGGTGATCCCTCAATCCGATAAGAAAAATCTGACTTGGAAAATCCGGTCTTTACAGCTTTTTTGTCAAAGCCTGAGAAAACGGTAACATTACGGGGTAGTCTTGTCGAACAAATGTTGAATAAGACCTTGGGTTGGATGACAACGTTAACTTACTTTTTACAAAATGGCGTAAGTCGAATTTCAAGCTGGCTCCTAAAAATTTAAAAATTCTGATTTTTATCTCTGGCTCCGTTTTTGTATGAAAATTAGTATTGGAGGTTTTTGTGGTTACTGATGACTACTCTGCGCCATGTTTATAAGCTGTTTTCGAGGGTCCTCACGAATCGTCTTGAACGTAGGTTTGATGACTTCCAGCCTCCCGAACAAGCCGGTTTCCGAAAGGGCTTTAGTACCATAGACCACATCCACACGTTGCGGCAAATTATACAGAAGACTGAGGAGTATAATTTGCCATTATGCTTTGCGTTTGTGGACTATGAGAAAGCCTTCGATTCGATCGAGTTATGGACAGTGCTCGAGTCTCTCCAGCGTTGCCGTATTGACTATCGGTATATCGAGGTGCTGGCTGAAATGCTTGTACAACAGTCCACTATGACCACAGAACCACTATGTCGGTCCGAGTACAGGAACAGAGTTCGGAGGCAATTCCATTGAAAAAGGGCGTAAGACAGGGATACGTTATCTCTCCAAAAATGTTCACATACGGACTGGAAGATACCTTCAAGCTTCTGGAATGTCAGGGACGCGGCATCAATATCAATGGCGAGTACATCACTCACCTTCGATTTGCCGACGATATGAAGGAATGGAAGGAAATGGAAGACCTCGGCATAATGCTCGAAGACCTCAGTCGAGTTTCCCAACGGGTGGGCCTTGAAATGAACATGGACAAAACGAAGGTCACATCGAATACTCGTTTCGTGCCCACCCCAATAACATTGGGGAACTCGACTCTCGAAGTTGTAGACAAATACGTCTACTCAGGACAAACAGTCCAACTAGGCCCGTCCAACTTTGTGAAAGAGGTCAATCGTCGAATCCAACTCGGCTGGGCAGCATTCGGGAAACTTAGAAAAGTCCTTTCGTCTAATATACCTCAATCGCTCAAGACAAAATTATACAACCAGTGATGACTTATGGCACTGAAACGTGGTCTCTCACTATGTGCCTCATAAGAAAGCTCAAGGTCACGCAACTAGCTATGGAAAGGCCTATGCTTTCTCTACGATATCGAATCAGAAATGATGAGATTCGTAGATGAACGAAAGTCGTCTACATGGCCGAAAAGTTCTCGAATGAAGACCACATATCGGCAAGCGCAGCGTAGGACGACCAGCCGACAGATGACCTCATCCAAGTGCCAGGAAGACGCTGGATGAAATCCGCTTCCAACCGGTCTTTTTGGAAATGCATGGAGGAGGCCTATATCCAGCAGTGGACTTCTTGTGTTTCCATGACTCAAGAGGTTTATTTACAAAAGCTGTTGAAAATCTTTAAATATAGTGTAAAAATACAGAGGATTATAAATATTTTAAAAGAGTGGAAATTTTGATAAATTTGAAGCTTGGATTAAGATTTTGGCTCAAAATCTTTGAATTTAAATCTTCGACTTTACGCAATTTTTTATTTTATTTTACACTACGCGCATTCACTGAAGCGGTTTTAAAAGGGTGAATATGTGTCATCGCTTCCGTGCCTGTGTGGCCACATAGTCCATTAAGCGAATCTGACAGGAGTATTTTTTTTCTATGGTATAACACAAACAAAATAATAAAAATTTTAAGAACAAAAGCAAAATAATTTATTTTTTACAGAAGAAAAAAAAACATTTCAAAATGGATATTGACCAAAGAAATAAAACAAAAATTATGAAAATGGATAAAGACTTCGTTGCTAAGGATGTTGGCAAAAGAGCTACAAATGGATTTGAGTGCTTATTTGGCCTGCATCCTTGTTTCAGCACAAAGACTGATAAATATAATTATTAATAAACAGTGCCGCCTCGTCTTAACTTATATTGGTATATTATAACAGATTAATCTGTTGATAATCGTATTAATAGTGTAATTCATACCATTTCTATTATTTCATTCCAATAGCACAGGAAACATACAGCATTTAAGTGATTTTTGTCATTAAAGCTGATAGTTAAAAACTATCCATACCATAGTACAGGGAATTCTAGTTTGATTGCGTTGTGTGGACGTTATTATTATTATTATTATAATTTTGGAACTCCCCACCGACGAATATTTTCAAGATACATTAAACTATTCATTGTGACACTTAAATAAAAATATGTAATATCGGTAAACCAGGAACGCAGATTTTTATTTAATCTATTGTGTGATACAGTAATTCTATTTCTATTTGGTTACTTTTTGTTACACTTTTCCTTTTTGTTAAGGTTTCAGTTGTTTTTTTTTTTTGTTACGTGTACAAAAAACCTAACTACTTTCTTTTGTTGTCATTATGATTACGGAACCCAAAAAATATTATGAGCGTTAAATTATATATTTAAATTACGTTGTACCTAAAAATGAGCATCGAATAAATCATGAATAAAAAAACCCGGATTTTGTGACAACCCTAGCAAAAACAATTGAATAGGATCAACTTATACATGTCATGGAAGTGTGATTTATATTACATGTAGGGAAGGTAAAGAGCATAATTATTGCAGTGTAGATAACTTATCCCAATACGGCGGAATTTCGAGAAAATAAAAAAACTAAAAACAAGTACACATGTATATAAATTATAATTGCTTTAAAATTTTTAGCATTACGCCATTGATTCTTCTAACAATACTTCCGCATGTACAATAAAATGCGTGATAAAAATATACAGCGTTTTATTTTATTTAAAACAGAAAAACATGTCAGGCAGATAGAAAAAAAATTTACAGACGAAATCTACACAGATTCGTTTATGAATCAAGTATTATTCGTAACGCCAATCGAAGTTATTATTTACCAACACATTATTTACCGCCTATGTACCCTACAATCTAACGAGGAGGCGAAGTGCGAGCGCGAGGACAGAAACAAAACTCCATCAAACTAAAATGAACCTTAAATGCTATGTATTAGAGACTACAATAATCGAGCAGAAAGTCTGGCCGCGTGCGGCCGACCTAATCGCGACAATAAATGGATTATAATACATAGGTAGTTAGGTTTCATTTTTAGTGAACCTCGCTTTTACCGTGATTTAGGCACAAATAATAGAACGATGTTTCGCTTAGATTCATAATGTTACAATAGCTCGGATGGGAAGAGGCGTCCCTTGAGCGACAGAGAGCTTTTGGTTCGAACAATGATTATAATAAATGATTGGTTTCCTTTTTACTTTTCTTCTTTTTATTTTCTTTTTTAGTTATTTACTTAAATAAAAAAATACAGGAAATGGGAATTTACATTTTATGTTTTTCTAACGATTGAAGCTCGATCACTACTACAAAAATCAGTCCCCGTGCGTTGGTCTTGCAAAAACTCGAAAATGTCTCCACCGATTGGACTAATAGGTATATAATGTTTTTTGTTTTGTTCGGACATGGGACGTGGGGCGAGGGCGCGGAAAAGACCCATCCCTTCAGGATCCTGTTTCATAGAACTACAATTCATTGTGGCTATGACCGAAAGCCGATTAACCCACAGATTAACAAATAGACTCTGCTGCGCAGTGTACCTCGAATTGTCATAATAAACTACGAAATTATAGTTTTATGAAACTTGACCCAGTACATTTTGTACGAAAGTGAATTGGAAAGATGCGGCGTCTTTTTCGGTCCCTCACCCCACGTCCTTGGCCTACAATCGGTAATTTTGTATGAGAATTGCTACTTTGAATTAATTTCACTATATGGCGCTCGAGGTGAACTTTGGAAGGTTGATTTATGATTGATGAATCGCTTATGAAAAGTTACAATCAAATCAATGGTGATGCGAAGAGCGCCTGGTCACAGACAACATGCAACGAGTAGCTGGGCTTTTCCTCGTAAGGCGTAATGTGATAAATTGATAAAAACGTTTTTTCTGAATGAGTAACTATTGTTCCTGTTAGTTTTAAACATGAACATACAATATTTTGATATTGCCCGTAAGACTGTATAAGCTTAAACGTAATCCACTGCGCATTTAAAATGGCACATAAATTCTTAGGTTTGTTTTAAGCATTCTTACGGAATATATTTACTCATAGAAGGCGTAAGGTTATGACAGTTGTCATACATGCCATAGGGAATCGAGGAGTTAAATTATATCATATATTAATTTCAAAGGTCTGCCAGGTTCCTAGAGGATGTCACAAGCGATTCAAAAGCGTCTTCCAGCCAGTTCCAGCACACTGTAGCCCCTTAAGTTGTAACTCTGTGGTGTTCTGGCCACGTGGTCCAACTTGGCGTATAAAGGACAATGAAACACATAGGTTGTCTTTATTTTTAATTAAAATTGGATGAGAAACTACCCTGGTGCGTGAAAATAATAACACCTTATTTAACGTCTTTTTATTGAAATATACTTACACTTTATAAATCTAAATATTTACATTTTACTTGAATTTCATGAAATTTTATGTAATTTTGCATTGAATTTTGTAAAGTATAAAGACGTATCAAGATTGTTTACATTCACTTAAATACCTAAACAAATGAACTATAGCGTATTCGATAGCTATTATTAAGGCACTGAAAACCGGCTTTGAACAATGATGTCTAGTTAGTCTAGTTCGACTGGAGATTTCCGCACTAAGCCTCGTAGTAAGTTGGGCCATTGTACGTAGAAAGTGCTGAGGTTTATAAACACCTCAGACACTTGGGTTTCCTCACGATGTTTTTCTTCATGGTTAGAGAGTGGTATGGCTACTATAGCTTCACAAATGAAAAACAAAGTCATGCCGGGATTCGAGCCCACGACCTCCCGAGTGAGAAGCCGGCGTTCTGCCGCTCCGCCAGCACAGCGTTGATGGTGGAAAATAACGTGAAAACCAGGTAAATCGGTGTGTTTGGTTTCAGTGAATCCGGTCTTGGCACCTCTAGTCGATGGCCTTTATAGTCGGATGGACGGACAGACAGACCGATGGATGAATGGACTGACAGACAGACGTAAATAGAGTTTTGTTGATACCCTTCGGGCATAAAACCCCGTTAACAAATAATTATGAAACAATGAACACTGGAAGAGTTATTCCCGTGATTTCGGTCGAAGTTTTATCCGAGCATTTCAAATTCAGATATTATTCTGTAGAGGCTCGTTTACATTGGACTATTTGAAACGAGCGGGCAATTTCTATGGGAGCAAGTTAAATTATCCCTATCCTTACGTACCGACCAATGAAAAAAATTTTTTAATTTAAAATAAAAACCGACTTCAAAACACTACAGCACTAAAAAGTTAGAAATCATTTAAATAATTAGAAGTAGAAGTATTTATACATTGTAGAAGTATAATTTGGAGCCGGTGCCCAAAATATATGTGCTGGTCTCGAAACTGGGCATCGACTACAAATTATACTTCTACAATACATACATGTATAAATACTTCTACTTCTAATTATTTAAATTATTTCTAACTTTTTAGTGCTGTAGTGTTTTGAAGTCGGTTTTTATTTTTCATTTAAAACTTTTGTTTTTTCAGTTTTTAGTGGCGGAGCGGGAGAAGAATAAATAAGTCCCTTATAACCATAACTTGCCCTACTTAATTCGTTGCTTTAAAATTTGACGTTCTAAATTTCCACCTCCAAAAGTCCTCACCAGAACATCACCAAATTAACTTGGGACTACTTTTACGCTATTTTATGAAACATACGGATTTTACTAAAGATGGGTCCCAATAGGGCGTATTTACTGCTGTCCATTGAAGAGTTCCGTTCTCCATCTCTGAAAGTCTCCATCAGATCTTCACCAAATTAAAATGGGACTAATGGGACGTTATACCTGTTCGAACAAAAAAAGAATGTCGAAATCGGTTAAGATTTGACGGAGTTACGGAGGAACATAGCCAAATAAAAAAAACGTATATATACGCGTCAAATTGATAACCTCCTCCTTTTTGAAGTCGGTTAAAAAGAGCCGTAAGGGTCTCAGATATACAGTAAAAAAAAATCACTACTTAGTTCAAATTGCTCATTCGCGGTGGGCACGCGTGGTAATTAAGCCCATACTCTCTCTCTAAGAGGAGGCCTGTGCCCTGCAGTGGGACGTGCATAGGAAAAATAAAAATAATCTATATCTGTCAAGGTGTCATCGACAAAAACCAAAAATGACAGTAGTATTTGTAAGTCTTTCAGAAGAAACAACGCGACAATTACCAAACTGTATTGGCGACTGAGTGTTTCCGTAAATTACTTTCAATCTCGCCGATAATTAGAGTGATCCGTAAATCAATCCTGAACTGAGTGGCGGATTTCATCGACGGATACGGACGGATGGACGTTTTGGACTGAGAGACTTGATGCAGCTACATCAACTCTCTCAGTCCAAAACGTCCATTTGAGTTGATAATTATAGCAAGTGAATTGATATAGCTAGTTCAGTTGAGTTGATGAAGCAAACGGACAGGGTTAGATTAGATTAGATTAGAACACTTTATTGTACACACCAGAAAACAAAATACATTAAAAGGCTTACATGTCTAAGTTTTGCCGTAAACAGTTTTGGTGGTATTATCGCTAAAAGTGATCTCTTCCAGTTAACCTAAGGGACTAGACTATAATTAACGCATTGTTGACCAATAGAGTAATATAACCACGATAATTCCTATTATATGTAATATATGAAACGGGTCTAACCGCGATTATTTATTAGGTAAAATTTAACTTTGATTCAACTTGTAATCGCCACTTCAGTCTACCCGTGACCGCGGCAGCTGCAACGTTGTCGAAACGTCGGGAATCAAAGGTGATTAAATTTTGTTTAATATATGGGTTATTCCACTAACCCCCATTGAAAATCCCCATTGGCGTGTCTTCATCATCATCATCAACCCATTATGTCCCTACCGAGGGGCACGGGTCTCTTCCCTGAGGAAGGTATAGGCCATAATCCACCACGGGGGCCAAGTCCGGATTGGTGGAGGCTTGTAGACTAGTGGCTCGTCTACTGTCAGAAGTTGTCAAGCCGCCCAAGGCCTCTGACTTGGCTTAACTTAGTATCAGTAGCGTGTCTTAGTATTAGGCAATGGGGATTTGTGAACAGAAAGTTTATAAATCCCCATTGATATATAAAACCTGTTCCGCGTGGCGCCGGATTAAGAATAGCGTCACCCCATTATGCATGAGCATAGCGAGTCATTAAAAAAATACTGTTATTTCGTCGTCCACTAAGCATTACAATGGTATGACCCGCGCAAATTTACTAGGAATCTCTCTCGGAGGAAATTGCATCGCGCGGGGCGCCGAGTTAAGTTGCACGGGTAATAATATTTGAATGCTATTGGTTTTAATGGCAATGAAACAACCATAACTGTACTAGGAGGTATGACTCTGTTAAACAACTGTGTATTTAAGATAGTCTCTCCCCAGGGTGCGCGGTCTGGGCGCTGTCCCCTCCGGCTTATCTTATTATGTCCTAATTCGGTATCGTCCTGATCCTAAAAAGCCCGCATCCTAAAAATGACTTCTTCCTATATTGTCTCTATATTACAATGTCTTCGTGGTCCCCCTAAGATGTTCCCCTAGGGGGACAGTAAGGAATTTGCATTTACTCTTAGTCCCCTTTGGTTCACATTTAACCCTGGGATGCAATGTGCGTATACGTATATGTTACGGTAACTTATTTAGTATAAACTTGGGGAATCCCAGTTGCAGGTTGCGGAACGTACCCATGTATCTACATAAACATAACGGCGCGGAAAAATCACAAATGAGCACTCCAGAATTTATTTATTTAGATAGATAGATAGATAGAGAACACTTTATTGCACAACCAGGTGAAAGATATTACAAATAGTTTCTTATATCTAAGTAGTGGTATACAATTGGCGGTCTTGTCGCTTATTTATTATATTTTATTATAATATTTATTTATTGTATTTAGTTAAATTATGGCCATATGAATAGATACGTAGTACTATACTGAATTTTTGAACCGATTAGTATTAAGCCTATTACATGCCACATTGCATCCTACGGTCAAGTGTGAATCGAGAGGGACTATGATTAAATGCAAATTCCGCGTCCAAAGTCCAACATCGTAGGGGGACCACGAGTCTGGAGGGGCGCTGTGTGACTCAAAATTTTATGGAGCTCTATGGAAGAAAATACAATAAGTGCTTAACGCGCGTCCGCGTAATGTTGATCAGATCGCCGACACGTTCTAAATTTTCCTTGTCCTTTACCCACGTGCCTAAACCTATAAGGCTGGGTTCTCCAACCGTACCTGTAAATGAGGTGTTTAAAAATACATTTTAGTCTCTAATTTTACTCTCTCCATTTCAATGTGCTATCTAGGGCCTTCAGTAATTATTTTAATGATTTTTTAAACTTTACTGCATCAAAAAAAAAAAACGCGAACATGAGTTTAAATTGAAAATTTAAAAAACATTTATTTTACTGCAATAAATGATGGTAACAATCTGAGTTGGAACTAAGTTACTTAAGTAGGTCATAGTAGTTCGTTTGGTGCGATTACAAATTAAGATGAATTAATCAGTGAATAGATAGATATATAGATAGAGAACAACCAGGTGAAAGATGTTTATATCTAAGTAGTATAAGATGAATTATAACTAAATATCTTTTTATTTTAGATATTATATTGAGTTTTGCATTATAAAAATGTACCAAAATTATTATCACTCAATGTGTTAGAGACATCGGTCGTCAAATTTGTATTAATTTCTGTGATTTCAAAATTGCCTACTTTTCTCCTACTTGCGCAGCGCAATAAGTCCAATACTCAATTATCTGAAATCGTACGCTTGGAGAACCTGGCCTTAAAATAATACAATTTCGAGGGACACAAATCATTTACGGTGGAGCGAACGCACGACGCGTCGAGAAAAATATGTATGGCTGAATATTTATTCACGAGTGTTTTGGTGTAAACTAAAAAGAGAAAATGATTTCATGTGCCTCTTAGTACTGAAATCCTTTTAACAAATTGACTATTATCCTGTCCTTGGCAAATGATCTCTAAACGTGGTTTAGATTAGAACGCTCAAAAAAAGTAACTGTCACAGTACATACATAATATACCTCTTCTATTACTACTAGTTTTGCCTGCGACATCTACGTTGGATTAGAATATAAATTGCCAGGTCATAATCTATTTTTGTGCTAAATTCAGTCCCTAGAGATCTTTTTACGGCCGGATCAAGTTGATTATATGCCGAGTCTAATAGTCCACCTGAAATGACTTTGAGCTCACGCCACACCTCGCCTTCGACTTACTTTTATTAACACTGAAACATTCTGAGATAGAACGTTTCATAGCATGACCAAGTTTGATAGTAATTCCTTCTAACACCGAAGACAATAGGCACGCCGAAATCCCGACCCGTGAATCCCAAGATGAAGCAACTTCATTAAGGTTGAAGCTAGAAAGGATTGTCGGTTCATTAATTATAAGGGGCTCGAAATGTTTAGCTGAAACGGAGACACGATCTGAGGGCTTACGCGCAGAATGTTCCGTTCACTTAACGTTTCCATGGCGCATAAATAACCTTTTCTCAAAATCTCCATGTAGCGAAGTGAAAAATGGCTACATGGAAATTTGAAGAGTGAAAGGGATCGTTAAAAAATATTTGTGTAAATATTACTTGTCCGTGTGGCGCCGGATTAAGAATAGCGTCACTCCATTTCCTTTCGTGGATGTCGTAGAATGCTACTAAGGAAATCAATTACCAGGAGACGGGCAGCAGCGTCTTCCTGAGGTTCCATCCAACCTACTGCGATCGCCAACCCGCCTGAAAAGGGTGGCGATTATGGCAAAACCCTTCATGGTTATGAAAACCATGAATTAGGCCTGTGTCCTGCAGTGGGCCTCAAATGGCTGATGATGAAGATGAAATATTGCTAAAATAATAAAAAAATGTACTAATAAACTGTGATAATGATACTCAAAAATAAAAATAGAAAGCTGAAAGGTAGAAAATAGTTGGAGAAGTGGATAAGTACTGTCCAGACCGATAACATGATTATGCAACAGTTTTGTTCTGGTGTAACCTGTGGAATGTACTACGCGGGGCTTGTTTCATAGAACTAATAGTTTTGAAAAAGATGGTACATAGTCGAATATTTTGCCATTGTAGACATAAAAATTGTTGTTTTGATTTACTGTCTAGGACAGTTTTGCGATTATATGCAAATTATTCTACTGCCGAAAAGATAGACATGAATTGACAAATGTTTTTTTTAACGGCCAGGGGCGAGTTTCATAGAATTTCAATTCGTAGTTTATTATGATAAATCGAGGTACAATGGCAGTCGTTAAGCCAAATCAGAGGCCTTAGGGCGGCTTGACAACTTCTGACAGTAGACGAGCCACTAGTCTACAAGCCTCCACCAATCCGGACTTGGCCCCCGTGGTGGAGTATGGCCTATACCTTCCTCAGGGAAGAGACCCCTGCCCCTCGGTGGGGACATAATGGGTTGATGATGATGATGAGGTACAATGGAGGAACCCACGACATCGAGAATGACAACCTGGCGTTCTACCGCTCCGCTACCGCCGCACTTATCAATTAATCAAGCAAAACTAGAAAAGTGGACTTACAATTTTCACAAAAACAAAATAAACAAGGCATGCCAATTTAATGTCTTTTACCCGGGTCACCATGTACTACACAAAAGGAACTTCCTGTAGCACCGGTATTTCAACGAGTACCTGTAAATAAGAGCCGTTTTTACAAAAACTTACAAATATCAAATGCTTTGTTCGTTCAAAAAAAATGTGTAAAATTAACGACTAAGAAATACTAAATAAATTAAATTTTTTACCCTATTCAACACATTTGCCACCTCAATAAACAGACAAACCACCAAAAACATCAGATAAATCTCCACCTTCTATTCAAATCAATTTTTCAGCAACAGCAAAGTAAGGGCACGTATACACCCACGGCTACAGCAATAAAATACACAAGGGAAACATTACAGCACCAGGGAATGGATTAACCATGTTTCGTAAGCAACAACTCTAGATTCTACTTATTTACGTACTTAATGCTGCGCGGGTACAGTCGACAGCAGAGGTGATCAAGTTTGTTTCTCTGTCGCTAAGTGGCCTGTAACGTAACTAGGCAGAATACACACGTGTTAAACTCTACGCGCTGGCGACTGTGCCGTCCCATTTGGGGCCAGTCCCAATACAACGTCACACGAGCGAACGAGCAACGCGAGCGTTGGAAACCGAATGAGTTGGAGCCCCTTTCTTAAAAACCTATTTAGAGGCTAAAAATTCCACCCATGCCGGGACTTGAACCCGCGACCTCTGGCTAACCGTGCCAGCGCTCTCCCAACTGAGCTAATGGGCAAGTGCAGGAGTCAGCAAAATTTCGAGCCTCTTTACAAACTTCTCTGTATTACGTACAGGCAGCGACCCCCTGCCCCTTTTTTGCTGTCACCTGAGCCGTTTGGGGTCCGAGGTGTCTGTGTGCCATACATTACTGTATGGTACCCGGCTGCCTTTAACTCTATATGCCTCACATTTTCTCTTCACGATCGTTTTGTTTTTATTTCTGTTTTGTTGACGTTCTTGTATTTTGTTTGTGTACCTTAGTGTTTACTTTAAGTTTCTGTGACAATTTAAATAAATATCCTCTGTCTTTCTTTCTTTCTAAACTACAGCTTAACGCGTTTTCTATCATTGTATGAGTTTTCTGCAGCAGAACTGAGCAAGCTGTAGACGCAGCTTGTAGACGATGCCTCTTGTCCCAGTGGCTTTCCCGGAAGTGTCTACCATCAACACACTTCGCCATCGTGGTTTAGACTTCTGGAGGGAGATGCTTCGAGCTGGTGGAGTCTAGCAGAACTAGAGAACAGGTAGACGCTTGAAATATTCAAATGTTGTATAGATATGGTACGGAACCTTTTTTGCGCGAGTCCGGCTCGAACTTGGCTGTTTTTTTATGGAACATACATCACTCGCTCGCGTTGCGTTTAATTAGGACAACCCCAAATTCTAGGTGGAAGTATTATAAAGCTCTTTGAGGTTGTTATTAGAGGTTTTACCGGAGTGGATAGTGATGTTTTAGGAAAATTAAACGGGTCTAATTATACCTACACTCTGTCAAATTATCCTTTTCTACGGCGAAACACGTGGAGTTTCACTCGTGCGTTGTTATTTTGAAACTATGAGGGTTAAGCATGTATTAGACCGGTGTCACATTAGTTGAACATATATTTAGTGCATGGGAAGATCGGAAGGATGCTATAGGTGTTTTCTGTGACTTATCGAAGGCATTTGACTGCGTAGACCATAAAGCACGTCTCTTAAAATTAAAAAACTACGGAATAAATGGGAAAAACTTAAAACTTTATGAGATCATATTTAGAAGGGAGGGTTCAAAAAGCTGACATAAATAGGACTTAATCATCAGGGTCTATTTTGGGGCTGTTACTTTTCCTCGTATATGTAATTGGTTTGCCGTTCATGGTTCAAAGATAGTATAGTTTGCAGATGACACGTCACTTATTTTTAAAATTAAGAGACAAGAAAATGACCTTGCGCATACAAATAATGCTCTCTCTAAGGTATTATATTGGTTTACTTCTAATAACTTATTATTAAATTCAAAAAAGAGAAAATGTATAAAATTCACACTACCAAATGTCAAAATGGTGGACAGCAATGTTATATTGGGGAATGATAAACTAGACCTTGTAGAAGAAACTGAATTTCTGGGTATCACAATTGATGCAAAGCTTCAATGGGGTCCTCATATAGGAAAATTGGCAAATAGGCTCAGTTCTGCAGCATACGCAGTTAAAAGAATCCGGAACTACTAACTGCTAGGCTTGTTTATTTTAGTTACTTCCATAGTATTATGTCCTATGGTATACTACTGTGGGGTCGGGCAGCAGACATTGAGACCATCTTCGTCCTGCAGAAGAGAGCGATCAGATTCATATATAAGCTAGGCAATAGAGATTCCTTAAAAGATTTCTTTAAAGAAACTAACATCCTTACAGTTGCTAGTCAGTCATCATCATCATCATCAACCCATTATGTCCCCACCGAGGGGCACGGGTCTCTTCCTTGAGGAATGTATAGGCCATACTCCACCACGGGGGCCAAGTCCGGATTGGTGGAGGCTTGTAGACTAGTGGCTCGTCTACTGTCAGAAGTTGTCAAGCCACCCTAAGGCCTCTGACTTGGCTTAACGACTGCCATCTATCGACGGCAGCCGGCACCAACAGCTTAACGTGCCTTGCGAAGCACGGAACCGCTCGGAAAAATGCCACTAGTCAGTAGGTATATCAATGAAAATATTATGTACGTTAGGAAAAATATCAGTGACTTTAAAACTGTAGCCAACACAATGTAAATACTAGAAATAGACATAAACTTTTGTTCCCAAAATTTAGGCTAGCAAAGGTTAATACATCCTTTATGGGGCATTGTATACGTTTCTATAATAAGATCCCTGAGGATATAATAAGCTTGCCAGAAACGCGGTTCAAAAAATGTGTGAAGCACACTTTGTGCCAAAAAAGCTACTATAATATTAAAGATTATTTAGATGACAATGATGTCTGCAATTAAAGCCAGTTTAATGCATGAGTTTTAGAACATTTATATATATCCTGTAAATTAAGGACTTGAAAAGACAAAGTTTGGAGTTTTTTTGTCCATTTTTTCTCCAAAATGATCTAGACTTTGAAATGGACACCTAGTTTAACTTGTAACGTTCATTAAGTCGCAGTTTCTATGCTACTTTGAATAAAAAAAATTGATTTAGATTTTTGAAAATTAGTTTTGAGAGTTTACCTACTGTGCAAAAAATTTTTCCATCAGATAACTTTCTTAGAGGAGTTTCTTCTAGTTTGCGCACCGCTGCGTAGGTAGGTAATATTGCATAGTTAAAAAAATGCAGTGCATATACGTCCAACTGCAGGGCACATGCCTACTTTCAAAATCCTTAGTGCTTAGAATAAGAAGAATTATTATAGGTTATATTTTGATAACAGGTATCGTGCATACTGCTCAGTGATATGTTCTTTAAGTTTATTGTTAAATTCTACGTTATAATAATCGTTATGTTGCCCCTTATATAAAAATACAAATAATAAAAAAATGCGTCCTACCTCCAGTCTACAGGGTGACAAGGATTTCCTTAGCTTAATGTTAAGCAGATATTTTAACCATGATTATTCTGACCTTGATTTAGTATCCAAAAACAATTTCGAAAAAAATGGTGATTAAAAAAATTATAAACACAAAAGGAAATAAATCTGAAGTCCTATTTGCAAGTAGAGAACCCAATTCCAGAGCACTAATTAACCACACACTTTACGATCAGTACAATGCTACCTCCAAGCTACTAGGGCGTGTGCGTACTTACGATCAATGATCACGATAGCTTCAGGTAGACGAGATAATTAAGCAACTTAGAAAACGGTCGGGAACACCACTACTCATAGGCCTATATTGTATTGAATGTGAAAGCTTATTTAATTATACATAAGTATGGTTTTAATTATTTTTTGCACGCCTACCAACTCTTTCTTTTACCTGCTGCGGTTGACTGGCAGAAAATGCTTATGGCATTAAATAAGTGCAATAAATAGATCAGTAACTAAATAAATAATAAATAAATAAAAATTTGTAACCATATTCCTTTGTAGGACACAGTCTCTTTCTGAAAGACAGTAGGTATAGATATGAGTAATCTCTCCTTCCCGCCGAGGTTTAGTAAAGTCGTTTCGTCATTATTCAGCAATTGTTTGAGGTAAGGTTAGGTAGATTGTCACGTTACCGAGGGTTGTGTGAAGGCACAACCCTTGGTAACGGAAGCTGAAGAAATAAAAGAAAGATTTAGAAATGTACAAGTATAATCATCAGAACCCCTAACCTACAATTAACTAAAACTTAATACTAATAAAAACATCAAAAATATATACAAAAGAAACCTTAGGTTCCAAAAGGGTAAGGAGATCGTGGAGGCAGGCCGTGGAGATGGGCAGGCAAGTTGCAGAGGCAGGCCGTGGAGACGGGCAGGCAAGTCGTGGAGTCAGGCCGTGGAGACAGACAGGGAACTTGCGGAGGCAGGCCGTGGAGACGGGCAGGCAAGTCATGGAGTCAGGCCGTGGAGACGGACAGGTAAGTTGCGGAGGCAGGCCGTGGAGAGGTAGACAGGAACTCAGGTAAGTCTCTCAAGCCAGAGCTCAGGTAGAACTCACAAGTAAGACTGACTCGAAAGCCTTCTTGGGCGGCTTTTATACCCCAAAAGTAGTTCGATTCTAATATTCAAATTGAATCTGAATCTGCGTCAGAATTCTTCTGGAAGTTTTCGGATCCTGTTCAAAATCAATAATTTCGAATTCCAGATCTTCTTTCTCTTTCTTGCATTAAATTCATAATTTCGATTTGGAATGCGAATAGTCTTCTAGAAGTCTCCATAGGCCAGAAGTTTCCTTATTCGACCTTCTTAGTATGACGGTTATTTGACATAATTCAGAAAAATAAAGAACAATATTCAAATAAAAGAAATATCTGACTAACAGTTGAATCGTTGACAGTAAAGCAAAATACAATATTTACAATGTGAAAAGTGGAAAAATAATTAGAAATACGTATTAGCTTTGAAATAATAGTGAACCAATATTATCCTTTCATTCGTGATAACATGAAGGTGTTATGAAATTGGAATTCAATGGTTCAACTTGGACAAAATGTCTTTTTGCATTGATAGAAAGAGTAGGGTGCTAGGCAATAGAATCGCGCTAGACGCGTAAGCTAAACCCTACAAGATGCATCAATAGATCGATTTGTCGTTAGCGTCTAATGGGCCAACACTAAAATGCGACTAGTAAAACTAAATTTATCCTGCAATTCTCGCTTCGACTGCAACATGAACACACCTCTTTTGTTTTACTCGCAGATATAAGTTGTTGCATGCTTTATAAAGGCCTAAGCGCACGGACGGAATAAGGGCGTGCGCACACTCCCCTAAGGAGGAAAAGTGAGCCATGTAGAGCGAATTTGCATAGTCTAGTCTAGGCTTAATTAGATCGCGTCTAAAGGTAGTAATACACTGGGGTGTATATGAGCTTGCTACCCAGCTTAGAGCCATATAGCTTCATTCTGCGTAGCTGGTTTGTTTGTAGGGTTGACACTTGGGGAAAAATATAATTCAAGTGAAAAATTCAAAATTACGTAGTATTAACAGATCAATTACAAAATGAGACTCTGTGACTAAGATATGTATGGCTTCTAAGGCTATAGTTCTAGTCGGTAGGTTCTAAAAATGACTATCATAGGTTATTAAGCTGGTATTGCTATTTGTGTTGTTTCTTGTAGTCGTTACTTACGTTACGGTATAAGACCGTTTAGCTATTAGTAACTATTGTAAAACATATATTATTATGTATTTTGGAAGAAGCCTGGCTATGAAGAATCCTAGTTTGAGAGCCAGTAACCACTCTTTGAACCCTTTTCTAAATATTTTTTTTTATTTTTGATTTTTTTTTTCATTTTCATTGAGATTTATGGTGTTCACGTTTTCGAAAGAAGCGTTATAAAAGAAGATTTTTTTCTACTGGTAGCGCTAGTTGGTATCTAGTAGCGCCTTATATGTTTAAATTTTACAAACGAATTGTTTCAGCTGAGATATTTTTTTTTCCCGATTTATAATAAAAAATATTAACTATTTTCATCAAATTCCAGCGTGTGCCAGCCCTGGATAATAAGCCCTTACATCTCCTCCCGGCGCATTAATTTGCATTACGCGCGCGCGCCGAGCATGACCCTATAAAATGCGGTAATGGCGAGGCTTATACGTCATAAATGTTACCTCGCGAGCGCTTTTCAAATGCACGATGAAGTTATTAGAATTAGGTGCGGGGTTGGGGTCGGCTTTTAAAGGGCTCCATGGTGTTTCGTAGTGCCACCATCAGAAAGAATCATATATTCTTTCACAGATCGTTTTGGCATGTACCAACTCTGATGCATGTACTTTAATAGTAATTTGAGGGAGCCACGACCAATAATCAAGGATCACGGACATCGATCAACGTTGGTTGGTCCTAAACGAACTCACTGTTTTCATAATGGGGAACTTGCGTTTAATTTAGATTCGAGTGACATTGACATTTGCGGCACAATGCGTAGAGAAGTGGTGGTGGGTAGAACAGTGGAGTCGAAAGCGAGAGACCCAGGTTCGATTCCAGGTACCTATGACTTTTTTTTCTGAGTTATGTACATTTGTGAATTTATAGTAGCAATACCACTCGCTAACGGTGAAGGAAAACATCGTGAGGAAACCTGAGTGTCCGAGCTATTCACGTACCTCAGCGCTTGAAATCGCCAATCCGTGGTGGGCACGCGTGGTGATTAAGCCCTTACTCTCTCTGAGAGAAGGCCTGTGCCCTACAGTGGGACTTTTATCGGCTGCTTATGATATGATAATTATGATGATTGTGTAGAGAAGCGAATATTTGTTACAAGCATAGCAATCCAACTCACAATCAAAAAACTATCTGTCATCTCTGACGTTAAGCTTTTAATAAAGAGTTTTTATCCTTCTTGGGCTCCCACAAGCGCAACGGCCTTCCCACGAGGGTTTTTCTTCATAAAAGATGATAAAACTGCATCACATTTCGCTGCCACACAATTACAGTTGTCAATATCGCCTGGCCCATTGTCTGGGATGCTCATTGAGTTGCGAACAAAGCGACGGCCTCTTTGCAACGAGTGCTCATTTCAGTAATGACAACCACTGCATTCTGTGACGCACTAATATAGGGGTACCGAGAACTCATGACATAAAATAGAATATAGCTCTATATCGGCATATAATGCAATTCGAACCTGGGGCATGTTTCATAGAACTACATTTCCTAGTTTAGTATGACAGTTCGATGTAAATTGCGAAGCCCATTGACCTACAGATTAACATGTAGAGTCTGCTGCCAATAAACTACGGCCCTGAGCTTTATTTCATAGAACTACAAATCGTTGTTGTCTACGACAATTCGATGTACCTAGCTTGCATAGACGATTGACCCGCAGATTAAAAAGTAGGATTCTGCCACGCGGTGTACGTCGAATAGTCATAATGAACTGTGAATTGCAGTTTTATGAAACGCGGAAGTAAATAAAAAAAAACGAAAATGCCGACTGCCGAGCGTCAGTTACTTAGCAGGAGGGACCAACCTGAGTAGATTTAGGGCCGGTTTCTGAATTGAGAATTTCACTAACTAAATGCTTAAGTAATTTCTGAGAAATTTGAAGAGACAACACTGCAGTTAACCATTTGCTTAGCGAATTTCTCAATTCAGAAAGTAGCCATAAAGTCACAGTGTTAAGCTTAAGTCCCGCCTGCTTAGAAGTTATTTGGTATTATCTTCAGTGATATATTATATGTCCGGTTTATAACGGGAATTCCTGCCATAAACAAGTGTTTTAGTGGAATCAACTTTTTATGAGTAAGATTCTTACGGCCTTATTTATAAAAAACACGATTCCTTTAAGGCACTCCTAAGAGGAAGTTAATTTGATCTGTGGGTACGACTTTTCCTTGTAAAATCTCCACTACAGACTATTTTAATAGGCGTTTTAAGGAATCGTTTTTTACAAATAAGACCCTATGTCAAGTGATTTTTTATTTTAGCATTAGCAACAGAACCATTTAGTGACGAGCAGCGAAAATATACAGTAGCCAGAATAAAGAGCTCTATTAAGCGCCATCTAGTGACTGTGAAGGAAACTTCTTGCAAAATAGACACTTGTCAAATAGGTGTCAAGTGATACGTATTGACGATGCCTTTATCACTATCGGTGAAGAGGATATCTCTTTATTCTTCTTCTTAGCGCATCGATAGCAAAACAATTTTTATTAAAAGTCTTTATTAAACAGTCTTTCTTCATTTCCTTCCCTGAAATTGAACTTTTCGTACTTCTTAATCACATTTACGTTTTGGTGTTTTTTTTAATAAATGTAATCGAACTTGACACCTTCATCATATTTATGTTTCGGTGAACTATTGGAAAGCTTCTTAAAATCCACTGTTCACTTAGCAGCAATCTGTGATAGACTTGTCCTCTTTGAGTGTTATCTTGAAGCTGTGCTTTGTTCTAATCTCAACCCTTCATCGCTTTAACAAGCTACCGCTGCCGCTCTAGCTTCCTGCCACGTGAAGGGTTAAGACCTGTAAGACTTATTTGATTGGGTCATGTTCCCTAGTTTCGTCTTTTATCACTACCTTTAAGACTCTTTCTAAGAAACGTAGAGTCCGTTGTAGGGTTTTCTTTTAATTTTACGTTTTTTTATTGAATCTAAGGTTTTATTAAAAACACAAATCAACGGTTACTCTCGGGTGTAAACATTTCAAATTAACGTTATTAAGGATTCCGTACCTCAAAAAGAAAAACCGATGCCCGTCGTCTTCTTCTCAGGAACAGGTGGAGCACTGAAGTTGATTTTTTAGGGTTCCGTACCCAAAAGGTAAGGGGCCCTATTACTAAGACTCCACTGTCCGTCCGTCCGTCTAACACCAGGCTGTATGTCATGAACCGTGATAGTTAGACATGAAGTTTTCACTGATGATGTATTTCTGTTGCCACTATAACAACAAATACTAGAAACAGACTAAAATTAATATTTAACGGGGGGCTCCCATACAACAAACGTGATTTTCTTACCGTTTATTGCTCGATAGCAATAACAGGTAGACGCTTCAAACATTCAAATAGATAACGGTACGGAACCCTTCGTACTCGCACTTGGCCGGGTTTTTTAATTTCATTCAAGTTGATTTTTCTTCAGTCAACGATCTCTTTCTCTCAGTCAACAATGGGTCGAGATTGGCTAACAGGAGAGAGATTTATTTTGCACCATTTTGACTTCTGGGTCAAATCCCACTGGTACCGGAAGGCCTTGAAACATTTCCTATACGGAAATCTCGCCCCTTCAATGCACGCCGCTGCACAAAGGACTGTCGCATCTATTGTTGCTGGCGCAAGATTGTGTTCAGGCTGGCACGGGGCATGTGTTTCGTTAAATAATTAAACGAATAGCTTCGAACAATGCGGCGGAGTATTCTCGAAGGTTTTGGATGTGGTTTCGTGGATGTACTGTACTGTGAATTCAATTGGCTTCGTCTATTCTTCGATCTGTTGAAGTGACTGCCTTATTAGTTTTGACTCATGAGTTGCTAGTTTTCACAGTCCATTTCTGCGTTATCAGTTTCTGCATTGGTAAGGTATATTATGTGTGGCAGTTGGCTGGTCACATCTGCAGACTAATATTTATAGACTAATAGGCTAATATTTATTGTTATCTCTATACTTAGTTGAAATTTTAAAAGATTACACTGAACTTGAGATAATTAGGAAATAAAACATTAGACTTAATTTTACAGTAACATGTGTTGCTAACACGCAATTAGCATTTTTTTTCTGGTTTAAGCTTCATTCATACGTATATTGTAATATAGTCCTGTCATGATATTCTACAATGTACGAACTCTCCAGCAATGTCAATAGTGTAATATTATCATTTTATTCTCGTTGTTATTTACAAAACGTGCGTAAGTTCTACGTTTTTTTTGGGTAAACACGGCAGAAAAAGACCGCAACATACTTCGTTGTTCAGTACGATTCTAAGAACGAATTAGCAAACGAGCTCAGGAAATTTTGAACGAGAATAAAATTATATAGTGCGTTTGTCATAGATGCGATAGGTACTATTTACTGGAATATTAAGATAATAGTAGATTATTATGCGTAATTAACAAAAATATTTTGCTATAGCAATGTTATGGTATATTGTTAGATCCAAAAAAATCGTTGAATAAAATAATATTTTCTTCTAACTTTTTAAGTAAACGCAAGAAAAGTCTGAAAAAAAATGGTAAGATGTATTAGCACCTCAGGATCTTGAAATTGCAATAATATTAAAACTATGAAAGTAGCGGTTATCATTTTGTTCTCCGGAGCCGGCAAAATGTTCTCGAATGGAGACGAACTGGCAAGTTATGCGTAAGAGTCGTGGTCGCAAGCTCGCTGGACTGACTAACTATCAACGGCCTAGGGTATAAATAAGTGGTCAGCTCTTGGCAGGTCTATGTCTAGCTGTGGACGAATGTGGTTTTACGGATAAGGTTAGAATAAAAGGCATGTACAACGAGTAGGTAACAAAATTCCTACGTGCGTCTGAAAAGGCAAACAAGTTTTACTTCGAAATTGCGAAAAAAATTCAGATATTCCACATAAAACATACTATACTTATGGAATTAAAATATATGCAACCACTGATATTTGTCATGTTTTACTGTGTTTGTTCGCTGTTGTTTCGTATCCACACAACACAATCAATTGTCCTGGTCCCAAACTAGGATACCGTGTCCTACGGTAACCAGGCAAGGACATCAAAACTATTGTCTTCCAAACCTGTTACATTGAAATCTAGGGACACTCTTGACTGATTTATTTCTGATAACACGAGGTGTATCAAAATAGAGAGTGCGTTAATTATACCCAAAAAGGAGTGTTGCAAAAATACACCATACATTTGTAGTTGGTAATGTTGGCGTGGAACAGGTGATTTTTTTAAGGACTTCATTTTTTATACCGGGTGGCATTTTAGTCAACTGCCAAACTTTAAAGGGGCTTTTTACTCATAAATATAAACAACTTTTGCTATGGGGCCAAACAAATCAGAGCAAAAAATAAATGAGCTGTTCCATACAATAAGATAGAAGCAGTAGGTACTGCGCCAACTGTATGAAACAGCTGATTTATTTTTTGCTCTGACTTGTTTGGCCCCATAGTGAAAGTTGTTTGCATTGACGAGTAGAAAGATCGCCGGCCCAGCAGTGGGCGAGTACGGAGTGATGGATAGACTATAGACTTAGCACTAAACCTATGTACTTTGCAGACGTTTTTCACAAATTTCTATGAAAATGAACCTCGCTCAAGCACGTATCATTCCCGTTATCTCGCCCTAGAGACACAGTAACTTTATTAGAACAAGTCACACGCTAATAACGTACCGTGGCAATATTATCGACAGTTATAGTGGTATGAATATTAACGCGTTCGAGCTAAAAAGTTGCTGATAGCGGACCGCGTGTGAATTAGGCTCCATCTCGAGGTCACAAGCGAACTCTTACATTTTAATTACATTCTATTTTATATTCATAACTCTATGCGAATATGAAACGACAACAGCGGTGGTAGTATAGGTGTTGGGCAAGCCTACTTCATCTAAAACGCAATGTCCCAGGCACTGAAGCGTCCAAGTGGTCCCTTCACCCATCTAGTGTGAGTGAAGGTGCCACTCGACGCTGCATAAATCATCTCATTACTCAGATGCATAGGAAAAAGTTAATTTCATTAAAAATATCAGTAACGTTGAAACTACAGGTTAGTTTAGATATATTACATAATATCCTCATAAACATACTGTCCGTCTGGCGCCAGATTAAGCATAGCGTCACTCTATTTCCTTCCGTGGATGTCGTAGAAGGCGACTAAGGAAATCAATTACAAGAAGATGAGCAGCAGCGTCTTCCTGAGATTCCAACCGCATACTGCGATCGCCAACCCGCCTGCCAAGTGTGGCAATTATGGCAAAACCCCTCATGGTTATGAAAACCACGAAGGTGGCCTATGTCCTGCAGTGGGCGTCAAATGGCTGATGAGGATGAAATATACTGTCTAGCAACTGCTAAGATGCCGTCGATGTCTCTGCCGCCTAGGTAGAGTTTCTAGGTGTATTTTATATTACATTTTCACCCCAATCTAATCTCGAATTTACCAGCGTATTGTTGTAAAATTTAAATGCTTTACAAGCAATCAATAGATCAATAAATTGTTGTGGGACTGAGGTATTCAGCATTCAACACAATTTGCAACCAAAACGCATCGGAATTTATGATGTCACAAGAATGTAGCAAACGTTGGCAAGAATTAATATCTAGAAGCAAGAATCGGATAGAAAGTCGACTCGAATAGGTAATTACGCCGACAAAAAAAAAGAATCTTCGCAAAAATTAGGACAGGATCAGGGGGTTACGATAGAAATTTAAAAGGAAAACTATCACAGTTGTAGGGTTTACGAATTATTATTATTATTATTATTAATACTTTTATTGCACATAAGAAAAAATACAATGGCAATGTGGCGGACTTAATGGTATAGGCATTTTCTACCAATCAACCACAGGTGGTGCAAGAAATTACCTGGTAGGCATACGAAATAGACGGATAAAATCGAGTAATGGTTGATCATATTATAAAAGGAGAACTGCGTACAAATTCCATTGAAAATTACTTCGATGAATTAAACGTCCCTACGTCAGTAGAGTAAACGTTGTAAGTTATACTGTGAACTCAATTAATGTGTTCAGTTCATATCAATCAATCAAAAAACCCTCATATTATGTCGGCATAATTAGACAGCCAACCACGGAACCTGCGTGGGTGTTTCTAATTCTATAAATTTTTTTTTTAAATTAGCAACTCCTAGATTTTCTGCCTCGTTGCTATAGCGGTTTGCACGTTTGGCTACCAAAACAGGAGTCGTGGATTCGACTCCCACCGGATGCCGCTGTACTAAATTTGGTAAAAACAAATGGCTGTCATTGCATACGTCCTTGTCTGGTTACCACAACAAAGGGTGTCCCAGTGATTGTGTTGTTTAGAAGTTATTATAATTTTAGTTTCAAAGAAAATCCAGAATAAGTTCGAATCCCGGCTTATTGTTTTCTCATTTACGTACATTTGTGAAGTTATAGTAGCAATACTACTTGCTAACAATGAAGAAAACATCGTGAGGAAACCTGACTGTCTGCGGTGTTCACATACCTCGCTTGAAATTGGCAATCCGCGGTGGGCACGTGTGGTAATTAAGCCCATATTCTCTCTCTCTGGTAAAAGGCCTGTGCCCTGAAGTGAGACGTTTATAAACCAATTAAAAAAAATCAATAGAAAATAATAATAATAACTTCCACGCAACACAATCACATGACCTGTTCCGAAACTAGGATACCCTGTGCTATGGTAACCGGGCTAGGACATCACAAACATAAAAATACATCCAGGCTGAGGCCAAATGCCAAAAAAGTAGGAGTATATTTTAAAAATAAATAAAAACAGACCGATCTTCTGTTTATTTCCGTTCCGTTCGAGAGCGCCCAGGAGAACAATCGTTTTGAACAGCATCGCAATTGTATCGGGAATTTCAGCTGACCATAATTTCTAAAGACAACCGACCATAAATTCCTGAAGTTGCATGATAGCATTGGTGTTGAGAATGAATTTCATGGGCAATATTCGAATTGTAGCAATCGACTGCCCTCATCTAGTGGAAGTTTCAGAAATAATGCAGCCTATTTACGTCCCAAACACGTCCAGGCACTGCACCGCCCGAGTGGTCCCTTCACCCATCTAGTGTGTATGAAGGTGCCATTGGTCGCTGTATAAATCACCTCATTACGTAGATGCAAAGGCCAAAGTAACTTATCGTACAAGGCAAGATTCCAGCTAGAATGAGACCTGGGAGACCAAGGATATTATGGCTGCACAACTTACGACATTGGTTTTAACAGAGTACCAGTTCGTTGTTGTATTGGCAGCCTCGAAAGGCAAGATAGCTGAATTGGTTGCCAACCTTCGATAGGAGACGGCACTTAAAGAAGAAGAAGAAAGCCCAAAGTAATATACGTCCGACTGTAGGGCACAGGCCCTCTCTCAGAGAGAAAGTATGGGCTTTATCACCACGCGTGCCCACCGCGGATTGGAAATTTCAAGCGCCGAGGTATTTGATTACCTCAGACACTCAGGTTTCCTCGCGACGTTTTCCTACGTTATCGAGTGGTATTGAGTTATTTTACTCACCAAGTCATTCAAGTGGCAGGAAGACGCTGGATGCAGGCCGCTTCCAACCGGTCTTTTTGGAAATCCATGGAGGAGGCCTATGTCCAGCAGTGGACTTCTTGTGGCTGAATGATGATGATGACTCACCAATAAAACGGATGACAGATTAACCTTTTATTATGAAAACAACTCCGGAGATAAACGATGTGGTCCAAAAACTTCCGGAAAATTACGTTCGACATGCAAATCTATGCCTGCCAATATGCCTGATCATTTAATCTTTTTGAACCACCCCGTATAAAGCAGTAGTTTTAGCATCGCTTGACATATTATCTTATTCCATGTCATCTTAAGGGGGTCCACGGGTCTAACTAGCGAAACTGATGAAAAAAAAAATCATATCTTCTTTTGCAGATCGTTTTTACGAAAAGTGTCAGATCTGGCCGTGAAACTAAAGCAAAAAACCTAGGACTAGAAAGTATTAACGCAAAAAACGGCCGTTTTTGTCATAAAATAATGCTATCAATCCCAGGATCGTGCTCCTAGGTTCTCGTCAGTGGGTCCTAAAAGTCACTATTAACATGTTTGCGAGATTGATCTGACACTTTTTGCTAAAACGACTAGCAAAAAAGATAGGTATGAACTTTTTTTTCATTGGTGGCGTTAGTTAGTCCCATGGATCCCCTTAAGATGTTATATACGTCTAACTTTTAAGTCTACACTAAAAAATATACACTTAAAAATAAGTACCTATAACAATTACATAACCGCGGCTCTGAAACCACCCAGATTTCAGCGTGTAGTAAATGTACGAATGCAAATGCGCCGCGATAGCTGAGCCTGGAGACTAGTAAACACTTAGTTATTTCATAGAATTATATAAATACGACAATAACTGTCATTTGCCTCTATTTCGTAGCTTACTATACTATCTGTCCAAATAATCTCTAGGCGATGCAGGTCAAATGCAAAAAGTTCTCGTACCGGGCTAGTAACGGGCCTCGATTCTGTTAGTGCGTTACAGAACAATGAAAGGTACACAGTCGTTGACACACGTCACGCGACGAATTTTAACGCGAAATGTCTTTCGGTTCGGTAGAACGGGGTCGCTTGCTAAAACCGTATGCAACGAAAACACTAACTATGAGTCGTATTCATTTATCTAAGAGCAAAGTAGCCATTACTCAGATGGATTGTGCCGCTAGATGGCGCAAGTGCCGCGTAACACATTGCGCAGTTTGAGCTAAAAACTCACGCTTACTTATAGACGTTGGTAAAGCAACTTCGACGGAGCTCCACACGTTCGCGTACGTAGACTTGAAGCGGCAATGAAATAAAATCGGCGCAGCCCTGGTAAATAATATGACAAGTGCGTGAGCGAAAAATGACAAGTGCGTAAATGGGGAGCCAAGTTTCCATTCAAAGTTCATCATTTTCGAAAGTCAATAACTCGGCCGCCATCTTGAAATTTCGAAATGTCCGATTTTTCTCATATATTCTAGTACGAGTATCTCGGCAACACGAGGCCGTTCGTAACTTTGCCATCGTTTTGGCCCTTGCCCTCCCCCTACGCTTACGAAAAATAAAACTCAAAGAATACTTCTCTTTCCTAACGTGCTAAGCCACCAAGCTAATGTCCAAACGATTCCTGGGCTTTCGGTGTCAAACTGGCGCTATGTATTATGCAGCGTTTAATCATCTCACTGGAGTGCGTACTATGTAATTTACGACTCCGTAACTGCGTTGTTTATGTCCTCTATAACTGGATAGTTGGAGATAGAATTCAAGAGGGACTAGAGGCCTGTCCTAATTATTGCTTTACCTTGCCCGGGAGTATTCCCAATGTACCCGGGCATGAATTAAAGATACACAAGCGCGCCGCGATAGCTGGGCCTGGAGACTAGTAAACACTTAGTTAACTAATAAAATTATATAAGTACGATGATAGCTGTCATTTGCTTCTACTTCGTAGCTAACTATACAACAGCAGTACAATTATCATTCCAATGGTATAACCACGCAAATTAAATAGGCATATCTCGCGAAGAAGATCAAATCGCGCGACACGTCAAGTGAAGATGTACGGGTTATACGATTGGAAAGCGATTGGTAAGTAGACAACCAGTAGTTTTAATGAATCATCTATTGCCGATCTTATAATATATTAATTTGTTAGATAAAGATAATGTGTAACCAAAAATTTTAATTTGATAGCAGGGTGCTTCACGAGTGGTGGTAGCCTAGTGGGTAGAACATTGGACTCGGAATCGAGAGACCTAGGTTCGATCCCCAGTGCGGGCATGTCCCTATGACTTTGTTTTCTAAGTTATGTACACTTGTGAAGTTATAGTAGCAATACCATTCGCTAACTGTGAAGGAAAACATCGTGAGGAAACCTGAGTGTCTGAGCTATTCACATACCTCAGCGCTTGAAATCGCCAATCCGTAGTGGGCACGCGTGGTGATTAAGCCCGTACTATCTCTGAGAGAAGGCCTGTACCCTACAGTGGGACGTATATCGGCTGCTTATGAGTGCTTCACGAAGGCTTCACTTACACGTAGCCAGCCAGAGCGGTGCGTGCGTGCGGCGGTTTCGCGGGTCATTATTCTGATAGACGGAGAGACTGTACTAAGTATACAAATTTTTTGAAACAAGATTGTTTGACTATGTTCTTAATAAACGTTTATGCTTAAGTGTAATCGTCTAAGTAGATGGCATTTTTTGTAACTAGATAATTAGATAACCGCGGCTTTCAAACCGACGCCATTTTGCATATTTCAGCGTCTACGCAAAACTGCAAACCTGAATCCTTCGGCCGTATGGAAAGTCGGCAGACCGCCACGTCAGTCGATGGCACTCAATAATTCATCGTACTGCATTCAGCGTGCGTTGCCCTGTCGGAAATGGAGGGCCATTCAAGTTCACACGCCACTAGGCCTGATTATTAATGTACCGCTGGGATTATTTCCTACGATGTATTTAATCCGTTCCATAGCTTGAAGAGAACAAAGAGCTATGGAGCGTGGCATGCTAGGTCTCAGGCTCGAAGATCCAAAAAGTCGTCATCCGTCCCCGTACAAATAATAATATTTTTTTTTAGTTGTAGTAGCAATACCACTCTCTAACCGTAAAGGAGAACATCGTAAGGAGACCCGAGGCGCTTGAAATTGCCAATCCGCGGTGGGCACGCGTAGTGATTAAGCCCATACTCTCTCTCTGAGGGAAGGTCTGCTAACATAGTTAACAAAGTTCATATTGAGTCGTAGCCCCTCCCCGCCTGCTTTTCGGGAGGATTTAATTTATTTCACTTATTTATTTATTTGGTGCATTAAGATGTACATTATACTTTACAACCTAGGTATGGCACAAGCGAAAAGTTCTGATGCATATTGTTTAAAGATACTCCCTGCGTAACAGCTCAATAATATTCGATAATAACTTCATAACGCCAGCGCCATCTGCCTGCCCATTATTCATAATATTATTACGGGCACATAGTTACACTATTCTATTAAAAGCAGAGTGATATTGGTACGGATGACGATTAATCATCTCTAAATATTTGGTTGTCCGTCCACGTACTTAGGGGCCGATAGGAAAGGTTGCCAGAATCAATTTGACGCGGTATGCAGAATTGAACCAAGCTTAGGTGGGTCGTTGGGTCAAACCTACTAAAGTTTGAGATTTGAAAGGCAAGGGACCATGAGAGGTCGCATTCGAGAGAGAAGGCCTATACCCAGCAGTAAACATCGGTGGGCTGATTATGATGATGAAGGTTGGAACTTCTTGCTACGAAAATGTCGGAAAATAGGTCGTTGAGTCGAAGGCCCAAAAATTAGAGATATTTTGGAAGGCACGGGACCATGAGAGTTGGTATTTGGGGGGGGAAAGGCCTATACCCACCAATGGGCAGCGGTGGGCTAATTATGATGATGATGAATATGAGGACTTATTGATACGAAAATGGACTTTACCAAGTGATGATGGCTCGTTGATTCGAAGGTCCAAAAATTAGAGATTTGAAGGCAAGGGACAGTGAGAAATCGCATTTCATCGCTTAGCGAACAACACCGCTCAGGTCAAAATTTTACGGTTTTGACACTAATTTGAATGCCATTGGGTGCAGATTTTGAACGCGAATCCACCTAGGTATAAGATTCAAGCGTTTGTTGTGTTATGGAAGGAGAACGCGCAGTATTTAGCGATTAGGTTGCATATTAACAATAATAAATACTAGGGTAAGATTCACCTAGGGGCATTGGCAAAGTTTCTTCTCTTATCGTACAAGTAAATTAATACGATACATGTAATTATATTACCTTTCAGTAAAAGCGTCAATCATAAAGTGAAGTATAAAAAGAACACAAGACATCATTCTTTTATATATTAATGTCAGTACAAGAACAGCCAGCAAGAAACTCTGCATTTGATACAAACCTCAACAGCGTTCAGACTAATAACGGCCGTTATTCCAAAAATTGTGACACCTAACACATATTTTTTCTATGGGACACTGCAGAAACTGTTTATGAAATTAAAAAGTTTTTCTGTCTTTCATGTAAGGTTTCATGTGGTGTGTCAACTTGGACCACAGATTCTGTGGTCCTGTTTTATTTACTTGTTTTGTCTGTTGTGTATTTAGTTTTCTTTCTTTTGCTGTGCATATTGATTGTAACTTATCTGTTTATTTTGTTTCTGTGATGTGTCTTGTCGGTATAATAAATGTCTTTCTTCTTCTTCTTCTTCTTCTTCTTCTTCATGTATAGAAAAATGACTTGTGTAGTGCTGTCCGCAAATTATTTCCAAATTTATTTTTTTAGATTTTACGGATTTAGGTATATAAATTTAGTGACATGAATAGATAGATATTGCTTTTAATGAGATATAACAACTGTTGCTGAGTTTCAATTTTACAATACCAAAGATTATTTTTGATTGAAATCGTGGCGCTCGCATGTCGCCGGCATATTGTAATGTGGATAGTCTTATAGAAACTGGATCTGGGAAATAAAATTATTGAGGTTTAAGGTTCCTAATTTTTTTAATTAAGAGAAAAACATCTGTATTATGACGCTATTATAGTTATACAGCGTGTAACAGAATGCTAACTATTCTGTTATTCTGTTATCAAGTGTTATTTTACTCAAAAATACAAACAACATTTATGAAACCAACTCTGAAATTGCCAAAAAAAAAAACTGTTTCGTACTTAATTTTCATACCTGTTCTACCAAATGTTCGACACAGCTGATATTTTTTTGCGATTCTAGAATTGGTCCCATAACAAAAGATATTTATACTGATGAGTAAAATAAATCCACTTAAGTTCTAGCGGCCCTTCAGAAAGAAGCTGTATTAGCTGTGTGTATTAGACCTTTCTAAAACACGCTGTAGTTATCATATTAGTGACTACCTTGGAAGAGAATTTGTGTTCAGACTAGGTAGGTATAGATTTAAACCATTTCTCTTAACTCTGTGGGGTGCATGACAGGCGAGTTCTAGGTAGCGGAAATAGGTTCGGAGGTAGGTGTGGGGTTTCAATTTACGGTCTGCACGTAGAGATAATTTCTGTGGATAGTTGCTTTTGAATTTAGGTGTCTTCTGTACAGTGACTATTTTTGAGTCTAAAGCCTTGTGCGTCTAGTTTAAGGCTGCCCATTCGTTGTACTCAAGTATGTATTTTCCTTTAACCTATACATAGTTACAACAGTATAGAAAACCAATTATTGTAAGCACTGCAATATATACCTATATATTTTTGTAGCCTATTCGACGTCTCACTGCAGGGCACAAGCCTTCTCTAAGAGAGAGAGAGAGTATGGGCTTAATTACCATTCGTGCCCACCATGGAATGCCAATTTCAAGCGCTGAGGTATTCGAACACCTCAGACACTCGGGTTTCCTCACGATTTTTGCCTTCGTTAGCGAGTGGTATTTATAACTTCACAAATCTACGTAATTTAGAAAACAAAGTCATTGGTATATAGCGGGAGTTGAATCCAAGACCTTCCGAATAAGAAGCCGACTCTACCGCTCCGCTTCCACCGCTCGTAGTTTCAGAAAGGTCCAGTTAAACTCGAGAAGGTTATTTTACTCACTAATAAAACGGATGACAGTAGATTAAGCATTTATTCTAAGTTAAGTACATATTATGTGAAGTGATATTAGCAATGTCATTCGTTAGCGGTTGTGAAAAACATTGGGAGGAAGGTTTGTGAACACCTCAGGCACTCAGGCTTACTCACGATGTTTTCATTCACCGTTAGAGAGTGGTATTGCTACTATAAATTCACAAATGTACGTAACTTAGTGAACCAAGTCATTGGTCCTTGTCGGGATATGAACCTATGACCTCCCGAATGAGCTTAAAAAAAGTAAAATAAAGAAATAATTATATTCTTTTTATTGCCCTAACCCGTGCTGAGGATCATTTTAAAAACCTATGTAGAGGCTAAAAATTCCACCCATGCCGGGACTTGAACCCGTGACCTCTGGCTAACCGTGCCAGCGCTCTCCCAACTGAGCTAATGGGCAAGTGAAGGCATCAGCGAAATTTCGAGCCTCTTTACAAACTTATTTGTATTATATACAGGCAGCGACATCTGGCCGAAGCATTTCAAATCATTTGCAGCCCCGAGTAGACAAATTTTTATTTATTTTCAGATTTATTCCATTAAAATTATATTAAAAATGTTTTCGGGCACGGTAGATAAATCAATAAATAATTGACGATAATAATGTTTTAAAATTTATATTGCCATTGTATTTTTTACTTATGTGCAATAAACTTAATAATAATAATAGTTATTTATTATTACACTTAGATCTAGATTCCGTGTGGCAATGGATTAAGAATAGTGTCACTCCGTTTCCTTCCGTGGATGTAGTAGAAGGCGACTAAGGAAATCAATTACCAGGAGACGGGCAGCAGCGTCTTCCTTGAGAGTCTAACCGCGTATTGCGATCGCCAACCCACCTGCCAAGAGTGGCGATTATGGCAAAACCTCGCACGGTTATGAAAACCACGAAGGAGGCCTATGTCCTGCAGTGGGTGTCAGATGGCTGATGATGATTATATAAGAACTACAGATTAAAAAAATACTTGGACCGTTGCCGCTGGGGAGAGTTCCCAAGATGCTGGCAGCGTGCCCCATTTGAACGGCCAGCCTGATGTGCCAAGCTTGATGAGTAAATCACGAATAAACTTTGTGGCATAAGCCCGTCCAAACTTGCAAGATGGGTTCCAATCGATGGCTCAACCATTTTTCACGTGGGTTTTCATGACGCGGCTAATGAAACTTCAGTTTACATTAGTCAAGGTGATTTTTCATCCCATCGTCTGAGGGGCGGGGGTCGGTTCCATACAAATATTGGCTCGTGTCATTAGCTGATGTAACATCATTTTGAAGGGTGATTTTAATGGCTTGCGCGTTATGATATTCTGAGCGATTACCTTTAGCTTAGTCATTACTGTCGCAGGTTATACAAAAAAAAGTAAAATAAAACATAACCAACAACCCGACTGCTGAGCATTGTCATCTAAGCAGGTGGGACCAATCTAGGTACCTCGTAATGAGTTAAGCTGTTTGGGTCCCGCCTGCTTAGTAGTTAATGCTCAGCAGTTGGGTTGTCGGTTATTTTTTATTTTTATCTTTTTAGTGTTTTTTTTTTTTTGTTGGCTTTATGCTGAATTCATATTAGCCTATGACACTCGCGCAAACGTGACGAATCGATTAAGATATTTTTTATCAACATCTGCTGTCCATTGGTTAAGGAGTTATGACGTAACATTGAATCGGACATACTTACATACATATATACGAGACAAACACATTAAACCCCCTTTTGGGCTTCACCGCAGTCGGGTAAAAGCCAGCAGCTCAAAAAAATGCTTTAGCATCTGATTCTGCCCTAGCATCATGTCACCTGGAAGTGTAAATAATCGCAAAAACAATTTTATCTACACTAATGTTGTAACATTCTACTTATGTTTTCAATACTTGACTTATAATTATATATAGCGCAGACAACAAAACACTCAATTTAAGCAATTTCACATGATGGTATAATATTCACATCGATATCGTAAAATCTCATTATAACATCAATAAAACGCGACCAACTTGATTGCAGGGCCAATCAGGTTGGTCGCGTTTTATTGAAGCGCGCAGCTGCGCTCTCATTGGTTAAATTTTAATGGTGGCAAAATCACTGTGATTATACACGTACGCGTGAATTTAATTTTTAATTGCATTAGTGAAGATAAAGTAGTGTATGCAACTGCATATAACACGGGTATTAAAACACTCGTTACTATTATGAAACTCGCTGCGCTCGTTTCATAAACTCACACTCGTGTTTTAATAACCTTCATTATATGACAGTTGCATAAACTACTAATGTGCACGCAACATCCATTACTTGTAATACATTAATTTGGTCTTTCATAACGATACGGCAAATAGTTTATTTTTGCAAAACCAAATTCCAGTAAAACAGCCCTCAGTGTGATTTGTGTCAGTCTTAAGACAGATCTTAACTAAATTATGATTTATAAAGTCAAATCTCTACATTAGTTAAGCTATGAACCTCTGCAACTAAAGTCTCGTTAAGTTTCCCTCAAACCTACTTTAAGCAGTGTCTTTAATCTGTGGTGTGCACTCATGAGTCAAACACAAAAAGCTGTTTCGCTGTGTTGCCAGATGAGGCGATTATGGTGGCCAAAAATTGCAATTGCACCTACTTTTCTGCATCTTAGGAGGTATATTAAATGTACCTACCTCACATTTTCAATATTTTCTGTCGTGTTTCAAGTTTCAAGGACAGTTCAACTTTGAGTTTAAAAAAAAAAACTTAGTCAATTCTTTTTTGGGACTTTACAACTACAAAGCGTTTTTTTTTTAAACGTTTATTGGCTATTGGAAACAGAGTCCTTAAGCCTAGCTTAATTAGGTATTATTACTAAGCAACAAAGCGTTTCTGACATAACCACAGACTATGAAAATTAAAAAAAACCAAAAGCTTTTTAGCTCGAACTTTTTATAAATCATAAAAAGTTAAATCGCTCATTTAAGTTGAATAGTGTCTTACTTAAAGAGACTGGCAGAGGCATTATAAACAAGTCCGTAAGTGTTAAAAACATGAAATGACTTACACTTTCGCACATAAATGTATAACGGAGGTACTTGCCATTTGGTTGTAGGTATAGTGTGGATGTTATGTAATGCAATTCATCTATCCTCCGAGCTACCATCACAGCCGGAAATTTTGAAAAATCTAAGCTCTCTGAACTAAACTTTTAACTAGAGGTCATCACACGGCCAGGCAATGCTGACAGGGTAGGTACCGTAGGCGTAGAGTTAGGTATGAGGTCGTATGGAAGGTGCCGGTAGAAATATAATGCCCTTCCTTAGCTCAGGCTTATACTGTGCATAAAATCGCTACGTGTCCTGATAACAAATACACTGAGGCCGGTTATACGTGGATTGAGCAGTGGCGAGCACGTAAACTGGTACAAGCTGGTTTTAGTAGGCGTGTTTTTAAGAGGGACATTCAGGTATCGTTGGCTACCGTGCTCAGTGGCGTGCTATAGGAGAGGCCTATGTCCAGCAGTGGACAAGCATAGGCTGATGGTGATGATAATGGCTACTCTGACCTCAAAGTTGTTAACCACTAAGTATACTTGGGACAAACAATCCAGTTAGATAAGTCCAACTTTGAGAAGAGATCACTCGTCGAATCCAACTCGGAAGGGCAGCGGTCGGGAAAACACATTTTCGCGTCCAAAATACCTCAGTGTCTTAAGACGGTGTATAACGAATGTGTGTTGCCAGTGATGATTTATGGATGTGATACCTAGTCGCTGACTAATTTGACTATGGGCCTCATAAGAAGGCTTAAGGTCACCCAACGAGCAATAGAGAGAGCTATCTTAGGAGTTTCACTGCGTGATCGAATCAGGAATGAAGAGATCCACACAAGAACCCGAGTTCTAATATAGCTCGCTGAATTACTCAATTGAAGTGGCAATGGGTGGGGCATATAGCTCAGAGAACTGATAGCTGTTGGGGTGGAAAAGTTCCAACCTGGCGACCGAGGACCGGACGACGCAGATTGGGCAGGCCCTCCACCAGATGGTTACAGTGGCAGGGAGTCACTGGATGCGGGCGGCCCGAGACAGGGAAGCTTGGAAAACCATGAGGGAGGACTGGGTCCTGTAGTGGGCGTCAAATGGCTGATGATGATGATGATACAGTTATCATTTACAGCCCACAGCTAGACATGCATCTTTCTGGTAGGTGGCACTGGATGATGTAATAAAGCGGTCACTAACGTATTTGTGACAAATGGTAAAAATTAAATTATTGTCAAAACAAAGACAAAGCGCAATTTGTTGGGGTAGTTGACCTGTTTATGTGAAAGTATCTAATAAGTAAAACAAACGAACAAGGAAGTAAATGGAGAGTTCTCCATTTACTACACACTTGTGATACAGTTTTGCCTACTGGCAGGACATATTACACTCCAAAACAAAGTCAAAGACTACTTAGTGTTGAATTGCAACAGTTAATATTTATTTATTGTACCCCAACTTTTACATGACCTTATTAGCGTTGGAAACCAAATATGTAAGCCAATCAATCATATCATTTTTAATTCTTTCATCTGGTGTTGCAATTTCAGAGTTCTCTTTCTCTCTCTCTGTCTCTAGACTATTACTTTTAAGTATAGACGTAAATAAAAAAGGATTGTTTCAAGTTGAGAAATCATGTTTAAAAATGTGCGTACAATTAGTTAGTACCACCTTTTCGTCTAACAGAACAATGGCCCGCGAACCCGCGGCACGCACGCAGCGCTCTGGATGACTACAATGATATGGATGATTCTAATACATTCGAGTTTGTTTCGAGATATTTTATAAAAGTGCGTCTTTTTAAAAAACAAATTAGTATGTTCTTTTGCTATGTCTTTCAGACCACCCGAAAGTAATGCAGTATTAACCGAGATTCTTGTCAAAGAGTGTACGGAAGGAACAAGCCAATGTTACGATATGATGATGCCTATCGCGGTAGCGCCGAACGTTTTATTGTTTCGTACATAATTTTCTATACCTACATGCAGCCTTCATGTTCCCTTCTCTGTTAGTATATTTTCGTACAAAAATCACAAATCAACAATGGAGAACTTGCACCAAAAAATGTTTTAACAGAATAGGAGAGGACACGTTAAGAGATAAATAAACGTAGCATTTTTTTCTCTGCGACTAATACTTTTATAATATAACCAGTCGAAAAGTCAATATATATAGTCACATGGTACTGAAACGCGCCACACAAATCGCCCTTAGACTACTACGTGACTCCTTTACGTAACGCTTATAATGTATAAAGCGTTTATCAATATTTGAGTTATCTTGTAAAATAATGATTTTATGCATGTACACCTCTATAAGAATACAATACGGAATCTAATAAGTTTAATGTTATTAGACTAACTTTATTTTTCGCATATTTTGTGACCCCGTAAACCCCAAAAAAAAATTATTGTTGCTTTTTTAATTCTTTCCTGGGTTTTTATATGATTCCTATAGTGTAAAAGTAAAGTCACTCCAATCTAAGTTAGACGCAAGTTCCACATTGTCTACATTGTTTTATGTTTATTTAATTATTTTTTTTAATCGTTTATTTAAGATAAAAAAAAGAAAATACACACAACATATACCTCCAATCCGCCGAAACCGACAAGGTTTATCTGTGGATTGGGTTCGTTTGTTAGTCGCTAGCTTGACAAACATTTGGCACTAGTAGGTACTAGAGTACTATGCTCGGCAGATAGCTTGAGTGGAATTTGGGCAGATAGGATGAGCTTGCAATGTACGCGCAAGAGCAGTGCGGTGACCTGATTTCCTGTATAGTAGTCAACTTCCAATTGTCTAACAATTATGTTTTTCGGTACATTGAAGTGTTGCAACAATATAATAATTCACTTAGTGATAAAACTAAGGTTATGTTTTTAAAATACTTTATTTAAACAAATAAACAGTCTGCTAAGGACTTATCCCAAAAATAAATATCACCTACTTATATTACTTTAGCGCTATTTTCTCTGTAATAAATTGTGCGGTAACCTGATTTCCTGTAAGTACTAACACTAATACTTGTTATTTCAGTTTTTTTATCCGACTGCGGGGCAGCCCATAAGGCGGCCGGGTAATGTATTTTTGGCTCGTATGTATGTATGTCCGGTTGTATGTTCCCTCATAACTCATAGCCAATCGATCGATTTCACAAATAAGATCTCAATCGATTCGTCGTAGCCACGTGAAATCAGCATAAATCCAACAAAAAAATCATGAACATTACTAAAAACGCTGAAATAAAATAACCCGACTGCTGAGCATTATTTACTATGCAAGTGGGACCAACCTAAGTACTTTGCAATAAGTTACATTGGTGAGTTTGGGTCCCTCCTGCTTAGTACTTAATGCTCAGCAGTAGGGTTGTTGATTTTTTTTTTACCTTTTACACATCAAGGCGCCGTAGTGGAAGCCCATACATGCGTGTCGTATTGGAAGCCACAGGAGAGTATCGTAGTAGAGGCCTATTCAAATCAAATTAGCGTAATTTGTTTTCTAAGTTATGTACATTAGTAGCAATACCACTCGCTAACAGTGAAAGAAAAACATCGTGAGGAAACCTGAGTGTCTGAGCTATTTACATACCTCAGCGCTTGAAATCTCCAATCCGCGGTGGGCGCGCGTGGTGATTAAGCCCATACTCTCTCTCTGAGAGAAAGCCTGTACCCTACAGTGGGACGTATATGGGCTGCTTATGCTTTTGTGAGTTTTAGTGTGTTTTTGGGTATGATACACAGGACTATTTCTATAATCACAACACCCCAATTAGAGTACTTTTGGTATACGAAATTGTTCTCACATTTATATTTTTTTAAATATCGGGGTTATTTTATTAAATTCGCACCTTCAGTAAATTATTGTGCTACATAGAAGAAATTTGCACGATTTGAACAACCTTAATTCTTTCGCACGCAATTTTAATAACATTTTACTAACCCCACGAAAGCAGAAACACTGTGAACGGCCATAAATGTTTTTTTATCTCACTAAACACATGTTTCAGGAGTGGCGCATTTTTTAAATAACCCTGTATATTTCACCGCTAATTTGAGTCGATTACCGTATAATTAGGAAACATTAATTTATTACCCGTATAATCCCACTAAACGAGTACATCATCGCTCAAAAGCTCTGGTGTCAAATATATTCGATTCAGTTATTGATTTTACGTGCTCGATTCAAACGCGATTAACTGAAGCCGGAGCTGTAAAAGATAATGCTTGCATTAGTTAACTCTATGGAGCGCTTGATAATGTATCCCTTCAAAGCGCTTGAGCGGATGTGCACCTAAATTACAAGCGCCCAAGCGATTTATCGTGTTCTGGAGTGATTTTTTGGGCTATCACTAGGACTGAGACGTATTAAACCGTACGATTTATATTATTTAGTGTTCCGTACGTCAGAAAGTGAAAGTGAAATTGTCTTTATTGTCAACAAAAATTACATTAATAAATTGCATAACTGAAAAAATCTTAATAACTAGGCAAAAGGAAAAATGGAACCCTTATAAGATCATTTCGTTGTACGTCCGTCCGTCCGTTTGTCTGTCAAGACCCCTCATCTCGGGAACGCGTGGAGTTATCGAGCTGATGTTAAAACCACATACTTCAGGTCTACAGTCCCTTAAAGCTGTGAAAAAATCAAAGTTCTAAGTTAACGTAAAAAAAGTTGCGGCCGTTTATGCTGCACAAAACGTATATTTCGGAACTTTCAAGGGAATCAAAATTTACAGGGTACTTTTCGCTGACCTAGTGCTATAGCAAACAATATCGTGTTATACTACAAGTACAAGAAAAAACTCTGAAAACTCGCCCAGGCTGCTTGAAGAGCTCACTCTGGAGGAGGCAACGTGTGATCAATTCCTGCTGTTCAATTACTATTTTTGTGACTTAATAATGGTCATTGGAAGTATAAGGAGACCAACTCGCTTGACATAGAGTAGGGTTGGTAAACGAGACATCCTCATACGCGTTGAAGCTTAAAATACTGTGAAATACGTGGTTCATAAAATTGTATTGACTTGCATTTGTACTAAGTTTCAAGAAAATTCGACCATAAATATTTTACTGCCAGCAATAATTTTGACTCCCCTTTTCACCCCTTTAGGGATTGAATTGAAGAAAACCGTGAATTATTTGTACTAAGTAAGTTCAAAGAAAATACGACCAAAATTATTTTACTCCTCTTAAAAACATAGGCACCCCTTTTCACAGTCTTAGGGGTTGAATTTTGAGAAACCGTGTCTCGTCAATTATGTTGATGTACGTTTCTACTTCAAAACAAAGATTGTTGACAAAAATCGTTGTTATTGTTGAGTTGTTGTTGAGTTGAAAAGGGATTCAGGGTCACCACATTATTAAGCTGCGCGTATCTCAGCGCTGATTTTCTCCCCGCTTGAAGCTTAAATGTCTATCGACGTTTCAGTCTGAAATAACCCTTAAATACAAATGATTAGTGACCAAAAAACGAGTAAAAAAGCCCGTGACGTGCCCGTCGATCGCAAGTCACCGGGATGTTTTTGGCGCTAGTATTGTAGTATCTAATCTTAAAAATATTTAAGGTTTATTTTACTTGCGCCTGCACCTCGCCGCACTGTGGACCGGATTTTGGCTTTCATAGACATCCGATTAGTAATCTCGAAAGTGGTGACTTTTATGCTTGCATGTGTTTCGGAAGACTTAATGCATACTCCAAAATTGTATCATTATAGTACAGACTTGTAAACGGCTCACTGAGAATTTTTTATTCAAAAATTTGTATGGAACTGATACAATAAAATCATATTTCTCCGGTCTTGCACAATTGGCCCTAATTATTTTTCAAGAAGTGAATATTTTAATATTTAATAAATTTTTTAATATATTTTTTTTAACAAGTTCAACTTTATTTCAGCTTGACATTTGTAACTAGAGCTGTAAAAATAATGTAAAAATAAGCAGGTATTTCGCCGATGCCTGCACTTGCCCATTAGCTCAGTTAGGAGAGCGCCAGAGATCACGGATTCAAGTCCCGGCATGGATGGAATTTTTAGCCTCTAAATAGGTTTTTAAAAGTAGGTACTTATCAAAATTTAAATTTTTTATTTGATTACATTTGATGAGACTCTGTATTAAAATTCTCTATGTCAGCTATTATTAAGTTAAGCGTTCTCACAACAGAGGCCAAGCCTAGTATGGAGGCCAAGGACAAAACTAACATGTGTTTGTCAAGTGATTATAAGTTATTATTACTATTTATTATTTTTATTCCGCGTGGCGCCGGATTAAGAATAGCGTCACTCCATTTCCTTCCGTGGATGTCGTAGAAGGCGACTAAGGAAATCAATTACCAGGAGACGGGCAGCAGCGTCTTTCTGAGATTCCAACCGCATACTGCGATCGCCAACCCGCCTGCCAAGCGTGGCGATTACGGAAAAACCCCTCATGGTTATGAAAACCATGAGGGAGTCCTATGTCCTGCAGTGGGCGCCATATGGCTGATGATGATGATGATGGTGATTATTTTTAATGAATCAAACGACCAAAAAGAGGATATATTAGCAAAGGGCAGGATAAAATGTACCCGAAACCGGCGTTCGTGTTTGCTGAATGTTGAGGAAGCGAAACCGTGGTCACGAGTAGACTGAAGTGGCGAGTACAGTCAGTTATCGTAGTGAGGGTAGGTAGTCTACCCTCAAGTCAACTCGTAGTTTGCTGATTTGAAATTTCCTCTATTAATGAATACTTTTACTTTATAAATAAAAAAATCCGCTTTTAAGTAATATATTATTAGTGTTCAGGTTCAACTCCCAGTCCGGGCACGTACCTATGACTTTGTTTATTTTCAAAGTTACGTACATCTGTGAATTTTTAGTAGCAATACCACACACACTAACTGTGAAGGAGTTTTCCTTCGAGGAAACCCGCGGATTGGTTGGCGCCGCACGTATTGACTTGTCTTTGCTGTGGGCTAGGCCGACTAAGCTGTCATGATGGTATAGGTACTGGGCATGCCTATTCCATCTAAAAAAACACTGTCCCATTCACTGCAGCGTCCGAGTGGTCCATTCACCTATCTAGTGTAATTGAAGGTGCCACTGGACGCTGCATAAATCATCTCATTACGTAAATGCAAAGGCCAAAGTTAGTTGTTAGTGTTATTGTATAAAGAGGCAATAACACAAATAATTAATTAAAAAGTTAACACTATATTAATTAGGATTAAGCGCTAAAGCTGCTTCAAGCAGCGATGCAGCAGAGGCAGTAAAAGATAATGCTCCCGGCTCCAATGAACGCGTTGAGATAAAATTTGTCGGAATAATTCAATTACACTGAGTCCCGTTCATCGCGATTTGAGACCGTAATGATTTTGGTTTAATATAGTCGATGTTTCAACGTAGTTTACCTTAGATACGTTGGGTGGCTTATGTACCAAATGGATGGTGTTACGCAGAAACATTCCAACCCTCAATACGTAACTTGCGAGAGAAGTGCTTTCTTAATAAAAAAAATGTTATGTTCTGTGTTTTTGTTCATCATAAGCAGCCTATATATGTCCCACTGTAGGGCATAGGCCTTCTCTCAGAGAGAGAGTATGGGCTTAAATCAACACGCGTGCCCACCGCGGATTGGCGATTTCAAGCGCTGAGGTATGTAAATAGCTCAGACACTCAGGTTTCCTCACGATGTTTTTCCTTCACCGTTAGCGAGTGGTATTGCTACTATAACTTCACAAATGTACATAACTTAGAAAATAAAGTCATAGGTACATGCCCGCACTGGGAAGCGAACCTGGGTCTCCCGCTTCCGAGTCCAATGTTCTACCCACTAGGTTATGTTTTTGTTCAGACGTTTTATATTTTTAATGACTATAACACTAAACAAGAAAAAAATATATAAAAGAGAAAAATCTAATACACAAAAAGTACATTTTCTCGCAAGTTATAAATTGTGGGGTGGGATGTTTCTGCGTAACACGGTCCAAATAGTAGGAAAGTAAGTTAATTATTTAAACAAAATAACACATTTAACAAAATACATGAATAAATGTTACAATGAAAAAAGTACAATAGGCGGCATTATTGTAGTACCTTGACTGTACCAACACATGCTATACCAGTCGGTTTTATGTGGTCAATAAAAGCTTTTTCACGCTAACGTGAAGGAAAACATCGTGAGGAAACCCGTGGCTTGGTTGACTCTGCGCGTATTGACTTGTCTTTCCTGTGGGCTAGGCCGGCTAAGCTGTCAGGATGGTGTAGGTGCTGGGCAAGCCTATCCCATCTGAAAAAACAATGTCCCAGGCACTGCAGCAACCGAGTGGTCCCTTCACAAGGTGCCACTGGACGCTGTGTAAATCATGTCATTACGTAGATTTAAAGGCCAAAGTCTAAATACTTTTTAATTTATTTTTAATTCCGGATATTTATATAACGTGGTTCATTAAATTACCTCGATGTCAAATCTAAAATTTTGTAACAACTTAATGTTCAATCTAATCATAGCCTTGCCATACTATAATATCCTCAGCCATCCTCTTGCATCCGACTGTAATTAACTTCAAAACTAACGTTAAACAATTTTATTTTCTTCGAAGATAAGATTATTCTAGTTTATTCGCTGCTTCTATTAAAGTAAGACCAAAGTTTATTTGTTCGTAATTAAAATCCAGGTCAAGATATAACTGTTTTGTGGGGAAGTTACCTTTGCATCACTTGGGGGTTCAAATGATACAAAATCTAGAAACTACTTTGCACCTAGAGCACAGTGTGGATAAAAAAAACCGGCCACGCGTAGTATGGGGTTCCGTAGAAAGTTAAACTGTAAAGCCTACTAAGCCGTGATAATTTTCGTTTTTATTTAATTATATATGCTACTACGCTGATCCTGATTTTTTTCAAGTTTCTACAATCAACCATTTAGCTAAGAGAAGAAGAGGGGGGTGGGGCAGGAAAAAAATGCATCCCTAATTTAGGTGTAGGGGGCACCCCAAACATTTTTTTTAATGATTTTAATCTTTTGTTTTGTTGGCGTGATTAATATGTATGTCTATGCCAAATTTCAGCTTTCTTGTACTAATAGTCTCTGAGCTAGGCCGTGGACAGACAGACGGATAGACAGACAGATAGATAGACAGACAGAGAGGCAGATGATGATGATGCCGAGTGACCACTAAGACACTGTAGGACATCAAATTTGTTTTATATGAAGATGTCTGTGGATCCTGGTAACAGCTGTAAATAATAACAACATTAGCAGCTGTAGTACAATCTTGTATAATTATCTAGTAAAACCTAAAGTGAAATGAAACATCATAGGAGTCATTCAAGATTAATCCATATAATTGTTTTACTTCTCAATTTGTTCTCGCCTGCATAACGTAATGTGTTCAATTAATTAATTAATGGTTTTTGAATCACTATTTATATGATCTATTTATCATCATCAGCCATTTGACGCCCACTGCAGGACACAGGCCTTCTTCGTGGTTTTCATAACCATGATTTATATGATTGAGAGAAGAAATAGACACTTCTTGCGAAACCAGTTTGTAAAAGAAGTTTTTTTTCGATGGTGAACCTCAAAGCGCTAGTGAAAATATCTAAATAAATAAAACTCAATATACTTTTAAAAAGGACCAACCTCAGCAGATGGCGTGGTCAGAGCTTTGACACTGATTTTGAGCTTCGATTCTCTCCAAAAATTCTCGAGCTTACGCCTCGAAATAAGACCAATAGTGGCCTGGCCTGTATTTGAAGGCGGAAACTAATTATTTTATAGTTTACAAACGAGCACGGCAGTTCTCTTTGGTTCATAATCTGTATTCAGATTAACGCTTTTGCTTAAGAAACTAAGATCTTGAAGGGTTTTGTTGTACTTCGTAGAAAAGCCTTTTCTATTTTCCTGGAGCTTATTTAGCGAGACGCTACAGATTTTTAGTCTCCATATTTTAAAGGTATAAATTGCAATTCATCATTGAAAGGCCTCTGGCAAGTGTAACAAAATTAGGTTACGATATTTTTGGTAATGAAATAGATAGCTTAATTATAAAATATGTTATAGGTATCTAAAACAATATAAATGTTATAAGTACCTATCTAAATTTTAAAATATGACGAAAATAAAAAAAAAATAAAAATATTTTTTTTGTTTTAATTATTTTGATAAAGCAGCAAGGTTGATAACATTATTACGCCTCCGTCGTGTTACATTCATTCTGGTAAGGGAAGTGGCGTTAGCATACAAAACAATCGAAATGATAATTATTTTTTAATATTTGATTTCCGTCATAGTTCGAGATCCTTATCACATACTGTTTGATACCAGAAAATATAACTAGTAATATTTTTACTGCAGGGCACGCCTACTCACGAGGCACAGCTGTAATGTTCCGAGATCCGATTTTCAGACGTGCCGATTTTTATGAGTATCAAACATGTTTAGTTGAAAAGATATGAGTACTTGAAAATCTATTCTTACCGTAAAAAAGAAAAATTATTCCTTAGTCAAAATTTGGCATGGAAGTTACAAAATTGGACCAATGGACTAGAATCATATCTTCTTTTAAATTACGTTTTTACAAAAAAAAAACAAATCATAAATCTCAATAAAGGTGACAGTAATTTTTAAAACCTACTGCCCTAGAACCTGGGGCCGGAAATTTAATATACATATTTTTTATTTTAAATAAAAATAATAAATAAAAGAAACTCTTTTCACTCACTTTTTGCAAAAGCTAATTATAGAAGAGGATATGATTGTTATAAAAAATGCAACGACTAATGAATGTGGATGAAACAAAACAGTCAAGATCGAGGCAAGTGGCAGACCGTGGTCTCTGCCTACCCCTCCAGGATACAGGTGTGAGTTTATGTTAAGTTATGATTTATTTCATTGATGTCGCTAGTTAGTACCGGGTAGCTCCTTAATTTGTGCCTACGAGCTATACCCGGTTTCTCATACACTGACAAGCTGTTAATCTACTGTTAACAGCTGCCAGTGGGTTTTTTTGTATGCACTTTGGTCAATTGACAGCTGTTAACAGTAGATTAACAGCATGTTAGTGTACGAGAAACTGGGGGTAAGGTACATAGATGCCATATTCAGTCCATTTTTACCCAATTGCAATTGCGAAAAGGTTATGTTTTAGTTTCCCAGTGATACCAATTTCCTCGTGACAGTTCTATTTAAGACTACTGAATATACTTACACACTGAGCTAATAACACTCTTTTTACCCTCTCAAGTCCCCATATGCGCAATTCTAAGGGCTCGCACGCTGAAAGGCCGGAAGCTCTAAACAAAGACATAATGGACTCTAACTTGACCCAGTAATGGAGTTTCGGAGAAATCTCGACGCTTATAGACGGCGGAAGATCGTTCTATGAGGCTGAATGGTAGCTAAAATAGTCCGGTAAGGGAACATTTTTCACTTAAGCTTGATCACCTACCTAGCAGGTCTACTGCAATTTCCACACTGAACTTTATGGTTAGGCCATAGCAAAGCTGTGAGTTTTACTCCAGCAGCTTATGTCTTTCCAGAATGCGAGCAGTGCTCGGATATCACTGCAGGCCTCCTGAAGGGATTCCAGCTTCCCAATGATGGGGCGTTTCCACGCCTTCATAGTGAATGGTCACGTAGACGGATGTTTTCTTTTCTTTGAGGCATCCCCAGCAAAGCGGGCTGTCAGTTAGTCCCACGCTGTAGAAATGTCTGTTCAGTGAGCAGGGGCCTGTTAGGATTGCCTTTGCGCGGATCAAATTCTCTCAGACGCAGCAGGCTACTTGAAAGACGTTCCGAGATTGTTGGTAAAGACACCCTTTTTAAATCACCTATATGTTTGATTAGATAAATTATCGATAACGAAATAAAAATATGTTTTCAATAGGTATTCATACTCGCAAATTAGTCTCAAGTTGCCTGAGGAGCGGGTTAATAGTAATACTTTTTAGCCCTTGGGAGAAACTTGAGAAACTGACTGCTGTCAAATTATTAAAAAAACTAGTTCTATTTTCACATTTCTGTTGAACCATGTTCCAACTTTCTCTACAGCTACTCAATTACAGCGCTACGGAAAATTGTAATAACATAAACTTAATTATTAATTAAAGAAAATAAAATTCACTCTTTTTCTCTTTAGCTAATTCATGTTTTAATTTTTAATTTCCTTGTATTGTTCACCTCGGGTTAAAGACTTGTTTTAAAGACTATCCGTGTGGTGCCGGATTAAGAATAGCGTCACTCCATTTCCTTCCGTGGATGTCGTAGGAGGCGACTAAGGAAATAACTTACCAGGAGACGGGCAGCAGCGTCTTCCTGGGATTCCAACCGCATACTGCGATCGCCAACCCACCTACCAAGCGTGGCGATTATGGCAAAACCCTTCATGGTTAGAAAACCATGAGGGAGGCTTATGTCCTGCAGTGGGCGTCAAATGGCTGATGATGAAAGACTTGTTTAGTCCCGAGACGGAGTTTGTAGCCCGAGCGTAGCGAGATTGCTAGTTCGAGGGAACTTTTGGCGGCCCTAAGGGTAACAAGGGTAACAAAAAATACTACTGGTCAGCTTATTTGTAAAATGTACCTTTATATAACACCTGCTCGTCAATGGCATATTATGTGTCATGCAAACTCAACTTAAAGCAAGTCATTTGTGTCCTATGGTCTAGCCGGGACATTATAAATGTACCGAATTTCATAATCCCCTAGGGAATTATGACATTTGAATTTGGAATGCAATCAACATTGAATATACGAGCTCCTTGCAATCCATGACCAAACGTCAAAATTAGAATATAAACTTTTCATAGAGCCCTACACCAAGAAGAATTTATTCAAAATTAGAATGAAAACTTTTTCTTTTTAATTGTATTATGTTTTATTGCCTCGCAGTGTTTATATAAAGTAGAGTATGCATTTTGGGGACAAATAAGTGTATTTGTCTCGGGCGTTTTTGAACCCCTCGGCCTCGGGATTCTAGCTTTAACTCCCTCGCTTCGCTCGGGAGTTAACTCTGTAACTGCCTCGCTTCGCTCGTGAGTTAACCCTAGGATCCCTCGTCCTTGGGGTTCAAAATATCGCCCGAGACATAATACACCCTAATGCATAATCTACTATTTTATGGCAATAAATACTTTTATCTTTTATACATTCATTATTAAATCTGCCAACGGACAGCTGTTAACAGTAGATTAACAGATTATTAGTGTACGAGAAACAGGGGGTAAGCCCCCTCATAGCGTATAAACAGATTCAGTTAACGTGAATGCATTAACATGGAGTTGTTACAGCCAAATACAATAAACTTATTTTGTTAAATCCCGAAATCCCGGAAATCTGCTTTATTGTATCGCCGGTAATAGTTTGTTACTGTGTGTAAGTCAAACATGCACTCGACGACAGATCATAGTGGAGTTTAGTTGTTTTAACAATTTCATAATACATAACAAAAGCAGCCTATATACGTCCCACTGTAGGGCACAGGCCTTCTCTCAGAGAGAGAGTAAGGGGTTAATCACCACGCGTATCCACCGCGGGTCGGCGATTTCAAGCGCTGAGGTATGTGAATAGCTCAGACACTCAGGTTTCCTCACGAAGTTTTTCTTCACCGTTAGCGAGTGTTATTGCTACTATAACTTCAAAAATATAAATAACTTAGAAAACCAAGTCATAGGTACTGGGGATCGAACCGGGGTCTCTTGCTTCCGAGTCCAATGTTCTACCCACTAGGCTACCACCGCTTTCATAATATGCCTCTAAGATGAGCAATTCCTGAAACGACCCAATCAAAGTTTGGGTTTTACAAAAACTTTTGTTCTATGATTTTTTTCGCACTTATGTCCCGCAGTGGGTGTCAAATGGCTGATGATGAAAGACTTGTTTAGTCCCGAGACGGAGTTTGTAGCCCGAGCGTAGCGAGATTGCTAGTTCGAGGGAACTTTTGGCGGTCCTAAGGGTAACAAGGGTAACAACAAATACTACTGGTCAGCTTATTTGTAAAATGTACCTTTTTATGGCAATAAATACTTTTATCTTTTATACATTCATTATTAAATCTGCCAACGGACAGCTGTTAACAGTAGATTAACAGATTATTAGTGTACGAGAAACAGGGGGTAAGCCCCCTCATAGCGTATAAACAGATTCAGTTAACGTGAATGCATTAACATGGAGTTGTTACAACCAAATACAATAAACTTATTTTGTTAAATCCCGAAATCCCGGAAATCTGCTTTATTGTATCGCCGGTAATAGTTTGTTACTGTGTGCAAGTCAAACATGCACTAGACGACAGATCATAGTGGAGTTTAGTTGTTTTAACAATTTCATAATACATAACAAAAGCAGCCTATATACGTCCCACTGTAGGGCACAGGCCTTCTCTCAGAGAGAGAGTATGGGCTTAATCACCACGCGTATCCACCGCGGGTCGGCGATTTCAAGCGCTGAGGTATGTGAATAGCTCAGACACTCAGGTTTCCTCACGAAGTTTTTCTTCACCGCTAGCGAGTGTTATTGCTACTATAACTTCAAAAATGTACATAACTTAGAAAACCAAGCCATAGGTACTGGGGATCGAACCGGGGTCTCTTGCTTCCGAGTCCGATGTTCTACCCACTAGGCTACCACCGCTTTCATAATATGCCTCTGAGATGAGCAATTCCTGAAACGACCCAATCAAAGTTTGGGTTTTACAAAAACTTTTGTTCTATGATTTTTTTCGCACTTAATTTTCGGAACATCAAGGCCGCGTCTCATAAAACTACAGTTCATAGTTTATTATGTCAACTCGATGTTCCTTCTTGTTAATCTGTGGCTAAATCGGCTGCGCAATGTACACCGAGTCATACTTAGCTTACAGATACTCAGCTTACAGATAGACAAAGACCTGAATTGAGACATAACGTACTTGATATCCCAGTTCTCGCGGGATAATATTAATTTTAAGTTCAAAATAGATGGTGCTGTGCGAGTGAACGTTGTGTTTTAAAAATAGATGGTGTTGTGCAAGAATCATACAAACGGATTCTGGCAGTACGAAGTTCGCCGGGACAGCTAGTTTTGAATATTTCCTTACAACTTAGCATAAGCATAAGCAGCCTATATACGTCCCACTGTAGGGCACAGGCCTTCCTTACAACTTACATGGCGCTTATGGTATCAAGTTAGGTACCAACTAATTAATGATTTGAGAAAGGAATTTTTGCGGTGCCTTCTCCACTACAAACTCGTTTCAAAGGTAACTGTTGACGTAGTACATTGACATCCACCAGACAAAATGGTCGCTTGTCAGTGTCAAAATCCGTATCTCAATCCGGAAAAATCGGTATTGTCGCTATTTCTAGCGTTCATTACTCAGTGGCAGGAAATTTCGAAACTATTCAAAAAAGGAATCGTATTTGTCGCTAGATTCGAGTGAATTGTCGGGCTTCCGAACATATCGCTGCTTCATAATAAGGGCCAAGATTTGAAAAAAACCTGGGTGTATAAGCTTCATGTATAAAACAACTTCATTACTCTCAATAATTACCCAAATCCCTAATCAATCTAATATGAAATTCCTGACATCCAACGGGCTGAATAAGTAAACACGTATTAACCTTACCCTCCAATCAGAACTGAAGGCTGAGGAGCGAAAATTTTAATAAAGCATGCGGAATCTCATCCTTTCGGGTACTCTACCCGTGATCGTACGAGGTAGAACCATTTTACCTGAGCTTGGCGCTACTCGAGATTTCACGAGTGTATATTTTTGTGGACTGAAGAAACCTGGCGATAGAGGATGAAATATATTTAATATTTAGAGCACTATGCTTTCAGATGTAGAGGAATTTTCTGACCGAGCTGTCAAACTTGTCTAATTTCCCGGATATTGTTTCTGAACAAATATTCCTCTGGGTATTTAAAAGAATGAGCAAATGTTGGTGAAAGAGCTGGTAAGGGGCGTTGGTAATAAATTAAATCACAGCCAATAGGCAAGAGACTTAAATATTTTTGTTTTTCATACAAATAGACCGCTTCAAGATTTAACCCTAGAAAGATAATCTGCGCCTTAAAGGCGCAAGCGAAACACATTTATCGATATATCTTTTTAACGACTGCTCTCTGGAATCTGTCGCCATAGGTAATCTTATTCGTTGCCGAGTGCATCAAAAAGGCGGACGCGTGCCACCGGTAAGTACTTTGGTTTAGTTGTTTTCGCTAGGTGTTGCGCTCGCGGAGCGCATGATTATCTTTTGTGTAACTTTAGACAGAATTTATCAAGATTGATTAGTTGTTATTTTTATAGTTTTTTATGTGTTTTAGGCTCTGAAAATCATGGCACGAAATAGAAATTTTAGCTGATGAAGAAATAGAACGTGAGCTGTAGGTATGGCGAAGGTGATGATGACATCCAGCTTGCTGGTGAGGATAGTGATAGTGAGGTGGAGGATCACTTGAGTGAGGACGAGGTACAGAGTGATGTGGAAGAAGGGTATCACGAATCAATCCATGTATGGCGATGTTTTATGGGATAGGTATTGAATATGGCGTTTGTTTATTCATACGTCATTTACGGCCATAATATGACAGTCAATAAACAAAAGCCATTGAATCGCAGACAATTCATGAAACAATTGAACACTCAACTCACGGAACCCTGGATGAGCAGCAGATTGCGTATACCGATCTGCCCGGACCGCTATAGAAGCTGCATTACCCAAATCTTCTGAAAATGAAGCTGTCAAAGTGAACCCGAGCCAAAGAAACGGCGATACTGTCACCTATGTACATAAAAAAGGCGGATGTCCAAAATGACATCCATTTCCTCCATTTCCTTCCGTGGATGTCGTAGGAGGCGACTAAGGATTCCAACCGCATACTGCGATCGCCAAGCCGCCTGCCAAGCGTGGCGATTATGGCAAAACCCTTCATGGTTAGAAAACCATGAGGGAGGCCTATGTCCTGCAGTGGGCGTCAAATGGCTGATGATGAAGTGCAACAAGTGCCATTCCTGGACCCAAAGATTTTTTTTTTTATTTTTTTATCTTAGTTTCGAGTAGAATTAAGTAGAACTCGCGATCGTGATCTCTCAAATAGAAGTTATGGTCTATTAAAAGAAGACTGTCATTTTTTGTTAATTTTTCTAAGAGGTTTAGAACATTGTGTTAGATTTTTCGTAAAATAAATAATTTCAACTAAGATTTGACTTTAATTTATTCTATTACGTATGTACTTTATACCAAAGTAGGTAGATCCAGATTTAAAAGCTATACATGCCACAGAGAAGTCTTAATGTTTCGTGCGCTCGAGAGGCGCATGATTATCTTTTACGTGACTCCGAAAATGATTATCTTTCTAGGGTTAATATTTTATCCATAGAAAAATAGATAATGTCCAAATTTTTTCCTTAATTTAACTTAATTTAAGTTACTCAATATAAGATCTTGTATATAAGTAACTTATAACCAAAAGTTACTTTCCTAAGTAATAATACTATGTAGTACATACCTAATAATCGAATAATAGATTCTAGTGGATTACTCAAGCATATCATTATATGTATATGTTTTATAGGGCCTAAGAGCTGTAAACAATTAACTTTTTATGTTAATCAACTCAGTAACTGTGTACTGTGATTTGTATTGTTAATTAAATTATGAATAATAACAAAAAAAAAACAAACAACCATAAAAACCCAAATAGAAAATATCATATACTCGTACTGCGCCGGAGGGGATCCCCGGAGTCTACAGTCTGTGAAACATAACTTAAGCTCCGCGACAGCTGTCACCGAAATTGCGTCCATGAAGTTTTAAATTTTTTCACAGAATATTTGTACTGCGAAAACTCCGTACTAACTGCACATATAGTGATGTCTAACCAGTATCGTAACTGCAAATTAAAAACTTTCGATGATTTCGTGATGGATGATTTAAACTGCAGGTTTTTTGGAATTGGAATTGAAGTTTATTTGTTTGAAAAGCATTATCAAATTTCACAGCAAATAATGCAAAACGTCACGTTGCTGCAAAATGGATGTAAGCATGTTACGTTAGAAAATCGGAAAAAGGTAGTTACGAAATGCAGAAATACTATGCAAGAAGATTGTGAGCGAGATGTTCACTTTGATAATATTGAACAAGACTTGATTATAAATTTTGAAGACTGCTCCAGTGACTCTGATTCAGAATTCGAATCAGAAACGGATTTAGGGATTTTAGGATGTACACCTCTACTTGAATAAAACTTTGTAAAATAATATTTCTCGTGTTTGATTTCATATTTCCAGCTGCTCGAAATTCTTCTTTCCATCCAAGTTATCAATACGCTTTAAGTGACATTTTACAGACTATAGTGCACAATTTACTCCCAGCACCTGTCAGTTGTTGAAATGGTGAAAGTGAATATAAAAAACAACCGACGAACGCTGTCACTCTTGTAAATTAAACACGGACCTCAGTTAATTAGACCTGAGATTTGCACACTCAGCATCATAGTTGGGCCATTGTAGTTAGCAGGCACTGAGGTATGTAACTAGGAAGTTTTCCTTCGTTGTTAACGAGTGGTATTGCTGTTGTAAATTCAGAAATATTACTAAAAAAACAAAGTCATTGGTACATGCCGAAATTCTAACTCACGACCTGCCGAATGCGCGACCAGTGTTCTACCGTTGCGCCACAACCGCTTGTACTGCGGTGCCGTCTAGTATACCAACGGAGTAGGGACTAAGACCATAAATTGTTCACTCAAATGAAGGTAGGCCCGACACACAGGAAATTGGGTGCGTTAACCTACCGAATTAATCCTTTTTAAAGGCGATCCCGCCAGAATGCGATGGGGAGTGAAAAATTACCTTTGTCTACCCGGAGACAGGGTTCAGGCCGTTGACAGGGCATACCCTAAATGGTTTTGCTTTGGTCCAATTGCTCGGGGTATTTTAAAAACGGCTTGCGACAACATTAGTCGCCTGATTAATTTTATAATTTAAGATTAATTTTTCATTGGCTTTGTTCTGACACTGACTTTGTTTTGGCACTGACTGAAAATCAGCGCTGAGGGATCACTTCCTCAGCACAACGCTGAGCCAGCTGCCTTTTGTGGTAACTTAGATACACCACAGGCTACATCTATGGTCCTGTTTTATTTATTCGTTTTGTCTGTTGTGTATTTAGTTTTCTTTCTGTTGCTGTGCATATTATGTTACTTATCTGCTTATTTTGTTTCTGTGATGTATCTTGTTGGTATAATAAATGTCTTTCTTTTTTTCTTTTTTTTTCTTTCTTAATTTTTTCTTTCTTTCTTTCTTTCTCCGCAGCGTTTGGCTCAGGGCCGCGATAAGCACTTATGGTTGAGACTTATGCGTGGGATCTTGTTCGGTCTCGGCCTTTGGCTCGGCTGCGTAACGGCAGGGTTACTCATGCTTGCTTCACGGGGCTCGGCCTTCGGCCTAGCAAGTGTTTCCCATCCGGCGTTTGAAAAATCGAGTTAGTACTTATCGCGTGGGAACACGAATGGTCTTGGCCTTCAGCCTTGGCCTGAACAGAACTCGGCCTACAACCTCGCCACGGTGTACTTCCTCGTGTATGATTGATTTATGTAATCTTTATTTATTTCACTCGTTGGACTAGGGGACTTACTACCAAGATAGAGGTCGTGGGTTCGATTCCCACGGGGGGGCGCTGTACATTTATGGAAATGGCCTCAGTCTGGGTGTGTTTCCAAGTTTGTGATGTCCTTGCCTGGTAACCATAGCGCAAGGTATCCTAATTTGGGATCAGGTCAAGTGATTGTGTTGTGTGGAAGTAATTATATTATTATTATATTATACATATTGCACATTATTTCCATGTACACGCTCACAATTAAAACACTATTAAGTAGATTATACAGCAAGAAAAGCAAACTACACACACAAGATACGATGAAACAATATTAGAAAGAAACATTAACATGTTTCAAAATGAATTATCTAGGTAGTGTGAGTACTGTGAGTATGGCAAACGCAAAAGGCGACTCAGTATATGCTGGAGAGTGATACTTCAGTGCTGATCATCCGTCAGTACCCATAAGGCGGCGTGCAGGGCTCCGAGAAATAGTACGAACCAGTTCAAAATCAGTAATAAGATTAAATTAAAAAAATGTGTCTTGATTAATAAGTAGGCGCAAATAATAAAATAACTGTCGTGGTAGGTATTTCGAATTTCGTACAAACTACCCTCTCGCTTGCAATGTAAGACCGGTTGTACCCTCACGGAGTTGCCCACCTCTGTTTCACAAGTGGTAAACACTGTATGTATGTTCCTGTCTGAATTGCCCACTTGACGTTAGCACGTTCCGGGGCCACCTGGGAGACGGTGTCGGGGGCCCGGCGCGCGTTTGTAACAGTAACTTCGTTTATGTTTCGGGCTAAATGCATAAACTGGTAGCGAACGGCCTAACCAACCGTGCAGGCCAACTGTTAAATGGACGAAGCAAATAAAACTCGTGCGTTTGTTTATTTCAATGACGTTACTCCGTTCCGCTTCAGGTGGTATCCGTTGATCCGTTGATCTAAAGAGCAGGTTCCGGTGTGACAGAGAGGGTGAGATCACTTGTACGTAAAGGTTGAGACAACAATATGTAGCGCAGAATGCGCTTTGCAATTTGATGGTTTTTATTATAAAAAAACAAGTGTGATCCAAAAACGAAAAAAACCTTGTCAAATCCTTGTATAGTCCGCGACAACTTTTTTGGCGGTAACATGAACATGGTCACAGATCGTTTGCACATCGCTTACTGTCTTTACAGTGTATGTGTGAGCAATTGACTACTTTAGTAATTGACTAATAGTAATTTACTACGCGTCACACTACGTCAATTAGTCACACATACACTGTAAAGACAGTAAGCGATGTGCAAATGATCTGTGACTATGTTCACGTTACCGCCAAAAAGATCTGTGCGGACTATAAATGTGAATTCCTTATTCATTCAAAAGTACTAAAAATTGTAGGTTAAAGAAGTACGGAGCAGGAAGTGATCAATTTAAATAAAAAACCTACTTTGAAATTCCTTAAATCAAAAAAAAGTCTTTGGAATCAATTTCTATCAGAAAAATATTACCAAATTTTCGTATTTGTTCTTCTGTAAACACCCGTTAAGAACTGTCTGCCCGGTCTCGTGCCAATCTCGTCCATTTCCCCACTACCGCCTCCATGATGTTTAATAGAAGTTTTAGTTTTTTTACTTAATTTTTTTGCTATACCCATGCAAATCTTCGTTCTAGTCTTAACAACGAGTTCACAACTTACTAATGTTCTCGGTAGGTATTTGATCCGTATTGGTTTTATAAAGCATTTCAGTTTAAAAACTCTATATTCCACTCGTTTCCTTTTAAAAATTGATGCTCATCATTTGGGGTAACACTTGAAACGCCTGATCATTAGCGGAATGTTTTTACCAAAGAATAATTAGATGTAGACTCGACATAAAAATTTCTATGCCTTTTGGAACTTTGAAAATAAGCTTCTTACTAACGTAGCGTGTGCGTTTAATTAGTCATGTTAATGATGGCCTTTGAAATACTGACTTGCCGTTTATACTTGATATTACATAATTGTATTTAAATTTGGTGAGAAAAGGGAATAGAGGGTTATTTCTAAACTTAAAATTATTTTCGTATTTTAAAACTGTGGCACTTTGAGTTTTTAAACAGATTAACGTGCCGAGCACAGCACAGTCTCTCTCAGTCTGGACTAGTATACTCAAAATAGTTTTTAGCCACGATCAGTACCAAAATTTGAAAAGTATAATATCATCACTCGCTCACAATTTTATTCTCCACATATGTTGCATACAGTTAATTCTGTCTCTATTTTATTAGTTCCACTGCATCGTTGAATATCTTTGCGATGGTGAGTCTAGACATGTCTGCTCCAAATAGTCTTTGGCTATGACCAGTATCTAAATCTGAGTCATTTATCCAGTGGGAAACGGTCACTCGTCGCTGATTGTTTAACGGATCAACACTGGTCATTATAATTTTCACATGTCGTATTCTTCCGTCTCTATTTTAATAGTTCCACAGCGTCGTTGAATACCTTTGCAAGGGTGAGTCTAGACCAGTCTGCTCCAAATAGTCTTTGGCCGTGATCAGTATCTAAATCTGAGCCATTTATCCAGTGGGAAACGGTCACTCGTCGCTGATTGATCAACGGACGATGGCCGCCAAGCATTTTCTACGTCGCAGAAAATATTGCGAACATTTATTTGGATGATTTTCCTAAAGGGTCGCTGTTGGATGCTGGGGCCCCATTCATAGAACTTCGACTCATGGTTTACTATGACAATTCAATACACGTTGCATAGCCGATTAAACCACACATTAATAAGGAAACATAAATAAACAGGGTCAACGTGTAACTAGCTGGCTATTTTCACTCTCACATGTTGCATTATTTTTAGGGTTTAACTCAAAAGGCACTCCGTGTGGCGCCGGATTAAGAATAGCGTCACTCCACTTCCTTCCGTGGATTTCGTAGAAGGCGACTGAGGAAATGCATTACCAGGAGACGGGCAGCAGCGTTTTCCTGAGATTCCAACCGCATACTGCGATCGCCAACCCGCCTGCCACGCGTGGCGATTATGGCAAACCCCTTCATGGTTAGAAAACCATGAGGGAGGCCTATGTCCTGCAGTGGGCGTCAAATGGCTGATGATGAACTCAAAAGGAAGCAATGTAATCTTTCTAGGATCACTTTGATGTCAGTTGGTCCGTCGTTTAAGAACATTTCTTAAAAATAGAGCCATCAAGTTTAAATTGTATCATAATACCACTGCGATGTTCCACGAGTAAGTCATTGCAACCAAACTGTATTTATTTTACAAAAATTTTAAAATGTACATACATAAACTCACATCTATATCACGGACGGGCAGGCAGAGACTAGGTTTTGCCACTTTACACGATCCTGACAAGCCTCTTTCGCTTAGTCAAGATTAGTATGTTTATTTATTTATTTATTATGGAGTTATTACAGAAAAATGCCACTTATTCCAGACTTAGATGATAAAAATAGCTCCTAAGCATACCACCAAAAATATAATAATCTCACTAAGGTACTTCATTAAAAGTAAGTTAAAGTTGGGGGCGGATATTGAGTAATTTATGAAGAGTACACGAATTTGCTTACAGTAATAATATGTGAGAAAAGTTATGGTAACTAAATTAAAACTTAGGTAATTGTACCGGTTCCATCAAAGCAGTTCAACCGTTCGTTTTTAGGGTTCCGTACCCAAAAGGGACCCTATTACTAAGACTCCGCTGTCCGTCCGATTGTCTGTCACCAGACTGTATCTTATGAACCGAGATAGTTGGACAGTTGAAATTTTCACAGATGATATTTTCCTGTTGCCACTATGATAACAAATACTAACAACATAATAAAATAAATATTTAAGGGGGACTCCCATACAACAAACGTGATTTTTTTGCCGTTTTTTGCTCAATATTAATAAGGTCAACTGGTAGACTCTGGAAATATTCAAATATTGTATAGATAATGGTACCCTTCGTGCGCAAGCCCAACTCGCACTTGGCCGGTTTATTTTTTAATAAACATACACGACGGTGTCATAAGCAGCCTATATACGTTCCACTGTAGGGCACAGGCCTTCTCAGGCCTTCACGACGGTGTATGTTACCTATATTAAAAAAAAACCTTACTCTTTGGGTACGGAACCCTAAAAAACGAACGGTTTATATTAAAGAAACGAACGAAAAAAATAGGTGCCGCAGACATAAATAAATAATAACTAATAACTTCCATACAACACAATCACTTGGCCTGGTCCCAAACTAGTTAACCCTGTCATATGGTAACCAGGCAAGGACTTCACAGACATGGAAATAAACCTAGACTTAGGCTATGTGTACAAATTAAGTATGGAGCCCTCCAGTAGGAATCCGCCATGGTAATCAGACGTGATATCGCTAGATCAGCGAGGCAGTCAAATATACAATATATAAGGTACCCATGCGCCGGTCCAATGGTCGCAACCTCTCAATACAAAAAATATACAAAAGGGAAAAACTATTATCGTTCCGCTATCCTTCAGCCCTTGAAATGGCCTTGCCAGTCAAAAGGGCAAAGTGGACCCAATTTTATAAGGGTTAAGGGCGCTAGTTGACTGACAAAAGCGGTACTTTGTTTGGCGGCCGTCCCAGCGTCTGTTTCACAAATATTAGCTTGTGCGATGTCGATTTGATAGTTCGTGTGGGCTCGGGGTTATTGAGTTATGGGAGGTTCTTGAGACTTGGTATAGACCTTCTAGAATTTAGGTTAACTATGTGATTGTACTGAAAGCATATTATTGTAAAGAATACAAAACCAGTTTAGTGCACCAGATCTGCTAAAAGAGGCCACTTATTGCAACCATCTGCTGAAAACTACTATGGGGAAGGAGCCAGAAAATATTACATCCTAAATTGTTTAATAAATATTTAATAATAATACTTTATTCATTAATTTGCTTCTTAATAAGTTACAGAGTGAGCCTAAAATAACAGGTGATTTAAAAGGGTGTTCTTTGATTTAAAAAAAAATATTATTAGTGGCCTACTGAGTTCGACCCGTAACGTGCGTGAGTGTAAGTGTAACTCTGGTCTCCTCGCTCAGTTACCCTGTGTGGAGGAAACCAGTGAAACGGACTTAATAATTTTGGTTGAGAATTTAGAGTTCCGAGGATAAGGAGGAAATAAATAATAATAGCAAAGAGAAACAAAAACCTCAAGATTAGAAGAAAATTAAGTTCCGCTATTCAATTTTGTAAGTTATGGAACCATTAAAAATACTAGAAAACATTAGACCAGAATAAAGTAGAAATAAGCACTTGAAGAGATACATTAAACGAAATTATTTTATTGAGAGAAATTATTGCGCGTCGGGCTTGGTGTAGTCAAAATAGTAAAAGCTGTAAAAGAATGAATGGAAACGTTAAGTTATAAGAGCGCAACGCCAACAAACTGCACACCAGTTTGGCGGCATTTCAAAATTAACAGGCCAAGTAGGAGTCAGACTCGCGCACGAAGGGTTCCGTACCAATATCTATACAACATTTGAATATTTCAAGCGTGGTAGACGGCAAAAAATCACGTTTATCGTATGGGAGCCCCCTTTAATTTTTGTTTTATTCTGTTTTTAGTATTTTTTGTTATAGCGGCAACAGAAATACATCATCTGTGAAAATTGAAACTGTCAACTATCACGGTTCATGAGATACAGCCTCGTGACAGACGGACGGACGGACGGATGGACAGCGGAGTCTTAGTAATAGGGTCCCTTACTCTTTGGGTACGGAACCCTAAAAACAAAATGTAAAGGTTGTTACTTATTGTTCTTATTGTTATGTGATCCATTAGTTATAACGTCAAAATAACGTCTTCTTATACAGACTGTTTTTAAAAAAGGCGTTTGAATTTTATTTCTATCAATTTGATACTCCTTTAACTTAAGTTACGTAAATGAAGTTTTATGAACGGACCCACTTTAAAGTATTTTTAATGTTACCTTGTTAAAGCATGCTGTAGTTACCTTTAAGTAAGAGTGTATATTATGTCGTTTTACAATTACTTTTTTCTATGTAGGTTATGGAAACCACGAGGGAGGCCTATGTCCTGCAGTGGGCGTCAAATGGCTGATGATGATGATGATGATGATGATAATGATGATGATGTAGGTAATTATTTGTAACACTTGCAGGTGATCCTTACAAAAATAAAATGAAAACCGCATTCACAGTGATTTTTTAGCCGAGAACCTAAGGCAAAATACCATCGCATTAACGCAAAAAAACGGCCGTTTTTTAACATAAAACATAAACATTTACATTACATTTAGAGTGTGGAATTACATAAAGGCTACCTATTATTCCAGGAAAGTATACATAAAAATTTCCACGCAAACGAACGAAATAAACAGCTAGTTTATTTATAAGACACGGCGAACTAAAAATTGGAGTCAATCAGAAATTTTATTTCTAGCCTTACAATTACAGGCAATAACGCTCTTAACTTACAGTTACATATAATATAAACCTACATACATAGACAAACTCACGCCTATATTTCGGAGGGGTAAGCAGAAGCCAGGCTTTGCCATTTGCCACCATCCCGACCCTCATTTAGTGAACGTTCGTCGGCTTCGAGTACTTTTGTTTTTTGGAAATGCATTAGCCCTTCGCTGTTAGGTACATCCCCTATTTGGGCAATACAATACTGCAAGTAAGCGCTTTATTGCAATGCAACTTCATTAATATGAAAATCAAAAGCTTAACCCATCGGTGAAGCGGAACGGAAAACTGAAAATGTCCCTTCATTTTGCATTAATAATTATAAAAGCTTTGTGCTGTAGTTCGCTACGCCGTAGTCGTAAGTGCTACGATGCGTAGTCATTCTGCGTAGCACGTGCGCTTAAATTTCGTAGCGTTATTTTGTACCACGTAAAATTCATTTGTTTAATAAACACTTAAGCTCAGCCTTACATAGATTTCACATTAGTTTGATATTTCTAAAGACAGCTAGGTTAAAGAGAACAGCGTTACCTTTTCGTGGTTGCTGTAGTTTCTGTAAAAACTCAACTTTCGTAATAAAATTTTCCTAAACACAACATATTACCTCGTCGGACTCTTCCGACAAAAAAGTAAGTATGCGAATCTGGAATTAAGTAAATAAAACTCAACTCGTCTTACACAGAAATATTTTATTTTAATTTAAAACTTTAACTTTGAAATTTAATATATTGCTGTACGGTATGTCTCTAAATTTATTTTTATATTGACTTACGTAGGTGGTGTAATTCGTATACTACGTGTGGAAATTTCATGATGGTACGGAGGCATTTAAGGTGGAAGCGATCCAGAGTGCGAATGTGGCGGCGGTATACACACCACGTCTCAGAGGAGTATAACAGGTTGGGCAGCACGATTGCCATTGATTGACGATTGCCGCACTTTGAATGTCATCTCGGATCAAACGGACCTCTTCAATGTTGCTCTGAGTGACTTCAAGAGAGCAGCGTTGTTTGTGCTGTGCTATAGGGAACACTTATGTTGATTGGTAGTATGTGAATTATAGGGATAATAAGTTAATTAAATTAAATAGTTAGTAAGTTGTTAGACATAGGACATTTTGGAAATTGTATGTTTCATACCAATCGAATTAAGCTAAGCCTGTAAAGATAGGTATAAGTGGAAATAAAAAAATAATAATAATAAAAAAAAATAAAAAAAATATGTCGATATCTTAGTGGCCAACTTAAGGTCATGAGAGCAGAAGACCTTGGAACATAACCTACTGAATCTCAGCATCAAGGTCACACTTGGATGTTACAGTGTTCCCCAGATAGCGAAATTTATCCACCTACTTCAGCATATCCTCACCAAATTTTATGGCCAGTGTCTCGTGACCGTGTATGTCCAGGGACATCACCTCCGTCTTATTGACATTGATCTTCAGGCCGAACTTACTGCAGGCTTGGTGGAATGCGGATATTAGCTGTTGCAGGCCGTCTGGGGATTCTGCTACGAAGCACAGGTTATCAGCATACATGATCTCGGTGATCAGTACGGACTCTATCGTAACAGTTATTAATAGTAAGCTAGATACTCAACTAGAATAAAGCATTTTTTTTGTAGCCATATAAGTCCCATTGCAGGGCACAAGCCTTTTCTCAAAGAGATGATATGGGCTTCATAAGCAACCTATATGCGTCCCGCTGTAGGGCACAGGCCTTTCCTCAGAGAGAGAGTTGTTCTTAATCACCACGCGTGCCCACCGCGGATTGGCGATTTCAAGCGCTGAGGTATGTGAATAGCTCAGAAACTCGGGTTTTCCTCATGATGTTTTCCTTCACCGTTAGCGAGTGGTAATGTTGCTATAACTTCAAAAATGTACATCACTCAGAAAACAAAGTCATAGGTAGGTACATGCCCACACTGGGAATCGAACCTGGGTCTCCCACTTCCGAGTCCAATGTTCTACCCACTAGGCTACCACCACCGCCGATATGGGTTTAATTACGGGCAATTTCGCGAATCGGCGAATGGGCTGAGGTATGTGACCACCTTAGATACTCAGGGGTGGTACATTGCTACGAGTAATATAACTTCACAAATGTACGTTACTTAGAAGACCAAGGCAAGGCACGAAACCACGACCTTCCGAATGTGAGGCCGGCGTTCTACCGCTGCACTTTCACCGCTTCTGCAGGCTTCTACATAAATAGTATTTATTTCAAAATAACAAAATTTCCCATTTTCAAATAAAAAACCTACCTACTTACTTACTTACTTACATTTGTAGCCCCACAACAGCTGCCGCTTCGATCCTAAAACCGCTTAAACAAATAATAGCCATAACTCACGGCTCGGAGCACTTAAATTCCGCTCAAACCGCAGTTCTTGGGATTTACCCACGATATAAATAGGCGGGGCTCCGTATTGAGCTAGAAGAATGTGGTGCAATACGTCAAGCGCCGGCGTCGATCGCAGACCGCCCGATAACGATAGGAATGGGATAGGAGGATAACTTTAGCGATATCGAGAGTTTGGTTGGTAAAATCTACTACCTAACTAGCACAAGGATTGATAGTGTCCTGCTAGAAGTATAGTGGTTGCAGAAGAGCTGCCCAGCGCGTTATGCAGATAAACGAGTTGGCTTTTTAGGGTTCCGCTCCCTAATGTACCAGATGTGCCAGATTGTAGTGAATTGATTGCCAGTGAATGAAAACTCCAATGTCATAAGAAGTGGTAGATTTATTCTATTGTTAACTTAAGTAACATGTATTGTTATAGTTGTAGGATAGGTAACCTAGTACAGAACCTAGGGCGGACTGCGTGGCTATCGCACCCTGATATTCTCCTAGCTTGCTAACACGTGAAGACTGCGGGGTTATCGCACAGATGTAGCGACCTGACTTTGAGCAGACTGCGGAGCCAGCTCGCTTCATTGCCAGCTCGCTATCGAATACCCGATGTATTTTTGTTGCCTCTATGACAACAAACACTAAAAACAGAAGAAAATAAATATTTTAGGGGGGCGTCGTATTCGTATGAGGATACGACAAACGTGATTTTTTTGTAGTTTTTTTTTTCTCGATTTTTGTGTCTAATATTGTATATAATGGTACGGAACCCTTCGTGCGCGATTTTTTTATTGGTTTTATTTTTTTATTTTATATGGAAAATACTTTATTTAATGTACAGAATGCATTCAAAAGCTCCTGTTAAGTTAAACAACCTATTTTAAGAGAGGCTCGCTCATTCAACGAATAAAAAATTATATCCGTGTCACCGTTAATAGATGATGGTAAGCCAAATTTATATCAATATTGTTCCAATACAACAAGGATTTAGTTTAGACACTAATAAGTGATTCATATAGGTACGAGCGATTTCATTTATTTTCTAAAAATCTCTCTAATTAAGTAATTCTTGCTGCTGGACATATGTCAACGTTTTCAGCCAAGTTAAGAGAGCTATGTAACGAATGTAACGTGACCAATTAATTAACGATCGGTTGACATTGTGGCGATTGTGGCAAAACCCGTCATGGTTATGAAAACCACGAAGGAGGCCTATGTCCTGCAGTGGGCGTCTAATGATGATGATAATGATATTGTTCCCCGAATCAATAATACATTTTAAGATCATTCCACAGAGAGTTTAGGCGCCCCTTGAGAAAAAAACTGTAAAAATCAATAAAAACCGGTAAAAACCGATTGCAGAAATGTGGCACAGGGCGCTATGCAGAGCAGCAGCTGCAAGACTTAATTTGTAAGGAACACAAGTTATGAAACTGAACAAAAGTATGTCAATGCATAATAACCTTTGCCAAATAAAGTCCTGAGATGAAAGTCTATATTTAAACCATCGTCATTATTCGTCTTTATTACTTATTTTTATTACATTTGGCCGCTGACAGTACTGATATTTTTCTGAAATCAATTCTCGTACTTTTTTTTAAACTTCTTTAAGCTACCAAGCGTACCATTTCGATATTTCGTGGTTAATTTTCTAAGTAAATATATTCCCAACACTATCCAACTAATTTTATCGGTTATGATTTGGAATGTTTCCGCAAAAATACAAAATAACATAAATAAAGTATGGAATTCATGTATTTTGTTAAGACATATTTTTAATAAGGCCAAATTTTCAATAAATTTTTGGGGTAAACTTTTTAAATTTTCCTAAGGTCTTTAGGTTTTAATAATATTTTAGCCACACACATGCTAGTACAAACGGCGGTGGTAGCCTAATGGTTAGAACCTCGGACTCGGAAGTGGCGGCCTTCTCTCAGAGAGAGAGTATGGGCTTAATCACCACGCGTGCCCACCGCGGATTGGCGATTTCAAGCGCTTGACGTATGTGAATAGCTCAGACAGGTTTCCTCATGATGTTTTCCTTCACCATTAGCGAGTGGTATTGCTACTATAACTTCACAAATGTACATAACTTAAGAGAAAAGTCATAGGAATCGAACCTGGGTCTCCCGCTTCAGAGTCCAATGTTCTACCCACTAGGCTACCACCGCTTCTGTATTTCTGGAATATTAAGAGGTAGACAGTTGTAACTTTCACAGACTGTGTGGATTGTCAAAGAAATAATAAAAGAAATAGTATACTTCGAGTTTCATGTTTTTGTCTCACAAATGCTGGGGTTGAAAATTGGGGTGGAGGTTGAAAACGTGGTATTTTATTGGCAATTGGTAGCAATGGCCGCATTGAGCAGAACTAATCGCTGACTAATCGCTAAGTTATTGATTACGCGTCCGATTAGATAGATAGATAGATAGATAAAACCATTTATTTGCATTTCCACACACACATAGGTACAGAACAAATAAAGAAAATTACAAAGCAAAGCAAAATCGTACAGCAAGTAGGCACCCAAAAAGAGTAACAGAAATAAGCAAACACAAATCAATAGACAATACGAGAGAGCATTTTGTGGGTGTGGTAAAAGCAAAGGGGCTCTGACTCAGCATATGCTGGAGAGGCAGACCACTCCAGCGCTGGTCTTCCGTCAGTACCCAATTACTATTTTCGATAGATTCTGCCGAACGCGCTTTTGCCCTTGTTTTGTTTGGACATCTCTAAAGTTCAATAAACCGCGAAAATGACAGCAACAAACATACAAGTTTGTTTACGTTTGACAGCAACTTCAATGTCCGTAACGAAAGTCAAATGCGATGGAAAAAATGGCGTCCGATTGCTGTAAATCGCTGTCATTCATCGCGTTTTTGTGTGCGTTCAGCAGATAATTTGTAATCGATGACTCATCGATGCGTTCTGCTAAATGCGGCCGATATGTTAGCGGCTAACCGCCATTTTTTTGTCATCGTAACATCATATGACAGCAAGACACACCTACATCCTCATTGCCTGTTATTTGACATCTACTTTATCAAATTTAGTCGAGCTCTTTGGCGTGGTCCTATGTAAACGTACTCATATTCTTACACTGGGTGTTTAAAAAATGTGCAATTCCTCAAACCCGTCAATTAGACTTTGTGTTTTACAACAACTTTTGTTTCAACAATCAGATTGGTTCTTGAAATATCAGGGTTTATTTAATTAAATTTTCGCTTAACAGCACTCCAACAATTGATTGTTGAAAAAGAAATTAACAATGTTGAACCCTGTAAAGTTATGTACAAAAAACAAAAGCCTCAAGTTTACATAACTGCGGTAGACAGTTGAGTAAAATTGGAACGCTGAAAAGAAGAATACGTCTGGATTTGGCGTGAGCAATTAGTTCTCAGATCTGTTGTTTGTATTACTTTAATAATAATAACTTCCACACAATACAATCACTTGACCTGTTCCCAAACTAAGAAACTACGGTTCAATATTCATCATAATCAGCCATTTGACGCCCACTGCAGGACACGGGCCTCTTTTGTGGTTTTCATAATCGCCACGCTTGGCAGGCGGGTTGGCGATCACAGTATGCGGTTAGAATCTCATGAAAACGCTGCTACCAGTCTCCTGGTAATTGATCTACTTAGTCGCCTTCTATGACATCCACGGAAGGAAATGGAGTGACGCTATACTTAATCCGGCGCCACACGGAACCGTTCTTTATTAACATTGTAAAACTACGTACATTACGTAACTTAAACTCACGCATATATGCCGGAGGGATGGGCAGAGACCAGGGTTTGTCGCTTGACCCGATCTTGACAAACCTCTTTCGCTCGCTGCATGCACGCTGTTTTCGGGTAATTTCTATCTTGCCCTTCACTAATACATCTCCTATTTGTTTTTTTAAACTAGTGTGGCATTACAAGGCTATAAAAGCTTACATTATATCCATCCCGTAATCACACGTAGCACGTACATATAATTTATATTTCCTACGTGACACAATTATGTAAATTAAATTCAAAGCGTGGGGCCGTTCGCATTTTAATCTCATTGAGTCCCCTCTATGATGGGCTCTACTTGATTATTGCATTGTCTGTCAAGAAACTTATTGCTTTTTATTGGACAAAACGACCAAATATCTATTCATCAACAGAGTAGTAGGCTTTTTAACATCAATATACTTAAGAATATGTGCAAACGCAAACCATCGCAGGCGGGGCGGTCGAGAAGACGATCATACCCCCGATCTCGATAAGTTAGCCGGCGTGGTCAGTGGTGGCAAACGAGGTCTTTGGCCTGCAGTAGGACACACATGTTATCGAGGATACATAAAAAATAATATATTATTACTTAATGACTGACACTTATGTCCACCGGAATTGTATTGCAGATAAACGAACCTCTAACGACTAGCCAGTCTTAAACAGATGATATGCAATAACCATCAGAACATGCTGTTTTCTGGCTCTACACCTGACACTAGTAAACACTAGGGAAAAATCATGTTATATTTAATAACAGATTTTATTAAGTATTATTAATTACACTGTTGCCCGCGACTTGGTTCGCGTGGTAATTTTGATGTGTATTTTTTCGAGATAAAAAATAGCCTATGTGCTAATACAGAGTATAATCTATCTCTGTGCAAAATTTCGTTTGGATCCCTTCTGCTGTTTTTGCGTGAAAGAGTAACAAACATCCATCTATGCATACAAACTTTCGCGTTTATAATATTAGTAAGGATGCGGATGCGAATTTTATTATCTCAAAATTCCTTGTGTGACTGATGCGATAATTCGCAAAATACTCAATATTGATTACGTTCCTCAGTCGTGAAACTAAAAAAAAAAATATTTCCCTACTGTTGAATAGAACATCTAATAGTTTTACGTGAAGTGAATTTTTTTACTACTGATTTTACCCTGGTCTCTGCTTGCCCCTCCGGAATACAGTAGTCGGTTTATGTAAAATATGCTAAATTTAAAAACTCAAAAGACATCATATTCTGACTATTAAGAGGTTTAATTACTGAGAGTAGGTTACGCTATTCCTAGACTAAACTAAAAGTGTAATTTGAAATTAATTGCGAAAAACTTCAACCAATTTGTTCCCTTACACTGGCTTCCATTTTTAGGGTTCCGTACCTAAAGGGTAAGGGACCCTATTATTAAGACTCCGCTGTCCGTCTGTCTGTCTGTCTGTCACCAGGCTTTGTCTCATAAACCGTGATAGCTAGACATATGAAATTTTCACAGACATTGTATTTCTGTTGCCGCTATAACAACAAATACTAATACAGAATAAAATAAATATTTAAGCTGGGCTCCCATTTCTTGCTCGATATTAATAACGGCAACAGGTAACGCTTGAAATATTCAAATTTTGTATAGATAATGGTACGGAACTCTTCGTGCGGGAGTCCGACTCGCACTTGGCCGGTTTTAACTCTCAGTATTGAGAAACTTCCACTGCTCGAGGAAAACTTACATTTTTATTGCGAAACTTCCATGTTGGATTGACCCAAGATTTCTTTGTAGAAACACGAGTAAATAAGACGGTGAAGTGCAATATATAAATCACTTTTGAGTGACGAAACCTGCGGGTGTATTTTGTATCGATTATTATTCATTTCTTTGTTTGTATTTTAAATCACTTTTACAAAATAGTCTAAAAATAAACGTCAGTACATAGCGCCACATTGCTTTTCTGACGGCAAAGTGAAAAACTAAAAAAAAGTGGATGTTAGGTTATTGTTACCTAACAATTAAATTAAATTAAATTAAATTTATATTTAATTGAATTGAAACTTATGAAATTGTGGTTGTTTGGAAGAGATCGCTCTGAGCAATAAGACCGCCAATTGTACACCACTACTTAGATATAAGAAACTATTTGTAATTTTGTCAATTTTGTCTTTCACCTGGTTGTGCAATAAAGTGTTCTCTATATCTGTCTATATCTATCTTTACAACGTCAGCGCGCTATGGACTGGTAACTTTCAGCATTCTACTGCCACGAAGGTCCTTTACGGAGCGTAAGTGTAAAATTTTGAATACATTTTTCAATTTTCAATGCATTTTCTTAAAGAAAAGTCAATCTAGAAGAGTTAGTAGTAAGTAATTTAAATAAAAAAAAAAATCTTTTTTTATATCTTCTAAGACTTGCATGTTCGGTTTATAATAATACATGCATTATATTTCAGATTCTCTTTTTTTTTTGTACATCCATCTACCGACTATATTCTTGCTGCAATCCATTCCATCCAAAGGTTGTCTGGAAGAGATCGCTCTAAGCGATAAGACCGCCAATCGTATACCACCACTTAGATATAATAAACTATTCACCTGGTTGTGCAATAAAGTGTTCTCTATCTATCTACTAGGTTTTCTCTTTTCTGCAAAAATGTGCAAACGGAAAGTGTCGAAGCTACTGATTCTATAAACAATTAAGTCGGAAGTTTTTTCGTAACAATAAAACACATACATAAGTAGCCTGCACACGACCCACTGCAATGAATATGGGCTTAACCACCACGAGATCCCACCGCCGATGGGCGATTCCTAACTTTCACACCCGATTTACAAGATTATTAAAAAAAAATGCGGTTTTAGAGAATGCTATTTATAACAACTTTTTTGTTTGTTCAATTTATTTATTTTCTGCTTTATATTAATAGTACATTATTGCAAAGGCAGCGAAATAGACAATTGCAGGTCGAGTATGAGTTTGAAGGCCGAGCCGCGGGCGAGGACTTCAATGATACGAGACAGGCAATTGCCATTTCGGCCGAGGCATATATAGTGCTTTTCTTAAAAAAATGCAAGGAATTAAAAAGGGGCGCCTTTAACATAATAAATTTTCTTTTGATTTTGCTGGAAGTAGGTTTTCCATCGCTAATTTAGCTTCCGATCTTAAATCTGGTGGAGTGCAGTCAATGTTCATTTCATTTTCACTTTCAGAATCATCGGAACTCATTTTAATTATTTTATTAACAAAATAACAACGAACTCCGCTTTACCGTCAATTTTTATTTTTATTTTACAGTTTGTGCCGAAAGGTAAACGCATCTGTGGGTATACAGCCACGAGAACGCAATGTGTACGATAAATGAAAGAGTTCTAAATTCAAACAGCACACCGTTTCATACAACATTGCCCGCGCGCTCTTCGTTCCAAATTCAAAGAACGTTTTTGGTTTTTCAGTCTACGTAAATAGGTATGATACTTCGCGTGTTCTTTATTCAAAAGTAATGACAATATTTCCGCGCATGTTTAAGTAAAGTAATTTAGTGACACTGTTGTAATATTGACAATAAATAAAATCGTAGTACTTAATAGAACAGACGTTTTTTGTACGTTGTTAAGGCGACAAAACGCGGAGTGTTCCGATTTAATCAATTTTATTTAAGCCCTTACATTTCGAAATATAAGTATCTGAAAAAAAAACTAGACTAAACTATAAGTAACAGATTGGAAAATATCGTAAAACACAAAATGAAGAAGAGGAAAAAGAAAGACATTTATTATACCAACAAGACACATCACAGAAACAAAATAAGCAGATAGGTAACATAATATGCACAAAAACCGAAAGAAAACTAAATACGCAACATACAAAACGAATAATTAAAACAGGACCATAGACATCTATGGTAATTTTAATCTAATTTGGGTATTGCAGAAATTGGTAATTTTATAAATAACCTTGTATATTAATTAAATTCATGCAAAGCAATGACGACATTGAATTTAACGTGCAAACTCTCGTGTTCACTTAGGGCATTGCAGACGCTACAAACCTATTCAAACTCCTTGCAGTGGACAACGGACAGACGAACAAACAACAAACAGCGTACGTTTGTGCAGACAATCGGCGTATTTGCGCAAACAACTGCGATCTCTGGTTCGATTTCCTTAAGCGTACAGGAGGTTTGTTGCTCGAACTGCGGCACTTTATTTCGTTTTTGGCGGAGGACATTTTAGGGACGTTTCTGACGACATTTCAGGCCAACATGCTTTGACTTCAAAACATTAGAAATGATACATTTATATTAGGGGTTAAAGTATGCAATTGCCGTTTTATTGCAATAGGTTCTTTGAATTGACATAGAATCTTCATGGTTTGAGGTTTTCGAATGAAACTTTTTTTCAAATAGTTTCTATGATGTTCTTTTTTTCAAAAATGTGAAACATTTGAATATCGACTTTCAATTGTTTTTGTTATTCAATTTAGACAAGAAAGATGGATACTGCACCCATTTTTCGTATTTTTTTATTTTATTGATTTGACGCAAGTGAGTCAATATTGTGGGTAAGGTAACGTTAAACCATGCCGCTAATTCCTGGGTAGTTTGACTAGGGTCGGCTTCCACAATCTCTCTTAATTCATCGTTATTCACCTGTGTGGGCGGTCTTCCTCGTGGCTCGTTCTTTAAGTCGAAATTTCCATCACGAAAGCGTTTAAACCAAAATCGCACGGTGCGTTCATTAGTAGACCCCTCTCCAAACGCAGCATTGATATTGCGGGCTGTTTCTGCCGCGTTAGTTCCGCGTCGGAACTCGTATTCAAAAATCACTCGAATTTTCGCAGTATCCATCTTTCTTGTCTAAATTGAATAACAAAAACAATTGAAAGTCGATATTCAAAATTTCACATTTTTTAAAAAAAGAACATCATAGAAACCTTTTGAAAAAAGTTTCATTCGAAAACCTCAAACCATGAAGATTCTATGTCAATTCAAAGAACCTATTGCAATAAAACGGCAATTTCATACTTTAACCCCTATTATATGGTTGCTGAAATAATTCCCACTCCGTACACATATCTCCCTCAAAGAAAGCCCCCAATAAGTACAAGTTTCAACCCTCAATCGCTCATTCCTCTAATTGGTCACGTGTCTACACTTGCTCTAAGAGCTCTCCTCATCGGAGTGTTTTGCTTCGAGTGTGCATAGGCCTTTACGCATTCCGAGCTTTCTGAGGTGATGCATCTGAGTACGTGTCTTAACATACCCCAATCTAAACATACAATGCGAATTACTAAGTCACTGTCATTACACATATGCAGCCTATGTACGTCCCACTGTAGGGCAGGGGCCTTCTCTCAGAGAGAGAGTATGGCCTTAAACGGCGATTTCAAGCGCTGAGGTATATGAATAGCTCAGGCACTACAGGACCAAATCAGGTAAAATTTGGTAGGACGGTGTAATCCTGTGACCTAAACACAGATTTGCAAAGTAAATAAATATTTTTTTAAATAAAGGTCATTTTCGGGAGACAAATTATAAAATAAAAAAAAAAGTTTTTCAAACCTTAATGTGTCATAATTATATACCATACAAAAAAACTCTAAAAATTTACATCACTTGCAGTCCCATCATTTCGATGTACAAAACCTAACTGGAAAGCGGGTTGCTCGGGGCTGCAAGTGACGTAAATTACTTCAGCCAGATGTCGCTGCGTGTACGTAATACAGAGAAGTTTGTAAAGGGGTTCGAAATTTCGCCGATGCCTGCGCTTGCCCATTAGCGCAGTTGGGAGAGCGCTGGCACGGTTAGCCAGAAGTCGCGGGTTCAAGTCCCGGCATGGGAGGAATTTTTAGCCTCTAAATAGGTTTTTAAAATTGCCTTCAGCACGGATTCATGCAACAAAAATAATATAACCACAAATTTAACTATTTTACAAATATTTTTAAGATACTCATTTTTAACTAATTGTGTACGAAAACTTCTAAATATCTCAATTAATGTTCTGACTTTAAACTAGGATGGCAACACAAACAAGGATAACACAATGATTGAGATCATTTAAAATCCAAATCAAAATGTTTTTATACAAAATAACACAGAAATTGCTACATATTGAACGTTTCGAGTTAAGCTAGCCATTTCAAAATTTCAATCGTTGTGGAGAAAAAAAGGACATAGAAACTACAAACTTAGTACCTATTTAAACAATATATTCATTTTGTTTAAAGACAGTTACTTCCAGGAGTAAAACACATGATCTCTACGTTCTATTATAATTATAAGCGCTTAATTGATACGCCAAGGCAATCTACGGACATCCCTTTAAGAAAGAACACTTATTTCCCCTAAAATCTTCAAAGAAAAGGGGAGACGGGCATGGAAATGGAAATTTCAAGAGCACTCCGCTCCGTACTTGATTCAGCAATTTAGAGCTTGCGGCACGTTGCGAAAAGATCGAAATTCAATTTTGCGTGCACATAAATAGAATATGCACTCTATCAAGAGAATGAGGTTTATTTATATAGATACGGAAATTCCCTAAAGATAGAGCACTTGGTGGAGCTCTGGAAACGACTCGTGAAGGCGGATAATAGGTCTGTAATAGATATTTCATCCACAAGAAGTCCACTGCTGGACATAGGCTTTCGCATTTATAATTAGGACTCAGTAAATATCTATTATTATCGGCAAGCGCAGCGTAGGACTACCGGCCACAAGATGGACAGATGACCTCGTCCAAGTGGCAGGAAGACGCTGGATGCAAGCCGCTTCCAACCGGTCTTTTTGGAAATCCATGGAAAAGGCCTATGTTCAGCAGTGGACTTCTTTTGGCTGATTGATGATGTACTTCCTTACACCGAAAGTCTTCTCCTTGTTACGATTGATTATATTGTTCCATTTTTATTGTTACAGGTAACAGGTCTGAATATTTTAGTTAACACGCAATGCCCGTTGCTTGTATAACATACGTTCGTGTGCTGTGGAAATTAAATCAGTGATTATGTAGCGATTTTAAGAAGTTTCATGAACTTTTTTATTATGTCTGGTGTACAATAACTACATTAGCCTTTGGACATTTCATTTCTACAGGACGACACCTAGGTATGGGTGTCAACGCCAATTTTTATAATTGGTATAGGGGACCAAATATGGGATGTATAAGCAAATGGCAAGATAAAATTGTTGTTGGCATAAACGGGGCCATGCATCTTTAGCGACTACAAAAATTGTTACCATAAAGTTTGAAGCTTACAGTTTAAAATTTTTCACTGTGTGAGAACGCAGTGTTGGCGCCCGCAATTTACCACCTGTAAGCAGTACACTGCCTTCTGATTACTGCTAGGCGTGTATAATTTAATTAGTGTAGTGGCAAAGAGACTGTATTACAAAGACTTTATCACGTAAACCGACCCGGACGCACCTAGGACGGTGACGCAATAGTTCAGGGTTGCCACTAGCAGCGCATCTACATTAAATAAAAATATCCAATATTCTAAAAGCGTGGAAGATTGTGCCACCGTGATTACGTAGCGAGTTTTTTTTTTCTCCAATTCATTTATATATTTATTGATACTTTTATGGCACTTAAATTAAAGAAAATCGTACAATGCGGCGGACTTAATGCCATAAGCATTTTCTACCAATCAACCGCAGGAGTTAAAAGAGATTTGGTTGACGTTGGTAGGTAGAGGTTGGTATTTATTGCGATGAATTACAGTAACAAGGTCTAAGGTAATTACTACGCATACGTGCGTAATTTTACTGGGAGCAGCATGGCAATACCATAATAAAAATATTATCAATATAGAATGAAATTAAATTTGTTAGGCTATGATATGAGCTGATGTATATTCAGGATACACCTACCGCTACACGTTCCTGAGGCACTTATGATAATATAAATATTAATTTCCAATCAACCAAAAATATCTTCAATTATAATCTCGTTACTCTCAATACTTCTTGATTGCACTGACTAGCACTAATTTCTTCCGTTTCCGTCTATATATAAGCAGCCTATGTAGGTACGTACCACTGTAGGGCACAGGCCTTCTCTCAGGTAGACAGTATAAGCTTAATCACCACGCGTGCCCTCCACGGATTGGCGATTTCAAGCGCTGAGGTATGTGAATAGCTCAGACACTCAGGTTTCCTCACGATGATTTCTTTCACAGTTAGTGAGTGGTATTGCTACTATAACTTCACAAATGTACATAAATTAGAAAACAAAGTCATAGGTGCCCATGCCCGCACTCGGAATCGAACCTGGGTCTCTCGCTTCCCAGTCCAATGTTCTAACCACTAGGCTTCCACCGCTCACTAGGGTACTATTACAATAAAATAAAATAATAGGGTAAAGTACAATTACTGTAAATTCTAAGAAAACTTGGAACTCGGACTCGGAAGCGAGAGACCTAAGTTCGATTCCCAGTGCGGGCATGTACCTATGACTTGGTTTTCTAAGTTATGTACATTTGTGAAGTTATAGTAGCAATACCACTCGCTAACGGTGATGGTAAACATCGTGAGAAAACCTGAGTGTCTGAGCTATTCACATACCTCAGCGCTTGAAATCGCCAATCTGCGGTGGGCACGCGTGATGATTAAGCCCATACTCTCTCCCTGAGAGAAGGTCTGTGCCCTACAGTGGGTAATACTCTAGTGGTTCTGGTGATGCTACGAAAAGATAGGTGATTAAATGTGCCCTGTTGATCTTGGCTTCGTTGCCCAGATTTTGCTTGTAAGCGGCAATTGACTTCAGTATTCTAGTAAGAGTGTCATACAACACTAATACAACAAAAAGCTTCGAAAAGATAGATAAAGCCCTGCTCGATTTGGCGGAGGTACTTGCCGTACCCCAGATTTTAGTCATAAGTGGCAACCCTACTCCAGTATTCTAGCTGAAGTGTCGTACGAGACTAATAAATTTACATTACCAAGCCGCTATAGGGCATAAGTTAATAAATTACCATGAGAAGGTAAGTGCATTTTGTGAAGTTAAACGCACGCGTGGTCCTTGAGTGTTTTTATATTAAAAACCAGGATGAAACGAAGTTGATTAAACTTGCTCTGGAGTTTGTGCCGATATTAAAAAAAAAGAGACACTGTAGTTTAAATCAAAATAGGGGCTTTCTTCTTCCTGTGCCTCTGCACTAATGGAGGTTAGCCATCATCTCTTTATATTATTTTTCATTTCATGAAAAGCGAAGTGGGTCTTCGACGCTGGCTGTATCCTGCCATCATCATCAGCCATTTGACGCCCACTGCAGGACATAGGCCTCCTTCGTGGTTTTCATAACCGTGAGGGGTTTTGCCATTATCGCCACGCTTGGCAGGCGGGTTTGCGATCGCATTATGCGGTTGGAATCTCAGGAAGACGCTGCTGCCCATCTCTTGGTAATTAATTTCCTTAGTAGCCTTTTACGACATCCACGGAAGGAAATGGAGTGACTCTATTCTTAATCCTACGCCAGACCACCCTGCCATATACATTCCCTAATGTTGCCCCACACCCTCTTCCCCTCAATCTAATCCATCATAATAACTTGAAGAAGTCGGTACCTATCGTGTCGAAGCACGTACCCTAGATAACTAATCTTCGTCTTCTCTATGGTCAACAAGATGTTCTGATTGGCGCGTCTTAAGAGGCCACCTAGCGCCACAAATGGAAAATATGATATCTTTTTAGGGTTTCGTACCCGAAGGGTGCCAAACGGGACCCTATTACTAAGACTTCAGTGTCCATGTGTCTGTCTGTCTGTCACCAGGCTGTATCTCATGAACCATGATAGCTAGGCTAAGAAATAAAAAAATATATTTAACATTCCGGACCCGTGGCACCCCTAATATTCACACAATATTTAGTTCTATATTTGCTTCAAAAATAAATAATTAAATTAAAGTAAAATAAATATTCAAGGGGGGCTCCCATATAACAAGCATGATTTTTTGTCGTTTTTTCTCGATCTTTGTATCTAATGTATAGATAATGGTACAGAACCCTTCGGCGTCGGATTAAGAATAGCATCACTCCATTTCCTTCTGTGGATGTCGTAGAAGGTGACTAAGGAAATACATTACCAGGAGACGGGAAGCAGCATCTTCCTGAGATGCCAACAGCATACTGCCATCGCCAAACCGCCCTGCCAAGCGTGGCGATCTATGTAGGTTAGGAAAACCATGAAGGAGGCCTATGTCCTGCAGTAGGCGTCGGGTGGCTGATGATGATGATTATGATGATGAACCCTTCGTGCACGAGTCCGACTCGCACTTAGCCGGTTTTTTACTCTTCACGATCGTTTTGTTTTTACTTTTGTTTTCTTGATTATCTTGTATTTTGTTCGTTCACCTACGTGAGTGCTTTACGTTTCTATGATAATTTAAATAAATATCTTCTTTCTTTGAAAAAGTGTCACGCCAATCTCTCAATCATGTTAATAGAAATTTTTAGGACCCATTATCCACAACCTAGGATCACTTACCTACCTGCTGCAGCAGTACTTATCGTCTCTGTGCTCAGACGTGGACAGACAGACAGATGCACGGACACTATAAGGGTACTTGTAGACTACGGAACCATAAAAAAACTGTGATCATTCTACTATAAACGAAGAACTTATAGGGAAGAGCGGGTGATCGTGCTCCTCCAATATAAAGGGAAATTTCCCGCCAGGCAGATAGTATGCCTGGGGACGGCCGGTCCGACTGATGTGAAACATTTTGCTTGCGCGATGCCGGAATGTTGGAATTTCTAGTGCGCGCGCAGAGTTGACATGTGCTCGCTACAAACTTTAATAATAACTATAAAATAAACAAGCCACTTTGCCTTCACTCCAATCTGTTCCTAAATATGACTCTGTTTATAGTTAAAGCAACTAGTTAGTTTCACAATGTAACTCAAACGAGTAACAAGCCAACTTTTTGGTGACCCAAGGCACCTTGAGATTTGTATGAATCTTGAGATCACCAATTTAACAAGAATATGGTCAGGGCATCGTCACCACATACTGGAAACTTCAAGCTGAAATTGCGCTACACCTGTCGACTTTAATACAGCATCGGAGAGTTCTCTTGACGGATAGCCAGCAATTTGGTTTTACTAAAGGGAGGAAGACAACAGACGCCAGAGTTATGTTACTTAAACATATTTTCAGCACGTCGGAGGATCGCAAGGATGCAGTAGGCATATTTTGTGATTTATCAAAAGCATTTGATTGTGTAGACCACGAAACGCTACTCCTAAAGTTAAAACACTACGGAATAAAGGGTGCAGGTTTAGATCTTTTAAGATCGTATTTAGAAGGAAGGGTCCAAAAAGCAGACGTAAATCGTATTAAATCCTCGGGTTCACTTGTAAAAATAGGAGTCCCGCAGGTATCTATCTTAGGGCCTTTTTCCTAGTCTATATAAATGATTTACCGTTTATGGTACAAAAAATGTCTGAGATAGTGTTATTTGCTGATGACACGTCACTTATTTTTAAAATAAGGACACAAGAAAATAATCTTGACGATGCAAATAATGCTCTCTCGCAAGTACTAGATTGGTTCACAGCAAATAATCTGCTGCTAAATTCTAAAAAGACAAAATGCAAAAGTTTTCTTTACCTAACGTACGAGTAGTTGAGAACAACATAGTAATTGGACATGAAAAACTAGAATTTGTAGATGATACTGTATTTCTGGGCATCACAATTGATGCAAAACTACAATATGGGGTTCACATATTGTAAAATTAGCACACAGACTTAGCTCTGCAGCATATGCAGTGAAAAGAATTAGGGAACTCACTGACGTTGCAACTGCTAGGCTTGTTTATTTTAGTAACTTCCATAGTATTATGTCTTACGGTATACTACTATGGGGCCGGGCAGCAGACATTGAGACTATCTTCATCTTGCAGAAGAGAGCCATCCGATTTATTTACAAGTTAGGTAGTAGGGATTCGCTAAGAGATTTCTTCCAAGAAACCAACATCTTAACAGTTGCATGTCAATACATTTATGAAAATATTATGTACGTTAGAAAAAATATCAAAGACTTCGAAAATGTTGGTGGCATGTTAATACTAGAAAAAAACATAAAGTTGGTGGTAATGTTAATACTAGAAAAAAACATAAATTGTCATTTCCACTATTTAGACTTGCAAAAGTTAACACATCCTTTATGGGGCACTGTATATGGTTCTACAACAAAATTCCTCAAGATATATTAGAGTTACCTCCAACGCGATTTAAAAAATGTGTTAAGCACATTCTGTGCAAAAAGGCTTACTATAACATCAAGGATTATTTAGAAGACAAAGATGTTTGGCATTAAATAGTAGATTAATATTATTTAAAGGACGATTGTGACTAGTGTTCAACACATTCATGACTAATATTTTAAGTTGAAAACTCTGTTAATTAAGTTAAAACCTGTTTTGAAAAGAATAAATGTGGAGTTTCTTTGTTAGCTTCTTCTCCACATAATCCATTAATTGTGAAACTAACAACTTTGACGTTCATTAAGTAAACATTCTGTTTTTACAATGAATAAAAATATTTGAATTGAATTGAATTGAATTGGATTTTGATATTTGCTCTAGCGAATATATGGACAGCTTTTGATATTTACTGCCTGCTTCGTTGGTTTCATGTCTGATTACCGGGCTGGAGGTCGTGCGTTCCATCCCCATTAGGGCCGCCGGACATTTGTACAAATTATGGCCTCGGTCTTTCCATGTTTGTGATATCCCTAGTAACCTTAGCACAGGGTATCCTAGTTTTAGACCAATACAAGTGATTGTGTTGTGTGGAGATTATTATTAACATTTCGGAGTCAGGCCCCTGGCTGAGGTCCACACTAACCTTTGTCCTGTTCTTAGCCACCACTCTGAAAGCGCAATCAAGCAACAAAAACTCGCCTGTGTGTGTCGGAAGTTTACCCTGTTATTTTCAGCGCAACGTTTCTATACCGCACGTTCGGAAACTAACTTGACACTTTTGAGCGCTCGTTCACAAACTAATTGGGAAGTTTATTATTCCGTGGTCTACTAGTCATGCGCTCGCGTTTTTGCCTATGAAAAGACGGCGCCAACTAAAACACTATCTAAACAGTACAATCCTTTACAATTCTTTCTAGGAAATAAAAGTATTCTTTTCCCCACGCCTAAAGACGCCTAAGCGTGGGAACGGAAAAAAAATTGGTCTTATGTATTGTTTTATGAAACGCACCATGCGGAGGTCCTGTTTTACGTAATGGTATATTTTATAATTTTTTTGTTTACAGTACTATTCGCTATCATTTAGGTATTTGTTCGTTGTGTTACTAACGTTTGATTTCGAGAAATCTAAAAAACAGAATAATACTTCCAGTAGATGTTTAGTTTTTGCAATACATACGTAAAAAATTGCGTAATCACGGATAAGGATAAAAATATAAGATAGATAATCACGGTTACTCGTGTACTAGCTCATATTGCCATGCGGGCTAAGTGAATGGAACATAAAATGTTGAAATACTTAAAAAAAATTAAGTGTAAATATGTAAACATGTCAAAGGTCCATGGAGAGTAGCATGTCAAACCTAAATCTTAAAGACAAAGTCCGAAACGAAGATATCAGATCAAGAACCAAACTAACTGATATCCTGCAGAGAATTGACAGTCTGATGTGGAGGTGGACCGGCCACATGCTGCGATGCAAGTAGGAAAAATGGAGCAAAGAGGTAACTAACTGGTGCCCAAGGGGAAACGCAAGGAAGCGCGGGAGACCATGCAGGAGATGGGAGGACGATATAAAAATGACAGCAGGACCACATTGGAGAAGGGTTGCTAATAACAGAAGCCAGTGGAAGTCGTTGGAGGCCTATGCCAAGAGGCACACTGAAGTTAGGGACATACCTAATATAAAAATAATAATAAAAACTGCATGCAATTTTTAATTAATTAATATTATAATTCATTCAAATAATTAAGTAGTAATTTAATAACAAATCTAAATAGCAGTGCTAATTTAGACTTAAGCATTTGAAATGTAACTAACTCTAGAAATGTCCTCTAATTCAGAATAAAGGGCTATTTATTATCAAGAGGTCGTTGAATATTTACTTCTGCCTGGATCGTGGCAAGTGGCAGCCCTGGTCTCTGTCTTACCCTGTGGGATATAGGCGTGAGGTCATGTATGTATTTACTTCGGGAATTCGTGAATTAAGAAACCGGCGCTTGAGTAGATTTAGTTTTTGCCTGTAACTATCCTAGAAGTAGCCTTTTTTTAACCTACTGCGGCAGAGTCCAAAAGGAGATTAATGTAGGTTAATCTCAGTTTGTATGTATAGATGTATATCCGATTGTATGTACCCTCACGATTTTAAAAACCTATTTACAGGCAAAAAATTCCACTTGAACCCGCGACCTCTGGCTAACCGTGCCAGCGCTCTCCCAACTGAGCTAATGGGCAACTGCAGGCATCAGTGAAATTTCGAACTACTCTTTACAAACTTATCTGTATTACGTACAGGCAGCGACGTCTGGCTGAATTAATTTACATCACTTGCAGCTTGTGTTAGTATAACAAATTATATAATTTATTTGGTTAGAAAAGAAATTCTTGGACACAAACGCATGCTGTAAGCAGCCTTGGTTCTGAAGTAGATAGTTGTTGCAGTACAGGAAGCAAAGTAACTTGGAGTCCCTTATGACTTCGTCAATCGTGTTAGGAGGTTTAGAGTTAGGATTTTTCCAAGTATAAATCTTTCTTCTATACAGAAGTACCTACCTATTTATTGACTTCGGGGAATTTTGTTATTAGTGGCCTTAGCTGGAATTTACTTAAAGCGTGGAAGTTTCCTGTAAAAGAACATTGAATCTACTGAGTCATTCTCTCAACGAAGTTTAATTTAGTTTAGTTCACTGTTCGAGGAGTAAGTTTTTTCGTCAATACGTAAACGTCCACGCTCCAAGTTGACTCTAGCTAAGTGTCTTTTTTATGTAGCCTATAAGATAAGATAAGATAAGAATATTCTTTATTGTATACCGGAAAAAATGTTACAGAAACAGCAACGACAAAAGAAAAGACACAATTATTGCTAATAGCAATTTCTTCCAGGCAAGCTCACACCTATACTTATATGACCTACTGCAGAGCACAGCCTTCTCTCAGAAAGACCGTGGATGGGCTTAATTACTAGCAAGTGACATTGCTACAACAACTTCACAAATTTATGTAACTTAGAAAACAAAGTCCTTGGTACATGCTGGGATTCGAACCCACGATCTCCCGAATGTGAGGCTGGCATTCTATCGCTGTGCTTTCACCGCTTACATTTACATATGACTCAGTTCTTATTTAATGTACTTTATTATGTATGTGAGATAGGCTAACGCTGCCACGGAACCAGGTGTAAATAAAATCATAGAATGCATATAAGCTTGAAAAACGAATTAAGTATGTATTCATACGGGTGGAGGAACGACGAAACTGTTAAGACGCTGTCATAAAAACTTTTCCATTTTAATTTTTAACGGAACAAAAGCGCTCATAGTTCCTTTACATTTTTACTCCTGTATTATTAAAATAATGTGAAACCCGAAAACCTGCGCTGCGATAATTAAATTGCAATATTAAAAAAAAAAAATTCCGAATTTTTTGTGTCATATTCAATGACCGCGTCCAGTACAGAAATGTGTGATTAACAAAAGAATTTATTGATAATTTAAAATTTTTACTTGTTTAAACACAGACGTACTTAAAAATGGTTTAATATTGATATTGCAAAATCGGCTTTCATGTACCTACAGCGTTATGCCAAAACATATTGTTAAAAAAGCAAGCGCCTATTGTTAGAAATCATTCAATCTAATAACTGGCGGCTGTTACAAAAATACACCCACTCCCGTTTTCCATGTTTTTCCACCCATTGAATATTATAACATAATTTCTATAACACACACTGGGTTCAGTAGATTTAGAAACAAACGATTGAGGGACTATCCGGTACTACGGAGCTATGTAAAAGAACGTACAATTTTTTTTCTACGGATATGTTAGAAGTCCTAGGACTTCGAATATTTTTTGACAAAATGGCCGTTTTCAACGTTAGTCGATTAAAGCTCTAGTTAATGGGCCCTGGGTTCTAGGCTGTAGGATTATTGAGATTTAGATTACATTAGATCTCTTTATTGTACACACCAGAAGAGGATTTATCAGGTGTACTTAATTACCTTAGTTCCCGACAATTCGGCAACATTCCGGTAACTGAAATGTTGCTGAAACGTCGGGAATAAAGGTAATTAAGCCTACGTTATAAGTAACCTGCTAACGTCGAAAGAAAATATCGCGAGGAAACCTGGGTGTCTGAGCTCAACGCCTAAAATTGCCAATCCGCGGTGGGTACGCGTGGCAATTGACCCCGTACTCTCTCTCTCTCTGAGAAGGTCTGTGTTCTGCCATGAGAAGTAAATAGGCTACATAAAAAAAATCGTAATAAAACTACGAGTATGTATATTTACTATGCACTTTTTCCTAAAATTTTACTTTACTTTTTCAGCTGAGAGGAACAGACTGACCTGCAAAAAGTGGTCAAGGGGTTTTTCGTTCGACCACAGGACCCTAATAAAATCGAGGCACGGAGTTGAGCCAGTCGATATCAGGCAGAAGGCATGAGCGCTTCTAATTTGCCAATCGCTGGAAAAACCCACTTTGGTCGAGCGCTTGTCGAAGGGAGCCAGCTAATCTTTTTTTTTAAATGTCCTACTATTGGGCAAAGGCCTCATCTTCTACTCTCATCTCTTTCTTAAGGTTATAATATAAAGTTTATTGGTACCTATGTATTATTCATTTCACTTTATTACAAATATAAATGCAAACTTTATTTTTATTTATCTTACTGCGTTAAAAGGCCGGCAGGCAGAATATTTTGGCATTATGGCATCCACTAGGACTTAGCACTCTGTTTCGGTATGAACAAAGCGATCTTCGGCCTTACGTCACCCCAACCATACGCACAACTAATCATATGGACAAGAAATAACATACAAAAAGACTGGCATAAGCTGGCAAATATAAATCATATGTGGGATATTTTTCAGCTAATTTTATACTAATGTGTCAGAATACAGAATTTTTTGTTAATAAGAGCTGACCATGCACCGGCTTTACCCACAACCTCAATCGCCTAGTCATCGATAGAAACAGATAATTTAGTAATTTAAATTTTGCTGATTCAACAAACTTCTGCACCCATAATATTACAGTTTGGGCATCCATGCAAGAATGAGTTGTTGCAGAAGTGCTGGACATACGTTCTTAGACATTAATGTAAATGTTCTTAGGCTTGATGGCACTTATGTTGCGTATCCATGACCTCTGCACTAGTGCATTTTATTCATTCGTTGATCTTGATTCAATGAAACTCCTTTCCCCACAAAATATTAGCCTTACAAAAAAAAACATCCATCTCGCATAACCACATCCTTAAACAAACGTGCCCGTAATACCAAGAGCGCGTTATGCCAACGAGGCGACTTCTAACTTTCGACTTTACGGATCGAATCTCTAATGATCCCCACTCATACAGTCACCGGTGCAGCGGATATCGAGATCAGGAAATGAACAGTTTAGAATCGGAGCCCTCCTTTTTATAAGCTTACGCAAGCGATTTGGCTTCTCGACGATCGGTGAGTTATTTGAGAGGATTTGGAAAAAAGTGATATCATTTATTTTCATTTTCTGACGATATTGTTCACAAAGTAACTTCGAATTCTTTCGAATTTTTTTATTGTTTTTAATATTTTTTGTTACAGCGGCAATAGAAATACATCATTTGTGAAAATTTCAACTGACTTGCTATCACGGTTCATGAGATACAGCCTGCTGACAGACAGACAGACAGACAGACAGACAGACAGACAGACAGACAGACAGACAGACAGACGGACGGACGGACGGACGGACGGACGGACGGACGGATGGACGGATGGACGGACGGAGAGACGGACAGTGAAGTCTTAGTAATAGGGTCCCGTTTGGCACCCTTCGGGTAAAAATAACCAAATTGCTTCAAGTATGCATTTACGGTGGCGCCAGGTTAAGTATAGCGTCACTCCATTTCCTCCCGTGGATGTCGTAGAAGGCGACAAAGGAAATAAATTACCAGAAGATGGGCAGCAGCGTCATCTTGAGATTCCAACCACATACTGCGATCGCCAACCAGCCTGCCAAGCGTGGCGCTTATGGCAAAACCCCTCATGGTTATGAAAACGTCCGTGCAGTGGGCGTCAAGTAGCTGATCATGATGATGATGCATTTACGGTGGCAACCTAGTGGGTAGAACATTGGACTTGGAAGCGAGAGACCCAGGTTCGATTCCCAGTGCGGGCATGTACCTATGACTTTGTTTTCTTAGTTATGTACATTTGTGAAGTCATAGTAGCAATACCATTCGCTAAATGGGAAGGAAAACATCGTGAGGAAACCTGAGTGTCTGGGCTATTCACATACCTCAGCACTTGAAATCGCCAATCCGCGGTGGGCACGTTTGGTGATAAAGCCCATACTATCTCTCTCTGAGAGAAGGCCTGTGCCCTACAGTGGGACGTATATAGGCTGCTTGTGTATGTATGAGCATTTATAATTTGAAGAGTTCCCTCTATTTCTCGAGGATCCTATAGTCAGATCCTGACATGATGACTATGACTGTGAGGTTTACCGTTTCAAACCAAAAAACGGTTTTTCAAATCGGTCCAGGTGTTTTCGAGTAATTTTTTCATTAATTTCCTCTGTGATTCATAAAAAAATATAAAAGAAAAGATCCCGACGAATTGAGAACATCCTCCTTTTTTCAAGTCGGTTAAAAAGAATGTGTTATTTTCCGATTTGTGGCGGCGGCAAAAACCAGATTGCCTCTGAATATACCTCCTTGTGACGCTGGATTCAGACTAGCGCCGCTCCATTTCCTTCCGTGGATGTCGTAGAAGGCGACTAAGGAAATAAATTACCAGGAGACTGGCAGCAGCGTCTTCCTGAGATTCCAACCGCATACTGGGATCGCCAACCCACCTCCCAAGCGTGGCGATTATGGCACAACCCCTCATGGTTATGAAAACCATCAAGGAGGCCTATATCCTGCAGCGGGTGGTAAGTGGTTGATGATGATGATGATACCATAAAAGTAAAAACGTTTATTTGCAATGGATGTGTAGGACAGCTGCTCAGCTGTGAATAGAACCCATGCTTATCTTTGAAACTTAAAATGTACATAAATCGGCGATTAACATTGGCTGCCGCACTAGGCTCATCACAACTAAGCCCGTCTAATAAACGGGTAAGGGTAACGTAACAAAATCAATGCCAGTAAGTATTTTCTTCACTTCTGCGTAATAGAGAATAAATAGACCAACGTACGTCAGAACTGTATAAATAAAATAATGAATAACTAACAAAATTCTATAGATATGACCTGTGCTTAAAATATATTTTCATTTTAATATCCGAAAATAGGTACATCAAAGCAGTAGTTATAGAGTTTCAAAGAAACTGAACAGGTCAGGAGTTTCAAACTTAGTTTTACGTCCAAAATCTGGGCCCGAGTTACGAAGCTCTAGTTGACTTTAAGCACCACTGAAACATTCAAGGTTCAATGTGTTACGAGGTACATAAACGTCATATTTCCGTACGCTAAGGAGTATGGTCGTAAAATTAAAACAGAGACTGACATTAAGAAAATTGTGGGGGATAAAGTTTTTAACACACACCACTGTACCGCTGCCGTGACGCTTAGTGCCGATAACTAAAAATAATATACAGAAAAAAAATTGCCCACACAAAACATGTCTTTCAAAGATATGTTGTACAGTCTGTGAACATCCATTTAAAAAAAAAAACATATTTTTCTTTTTTAGGTTTCCGTAGTCGACAAGAAACCCTTATAGTTTTTCTCCATGTCCGTCCGTCCGTCTGTCCGTCTGTCTATCCGTCTGTCTGTCCGCAGCCTAGCTCAAAGACGATTATTACAATAAAGCAGAAATTTGGCACAAACGTACATACTAATCACGCCGACGAAAAGGTAGAATAAAATTGAAAAAATATTTTTTTAGGGTAACCCGACTAAACCTAAATTAGGAACGCCTGAACCATAGAGTTGTATATCGTTGGATTAATCGTTTAAAAATATTGTGGGTGCAGTAAGATCATTTTTTGATTTAGGGTTCTGTTTGGGAAATGTTAAGCTTCAAAAGGCAAATTTTTGTCCGAGTAGGGCGTCCCCTCCTCTCCTGGCTAAACAGTCGATTGTAAAAACGTGAAAAAATTCAGGATAGTAGCACATATAATGAACTTAAAAGAAAAACTATCACGGCTTAGACTAAGCGAGTAATAAGCGACAAACTTATAAAAGGAAAATTTAGTGAAAAATCTATTGAAAAGTAAGTTGATGAAGTTGTTAGTGCTGTAAAGCAGACGAAACCCCCTCTTTCTACGGAACCTTATATTTAGCCAACAATTCAACCTTTTCTGGTCACAAAATAGCTTGCAAGTTTTGTATTGCGGAGATTTCTATGTAACGTTTAAGAGGAGTTTTATGTAGTTAAACAAACAGTTGTTAGAAATGTCTAGCAAGTAATTTAATGGTTCTTGGTCACTCATTAATTAGAATAAATTATTGTACAATACTTACTTGGTGCAATAAAGAGTTTTATTAATAATTAATAACAATCCCAATGAAATATACTGAATCCTATTTTTAATGTACGACTTTGATAGTATTAAAAAAAGCCTCTTAGCAAAAATCAACCGAACATTACGAACATAAACTCACATTTTTATCCCGAGGAGCAAGTAGAGATCAGGATTTGCCATGTGCCACGATCCTGACAACCTCTGTCACTTCATAAACTCTCATTAGTTACACCGGTTTCGGGTACTTTTTCTTTTGCACTTCGCTAATTCCTATTTGGTCAACATGTTCCCGCCTGGGACCTTCGTTACTGGCTCTTCAACGCATATTCGCTCGATATAATTATTTTGTTAATTAGACTTACTCCAATCAACTGAAACTGAACCTGACTGAAACAAAATATACTGCATGTGAAATTTAATTTATGGCGTTCTACTTTTAAAATGTGTACAACTTTTTTTTTTTCTTTTTTCACAAAGGTCTCAACCTTTTCGTGTCGCGAAGTGACTGGCCAGTCTCATATCGCTGTAAAGTATTAATGCAAGGCCCTTCAGTGGGGAGCTCGCCACTTCATTGCTTTTGTTTCAACCTGCATTGTTCTGGACTCAAGGACCTACAGGTATATGAGCATAAGGGATTTTCTTGACTCTCCTCCAAACCTTCATCTGTACCTAACTGCGGCGAAGCCCAAAAGGAGGGTAATGTGTTTGGCTCGTATTTTATTTGTGTATGTGTGTATTTGTATTTGAATATATGTATGTATGTCCGATTCTATGTTCCCTCATAATCCGTTAACCAATTGTCAGATTTTGACAAATAAGATCTCAATCGATTCGTCGTGTTTGCGCAAATGTCATAGCATAGGCTATATAAAATCAATATAAATCCACCAAAAAAAAACTACTTGCTGTCTTATTTATAAAAAAACACGATTCTTTAAAACTGTCCTTAGAGGCAGTTTATTTAATCTGTGGTTACGTCTTTTCCTTGTAAAATTTCCACCACAGACTATATTAATTGGTGTTTTTCAAGTGTTGTAAGGAAGACAACAACAATAAAAATAACCGACAGCCTGCTTAGTAGTTAATTCAGCAGTTGGAGGAGTGTTTTTTTTTATTTTGGCTTTTTTTAATTAATAAATAATAACTATTACTGCCTACACTAAATCAAAGGCAGCTGGATTTACAGCATGTTATTGAAACAAATGCAAAACTTGAAAACTGATTCTTCATCACCGATAAATTAAACCACTTCAGAGAAGAACACGATGAGAATTTTATTTATTCAGTTTTTAGTAAAAAGGGACTATGTGGGACCTCCGTGGAGTTTAGGTTTTGCCTTTGAGAACAGTTTTACGGTTTTGACTTATTTCTATTAGCATAAAAATGTCGCTAATCCTCACTGCTTCTCGTAGAGACAGAGAGAGCAAGCTCACTACCGATTGGATGAGAATGCTTTTTCTCTTTCTCTCTCCATATCAAGTAAAAAATCCCATATCTATCCAAAAAATCATCAATAAAACAATTTTTACTCGAACAAAATTAAAAAAAATCATCAAAAAATCAACATTCAATAAAAAAACCATCAAATAATAAAAACCGAGCCAACGTTACTATCTATGGCAATCGCGAAAAAAATTAATTTGAAACTCAGTTTTCCATCTAGATGAAATGTTAATTTTCTTTGTTGCACTGGTAACACCATTCCCTTTTCTGGGATTTTATTTTTTTTTCTTTATTATTTTCGAATCGGCCCTGTCCACAGAGAATATAATCACTATGCCCTGTCGGTTTCAAGTAATTGCCGAGGAAACAGCCATGTTTCTTTCGCTGCTGTTTGCCGTCCTTATCGACACGCTTCGTTTTCTTATCGTCTCTCGCGTTGTATCATGTCGTGTGTGCCAACACTGAGACCTAAAATACTGAAGAAAGCTGAAGGACAGACCTGGCCTAATCGTCGTTAGGTCAGGCTAGACTAGTCACGGTGGACGGTTGTGGAAGGTAAATCGAGGAGCTGGAAGCTGCTTCCACCCGAGGTACGCTGACCTGGGACCTCCTTTGCTATCGGAGCTAATAAGTATTTCAGCCTTCTTTCTTAAGAAAGATGCCTGTCCAGACGAAGCGATTTGCGCGTGATTTCAATTTATGTTGCGTCCAGATGCGGCGTTTAACGTGCGTTACTACGTGCGTTGTGCGGCGGAAGGATTCAGCCGGATTCAACTAAAAGAACTTTTAGTTCGGTGTCGACGATTTCGCGCTCCATTTTAAATATGTCCAATCGCCACGGACGCGCGTACTACTGAACGCTCCAATGGCGCCAGAGTATCTCGACTCGCGCGGCGCTCGCGCGTAAGACGAGCGAGTCGAGAGTCCGGCGCGTTGCACGCGTTTTACGCGCAATTAGGATTACGCGCGAGAGCATCTGGACGGCGTTTATATGTATAGCTCTAGTACCTCGGAAACGCGCGAGTGTCTACGCGCGAGTGCCCTCGCGCGTAAAGCGCTCCGTCTGGACAGGCTCTTAAACTTCGCCTTCTATCGCTCTCAAAAAACAACCTACCGACACGCATCATACAGTCCACTTAAATTCTCGTGCACCACGTGATCCCCGAACTAAACAGATATTGTTTTGCAATTTTAAAGTAACTGTTGATGGACTAGAATTTTCCATTTTCGGATAGATAATTATGAAAATTTTATTACACATTACTTATCGCAGACATTCAGATTTTCTCGCTAAGTTTTCCTTACGTTGATGAGACCGTTGTTGTTAATGACGTTATACAAATGATAGTTCCGTCTTAATTTTTTTTTCTTTATGTAAATTTGTTCAAATCCCTCAGAACACACATACTTAGGTATTTTATTTTATATTAGGTATTTAATGTCAAACCCAAATATTTTTAATTATCATAGCACAATAAATTGTGACTTAATGAGCGTATAAATCTACTAACTTTATTATTGTCAGTTTCGGCAAAGTAGATTATGTGAAAATTAAACTATCAAAGAAGCCGACTTATTCATTCGATGTATGGCTTATAAAATAAATAAGATTAAAAAAATACTATTAAAGAAACTACACATTTACTCTTTTCAAAACAGGTGCTTAAATTGATAGTGTTTAACGTACGTGCTATGTTCATGACATATTTATGTCACTTTCGGAAGAGAAAATCCTGTTAATTTACGCTATGAGGGGTCTAGAGAAGGCTTTTTGAGTTTTCCATAGGTCGGTAGTAGTACCTATTGTATGGGATTAAGGTTACGTAGGTCTTTTGAATTATGGAACAAAGGTACAACTTAAACGATAATAATTGTGTCAAAGCACTTTTAAATTATTATTTTTTTATTTCGCGTCGCTGCCTTCAGTAAATCATTATGAAAGTGAAAGTGAAAGTGAAAGTGAAAGTGAACTACATTTATTGCCAAAAACACACTTTGTACATAAATATAGACATAAGCTTACATAATTAAAACTTTTTTCTTTTACAAAAAAAAATTACAACTTAAAGGTGCTGTTTTCTGGTGTGTACAAAAAGGAATATTCTTAGGCTATCTTATTATTAAAGTTTTTGGCAAATGGACTCATGCTCAGCAATATGCCGCCCGGAGACGCATGCAACACCGGTCGACGCTGATTTTCAGCATGAGCCATTAAGACAAAAAATAGGTTGACAAAAACTCAATCAGAAACGGCGTCGTAACGTAATTGTCTTCCTTCGAAAAATATCAAGTATGATAAAATAACTAGTAAGGTTTTTGATTACGATGAAACAAATAGTATGGTTCCTCTCTCTGAGAGAGAGAGAGAGTACGTGCTCACCACGCGTGCCCACCGCGGATCGGCAATTTCAGGCGCTGAGGTGTGTGAACACCTCAGACACTCAATGAGTGAGGATACCTATCCTCACGATCTTTTCCTTCACCGTTAGTAAGCAATACCATTGCTATTATAACATCACAAATGTACGTAACCTAGAAAACAAAGTCAGATAACAGCAATGAGGTACGAACCGAAAATCCAGCATTAACTAAAAGCACATTTCGCAGGCTTCCCGAACAAAACGAATAAACGTAAAGGGCCGACCTAACAAAGACAGAGAGTCTTCCTATTGCCTCGCACGGCAATGAAAAGATTACAAAATAAAAGAGTTTTGAATTAGTGATTGCCAGCGTCTTGGGGCTACGGATAACAAAGAGCTGCAGGGCTGGGGCGGAGGCACTGTGGTACGTAGCTCATTGGATTCCTTTAGGGCTGAACACAATCCTACTAATATTATGAATGTGAAAGTATGGATGTTGGTTGCTCAGTCACACAAAAACGGGTGAATGAATTGGAATGAAATAAATTTCATCTGTACTGAAGTACGCATAGTCTATAAAATAGACTAAATAAATAGATGGAATATTATTAACACAGAAATTACATTAACATGCCATGAATTACATAGGTTCGAATCGAATGTATATTGACTTTGTTTTCTATGTAGCAGACATTAAATTTGCAAATTGGTGGTAGCAATACCTTTCTACGGATCCGGACTAGAAAGCAGCGTGTGCGCATGCAGCGACTGATGAATTTTGTTGAAGCAAAATGTGTCAGAATCGTGACAAGCCGCAAACCCTGGTCTCTGCCTACTTGCATTAATTGTATAAATTCACGCTTGCATCCCAGAGATAGTTTATGAGAGTTTATGTGTGACTAAGAGATACAGGCGTGAGTTTATGTACTGTGTTTTTTCTGGATAGATTTTATCGAAGATACAGGGTGGCCAAATAACAGGTATACACTTTAGTTTTGTAATTTTATTCTATGAAATATAAAATATATTAAGTATTCCTTGTTAAATATAGCCGGCAGTTAAATATGGAAAATAATGTCAGACAAATGCCCACCTCTAGCAGCATCGCAGATGCGAACCCTTTTCATCGCGTTTTTCATCACATTTTCACACATTTCCTGCGTTATCTCCGTGACTGTGTCTCGAATATTTTATTTTATTTGCTGAAGATTCATTGGCCTGTTAGCATAGACACGTCCCTTTAGGTAGCCTCACAGAAAAAAGTCAGGGGCTGTTAAATCAGGCGATCTTGGAGGCCAATCAATGTCACCCTTTCTCGAAATTAATCGACCGGGAAACATTCTTTTTAATGTTTCTACTGTGGCTCGTGCCGTGTGACATGTGGCCCCGTCTTGTTGAAACCACATGTTTCCTAAGCCCAATTAATTCACTTGATTCGAGAAAAAATTGATAATCATCTCACGGTACCGATCTCCATTCACTGTAACAGCATCACCCATAGCATCTTCAAAGAAATAAGGCCCAACTACCCCTCCTGACCAAATTCCACACCAAACTGTTACTCGACGAGGATGCAGTGGTCGTTTGTGGATCAAAGAAGGTTGTTCTTCTCCCCAATAGCGAGAATTTTGTATATTGACAAATTCGCTGAGGTCGAAATGAGCTTCGTCACTCATAATAATTTTTTGATGAAAGTTTGGGTCTCTTTCCAGCTTTGTTAGCATAGCATTACAGTAATCACGACGGCATTCATGATCTTGAGTTATCTGTACCTTATATGGAAACAAACAAAGGTCTTTCTTCAAAATTGTCTGTAGAGAATTCCTCTTAATACCGAGTTGTTGCGAACGTCGCTTGGTAGACAATGTGGGTTCTTCGGCTACATTTTGACGAACAATTTGGATATTCTGCTCTGTACGATTTTTTGACACGACGAGGAACTGCTTTATCTGTTACAATGCCATACTGCTCAAATTTATTCACTAAACGAGCTATTGTTAGCCGCGAAGGTAAGTTATTTCTACCAAAAATCAGCCGCAATTTTCTCAGAGTTTCCGCAATACATGATTGGGTTGAGTAAAACGTTTTAATAATTAAAACACGTTGTTCTGTCGTAAAACGCTCCAAAATAAATTTGGTGTATCTACACAAAGTAATTTTCGTACAACAACTGTCATATTTACCGTCAAAACAAAATGGCGGCAAAAAAAAGTTACCTCCAAATTGGCCACCCTGTATTATGTTTTTTTAATAGTACAATTTTTTATATTTCAATAGCAATACAGCTTGGTCAAATATTAAGTGCGCAGAAAAAGCGACGAGCGTACGCCTAGCACACACGAAAGCCCATAATGACCAAAAATGTATTTTTTTAGGCAGTTTTGTACTAGTGCATATTGGTCACAAAACCTGTTTCACCTAAACCGAAAAAACTACTTTACCCGCTTTTGACGCCATTTTTCTAAACCAGTTTTCAGATTAGGCAAAATCGATTTTCGATATTTCAAATATTATTACCTTTTTGGTAAATAATGTATATTTACCAAAAAGGTTATGGAATTTGCTATCAGTTATGTTGAAATCTGTATAAAACCGTTACATCGATACATTTAATTCAGAATCGATGTAGCGATCCCTGTCATTTCAAATTTGAACGAAATCAGAGCAATTTAAGGTGCTTAAACCTTGCCTATTTGGCTACATACATATTTTAACTACATATTTACATTGTACCAGTGTTTTAAAAGCCTGGTGTCAACATGCTCTGCAATCACGGCCAGGATGCTGTTGCTGTTGGTAATACACGCGTATCTTCGTATTTTTACGATTTTGGTTTGTGGAAGGCTAATTATTCTACACGCTCATTTCTGGGTGGTCTGAAAGCCGCGGTCGTGTACTTTATATTTTATTGTACGAAGTGGTGGTAGCGGAGCGGTAGAACGCCGGCTTCTCATTCGTTTCTAAGTTACGTACATTTGTCAAGATATAGTAGCTATACCACACGCTAATGGTAAAGGAAAATATCGTGAGGAAACCCTAGTGACTGAGGTATTTACAAAAATCAGCACTTTCTACGTACAATGGGACCAACTATGAGGCTAAGTGCTTGTCGAACTACTTTATTGCACACGAAAAACAGCACAGAAAATATGACAATACGAAATTACATGTACAAAAGCGAGCTATGTAATTAGTTATTAAAAATTACTTTTAAGTATAGACGTAAATAAAAAAAATTGTTGAGAAATCTTGATTAAAAAAATACGCCGACATATAACAGAACAATGACCCGCGGACCCGCAGTACGTACGCACCGCTCTGGATGGTCAGTAATAGTTGTAATAGATTCAAGTTTGTGTCGAGATATTTCTGAAAAGAAAGTTTAAAAAAAAGCTAGCGTATTGTAGCTATTCTCAGGCACGTTAATTTTGCTATGTCTTTCAAGCCACCCGAAATTATTGCAGTATTACGCTAACAAGCCTGCTGACAGCTACATACCACAACCCAGCCGAGACGTCTCCCGCCGTTGTCGTCCACAGAGCTGGATAAATTAACCCTTCGCCGGCGATAGAACAAAAACACCCTTATATTCAACTCGGTAGAGGTTATAATATTTTGTTTTTACTATAGCCAGGGGTTGGTATTATTAGTGTACCTTATAAGGCTAAAGTTTATATTCGATAAGTAGAGCCAAACAATCGCAGAGGCGGCTCGTCTTATAGAGCGCTGGTGCAGTGCACTCCCACAAAAATAAGTAACTAAGTACATATTTAATAAAAAAATCAAAATTTTATCTGCTACCTCCCATCTATAATTTTTTAAAGCTATGCACACAAAGACCTACACACATTATAGTAGTTTACTAGAAATAATTAACTACGTACGAAGTTGAAATGTTTTCAAGCATAAGATTTGGTGTCAAGTTGTTACCGAGTGGAGCGCCAGCGATTGCGCTCCTATGAAACGAAATTCAGTACAATGCCTAGTAGGTACTAAATTCAATGAGTGCGAAAGAGAAACATTGGAACGGCCCGGTACGTGAAACAATAGATTTCATATGAGAAATGAGCCTAATCTGGAGCGCCGCTCATGCGCTACGTTGCCAAATGGGGCGAGGTGACAATGCGGTGCACGCACAGTGCAGCTAATTTTGAGCTGTTGCCGATCTTATGTAAACAAACAAACGCGTCGCACCAACTCTAATCAAGTCAGTCGATTACTTTTCGCGCGAATATCTACGTCAGTTTTGTGTTATTCCGCTATTTAAATTAGTTTCTGTGCGTTATTTGTGCTGAAAATGGAATAATACAACATATGTTATATTAAAAACTGTGAAAAGACTTTAGAAAAGCGTCTTGACCTAAAATCAAAGGGGCCACCACGGCCTGAACTCACCCTGACACAAAAATGTGCTTCAAAAACTAAAACTTTTACGCGTGTGTTTAAACCCCAGCAAGTTGCCCAACTAGCAAGACTTTTCAATCTTTTTGTGAACACCCATAAAATAAAGTCACGAGCCGCCTCTGAACCATCGTATAGGTCGTAAGTTTTATTTGGACAGTAGTTCAGTTTGACCATTAAATTAAATTGAACCTTTTAAGACACACGCATACTAGACTATACAAGGTGCCATTTTGAGGTGCCCTGAATCTTAAAAGCTTCTGAAAAACGTTTTCTGGACAATATAAACTTTTAAAGCAAATATATTATAGCTTAATAAGTTAAGTTAAGTTAACTTACAAGTGAAGGAAAACATCGTGAGGAAACCTGAGTGTCTGAGCTGTTCACATACCTCAGCACTTGAAATCGCCAACCCGCGGTGGTCACGCGTGGTGATTAAGCTCATACTCTCTCCCTGAGAGAAGGCCTGTGCCCTACAGTGGGACATATATAGGCTGCTTATGTATGTATGTATATTATAACTTCACAGAAAAAACAAATTTTACGCATAGATATACTTATAAATCATGACGTCAAAACGGTAGAATAAAATCTTAGATGTTTATTTTTACAAAATGAGGGATGATTTTTTGTCTCGCCGATCTCATAGTGCGGGCTCGTCGAATTGATCTTTTAGAAATATTGTGAGTGTAGGAAACCTTTTTATGATTTAGGGATCCGTTTGGGATATGTTAAGCTGAAGCGAACATTTATGTTAGAGTAGAGCGTCCCCTCCCCTCTTCCGGCTAAGCAGCTAATCGTAGAAACGTGAAAAAAATCAGAAAAGTACCATAAATATAATGACGACTATCATAGCTAAGTAGGCTTTACAAGTTAACGAGTAACAGTCAAACAACTTATAAAAGGAAAACTTCGTACAAATTCCATGTACAATACGTTGAAGTTGATAGTTGTCTAAAGCAGGCCATCTACGGAACCCTACACTGTGCGTGGCCCGACACGCACTTGGTTGGTTTTTCACATATCCGATCGTATGAAGTAACACCAAATCTTATTTTTTTAAGACTTTTATTAAATTAAAATTAAAATGCCAGATTCTTACTTAAGTAAATATAAAATAAGCCCTTAATTGGCCTATGGTAAATTACTATGTTTTTGTTAATTAACTTGTGTTTTAGGTTTGTTCAATAAACAACATAAAATAATTAAAATCTTCTGCCTTAATCAAGACTTACTTCTTTACTTAATGTAGGGCTCATTAATTTATAATAATAAGGCTGCACAATTGATTTTTTAAAATATTGAATTGATATGAGAAAACTTTTGATAAAATATGGTCTCAGGGTTTGATGGATAATTAAATTGCGGATATTCAAGGCATGTTTTTCATATCTTGCACTAAGTTTTTCATTGAGAAAACTTGACTCCAAAATTCATAATTTTGGACACATCTTTTCTTTATTAAAAACTACGTATCGGTAAACAAAAATATATTTAAAATGTCCGTAATTTTATTATGCGTCTAACCCTCAGACCACATTTATCAAAACCTTACTCATTTTTAAAAACCTATTTAGAGGCTAAAAATTCCACTCATGCCGGGACTTGAACCCGCGACCTCTGGCTAACCGTGCCAGCGCTCTCCCAACTGAGCTAATAGCTCTTCACGAACTTCTATGTATTGCGTACGGGCCGCGACATCTGGCAGAAGTGATTTACATTACTTGCAGCTTGCTTTTTACTCATTTTGTTACAATAACTAAAAATGTTAAATTGTGCGAGCGAGGCAGCATGCTCCACGTAAGAACAGTCTTAAGGCACTGCATTAAGTTTTTTTTTTAATGTAGATATTTTACTACGTCGTCATGGTCCGCCAGAAGTTTTCAGAGCCTCTTTTTGCCTAGTCGGCACAATTCTATTCGCACCCATGGAAATTCCCAAACCTCGGTAGCGAAACAGTGGCTACGCATTAAAAAGTTAAGACGGGCACTCGTCAGTTTTGGACCCTCTTTACCTTCGAGTTCAGTCCATAATATTATTCCTTCTTTATAAAAGGAAATTTCTTGCCTGGCAAATGTTATGCCTGAGTATGGCTTGTATGTGCTCAATATTAATAAATAAAATAAATGAATGAAATTAAAAACTGACACAAGTAAAGGTAGATAAACATGAGCGTAAGTAAATAGTTTTAATGAACGAATGTGTAAATTAATTTAAAAAAAATTGAATGAATGGTTTTATGGGCGAATAAATGAAAATGAATATACGAAAAAAAAGTAAAAAAAAACATTCCGTGTGGCACCGGATTAAGAATAGCGTCATCTTTTACGTCTTCTAGCGGCAGCAGCATCTTCCTGAGATTCCAACTGCATACTGCGATCGCCAACCCGCCTGCCAAGCGTGGCGATTATGGCAAAACTCTTCATGGTTAGAAAACAATGAGGGAGGCCTATGTCCTGCAGTGGACGTCAAACGGCTAATGATGATGATGAAATGAAAAAAATCATAAATTAATGAATGATTGCATGAATTAATTAATTAATGAATGAATATATTAACGGATGGATTGATATATGAAGGGATGGATGAATGCCGTTTGACTGGATTGTACGTTTCACAATTTTTTGTTTTAAATTGAAAATCTCGTCCTATTAATTTTCCAACCCAACTGCAGGCTAAAAACCAAACAGTTCACAAGTTATTCAAATCTTGAGTAGAGCCCACGAATTGGCTAAAAAAGACAGAACAGAAAGGCCAAATCAGTCCATCTACATCCACGATGGCCAAGAAATATAAAAGGGAAGTGGGAGCCAGCTTTATTACTCCCTTAGGGCTCTGGGTTCTCGTTCCGCCCTATATATACCGTACAGCCTTGTAAGTCTTTTGCCGACGAGTGAGCTTTGCTATCCGCAAAGACCGAATTAAAAATAAGAACACCGCTGTTAAAAGGCCTAAATAATTATATCCGTTGAATATTAAGCCTCAGCAGAACCTGTCGTTCAATTTCTTGTGTTAATTCTGTCAGTTGCAGTTTTAAATTGACCGGAAACATAAAGTAATATAAATGATGTCCAAACGTTGGGGGTCTATTCAATTCAATTCAATAGTTCATTGCCATAAATTACAGTCTGATATGGTATAACATAAAACCATTACAATGTGAGAGTTTAGTGTATAACAAAACAAGCATAGCAAAATTAATTGGACATTTAAAATAAAATAATGTTAAAAACACACTTAAGCCTATTCATTTACAATATGCATAACATACATACATACGTACATAAGCAGCCTATATATGTCCCACTTTTACAGTAGCAATTTGCATAAAATTCCTCTATCGTATAACAAATAATACTCAAATAGTGCCTCGACAAACGAAAGTCGTCGACGTAGCCCAGCGGATTAGTAAGTTGAAGTGGAAGTGGGTGGGGCACATAGCACGCAGAACTGATGGCCGATGGGGCCGAAAAGTTCTCGAATGGAGACCACATATCGGCAAGCGCAGTGTAGGACGACCAGCCACAAGATGGACAGACGACCTCATCCAAGTGGCAGGAAGACGCTGGATGCAAGCCGCTTCCAACCGGTCTTTTTGGAAATCCATGGAGGAGGCCTATATACAGCAGTGGACTTCTTGTGGCTGAATGATGATGAAGTGCCTCCTAAATGAAAAATTAAGTGCCACACCGGTATTGCCATTTTCCCGAGAAGCGGATCGAAACTACAAGGATCACGTCTCGGCAAGAGACTTGTAGGCGCGTAGATAGAGGTAGTAAATCACAAAAGTAGCAGATGCTTCCTTTGTAGTGTTATAGTTTAGTTATGGGCTGGATATTATGGCGGGGAGGCGCTGGTAAATCAATGTTTTCGTCGACGCTACTCGTTTGAGAGTTCGACGCAAGATCTGCCCGACGACCCGGTAACTAGCGCCATATATCGTCTTATAATACATTCATGCAAAAAGTGAAAATAACAAATCTCTAAAAAGGTGATACATAGTTTAAGAATAAATTTACTTGCAAAGCAACAAAGACACCTTACAGCTAATTTAAATTAAAAATGGATTTACAAAAAAAAAAAAAAAAAATTTTCTTATGTAGCCTTTATTCGTCTCCGAGGGAGAGTGTTGGCTTAATCACCACGCGTGCTCACCGCGGATTGGAAATTTCAAGCGCTCACTAAATGTGAAGGAAAACATCGTGATGGAACCTGGGTGTCTTAGGTGTTCATATCAATGTAACTGTGTCACACGTCAGTACTTTGTCAGACTAAACTGAAACAATCAACTCCCTTAACCAACTGGTGTTGTCAGGTAGTGTATTCCGAAATGCAACACTCTCAACTTGACATAGTGCTACGCTAAAGTTGCGTTCAGATAGAGACGATAATGAAAAAAACCAGCGAGTCGGACTCGCGTACAAAGGTTCCGTATCATTATCTATACAAAATTTGAATATTTCAGGCATATTTCTGTTGCCGTTATTAATATCGAGCAAAACCGGCAAAAAAATCACGTTTGCTGTATCGGAGCCCCCTTTAAATATTTAATTTATTCCGTTTTTAGTATTTTTTGTTATAGCGGCAACAGAAATACATCATCTGTGAAAATTTCAACTGTCTAACTATCACGGTTCATGAGATACAGCGTGGTGACAGACGGACGGACTGACGGACAGACAGCGGAGTCTTAGTAATAGGTTTGTCTGACACGAGACGCCCCAATAGAATAGTACCGGGAGAAGAGGAAAACATGCTGATTGACATTTTGTATGCTTAAGAGCTATTACTACACCGAGTTTAGTTTCCTAGTCATTTTGAGGTAGCATTTCTAACTACACTAACATGACTAGCTAAATGAAAATTGCGAACGAGAACTTTTCCAAGGAAAACACTTAACCCTAGTCTATTATCGCGTTGATTGAGTGTTTTAAGGGAATCGTGTTTTTTTAAAAAGCACAATTGGAGTTGGTTAAAGTGGACTTGCAGCTGGCACGTCAAAACATCTGTGTCTAAGCGTGCCCTAAGAATCACACCACACCGTGCGGCGCTCGCTTCACGCATAATTACAAGCCCGCAACCAACGGCATTTACACGCTCCAACTAGTTTGTCTGACGCGAGACGCCGCAACAGAATAGGACCGGGGATAGAGGAAAACGTAGTGATTGACAATATGTTTGCTGAAGAGTAACAATCACACTGTGTTTAGATTTCTAGATTATGTAGTCTTACATTTGTACGAGATCCACTTCAAATTAGACTTTGGGCAGAGTAAAACGACAGCACTGAATTTAAATTTTACATCCTATTCTAAATCTAAATCCCATTATGATAGAAAGGATTATTACATAGTTTCAGTATAGCAATTATTTAGTTTGATTTTATGCGAATGGACCGCTCTCGGTGAAAATAAGAAGTATGGCAATGTCATCTATCAAGTGAGACTGAAAACCGACAGGGGAGTTTTGCTACTGAGGAAAAAAAATCTCCTACAGACAGTAAGATTGTGTTTCTGTTATAATATTCCAAGAAGATCGAAGACCAACAAAGCGGGTAGAAAAACAGCTCGCAATTAAGTTCTCTTTTCATGTAATTATATCTATTTTGGTAGGAGATAGTCATGGTTTTACGAGAAGATACAAATAATATAAATTTAAGATAACAATATGGTTTATTGCACACAAGAAACAGGAGACATAAAGTATGAAAGTTACAATAAAAAGTACGATGGGCGGCCTTATTGCTAACAGAAATTTCTTCCAGACAACCTTGTGATGGTAAGTTTGCCAAAGGAGAAAGAGAAAAGACTTAGGATGTCAAGAACAACATGGGGTATTTATTTAGGGATTAGCCGTTTAATGGTAACCAGTAGTTACACAATTAAACGTGAATTGAATTGATAAATTCTTAATTGCACTAAAAACATAATTTTGTGCAAAGGCGAGCTTAATTGTAGATACTATTTTCTTCCAGCTAACCTACGTTGATGTCAACATATGTTTATAATTCACGCATGAAGTAGGTAGTTCGTAGGTAGGTAGGTACATTAAATCAAGTAGAAATAAATAGAAACCTTATCTACGAAGGTTGGTCATTGAAATTTAGAGCGGAGTAGGTAGATAGCATTTCATTGTCCACGAAGAAAGGAAAGTAAAATCGAGGGTTTCCTCACGATTTTTTCCTTGGATTGATGTTTTCAGGTTTCCTCTGAGGAAACCTGAATGAGAGTCTGAGGTGTTCATATACCTCTGACCTTCAAATTGCCAATTCGCGGTGGGCACGCGTGGTAACTAAGCCCATAATCTCTCTCTGAGAGAAGGCCTGTGCCCTGCGCTGGGACGTATATGGGCTACATAAAAAAACCGATGGAATGGGAAACCCTCACTATTTGTGGCCACCGGTAGACAGTCCATTTCATTTACCTTTTCCCAGTGTGTAAGCGAACAACTTTTGAAATCCTTTTTAAGCCATGAAATTGATAGCAGGCAGTGAAATTTTCATGAATGATATGTTTATATATTTATTTATATTTATGTTTATTTATATTATGTATAATAAGTTTATAGTATAAATATTTACTGTTGAGTATTCGTCTTCTTATGTAATTTTAGTTAAAGTAATTCGTTTTATCCGTTTATTTCGTATGCCTACCAGTTAATTTCTTGGACCACCTGTGGTTGACTGATAGAAAATGCTTATAGCATTAAGTCCGCCACATTGCCATTGTATTTTTTACTTATATGCAATAAACGTATTAATAATAATAATAATAATAATATAATAGACTCCAACCCGGCGCGCGCACATGCAACGACTAATAAGAGACGGCCTGTTGTATACCACTACTTAGATATAAGAAACCATTTGTAACCATTTTTTTTCTGGTTGCCTAGCTACCTAATAATCGAAGCAAAAGAGGTTTTTTAGGATCGTCGCAAGTGGCAAACCCTGATCTCTGCCTACCCTGCCGGGGTACAAGCGTGAGTTAATGTAATAGAATTTTGAACCTTTATTCATTACTTGCTGCATGAACAAATTATTAAGTACATAATACGTAGAGATCGCTGTAAGCGATAAAACCGCCAATTGTATACCACTTCTTAGATATAAGAAACTATTTTAAGTGTTGCTGTGATCACGGAACAAAACTTAAGCTTTTTTTTTTATGTCAAAAGTTGACTCTATAAAAAACCTAATTTCATTTTCGTGGTACCAAAAGTGCAACTAAAAATACCTAAAATTGCGCGCGCAAAACTGAGTGCAGACGATTGAATGTCAAGATACTTTTGTCGAAATTGCGCCATTTTGTTTCAAAAATAACCGTAGATTTATGTATAGTACAAAGCTTGTCAAACGTGTTTTCCTTTGATTCCTTACTTTGAAGATTAACACATGAGTGTAGATAAAGTAGTGTAAGAGACTGCACATAACTTGGTATTAAAACACTCGCCAATGCTATTAAAAAACTCGCCAAGGCTCGTGTTTTAAAATCTCGCTCGTGTTTTAATAAACCTCATTATGTGACAGTCACATAAACTACTATTGTTTACCAATACTTTTGCCAGAAATACATTACCGTAAGCCGTGCACTAGGAGATCGGAGATACTCTGAAAGAGTTAACATATTATAACTGTGAAGTAAAACTAACATAATATAACATAAACTAACGCCTGTATCGCAGAGGGGTAGGCAGAGACCAGGGACTGCCACTTCACTTCCTGACAGATCACTTTCGCTTCCTCAACATTAATTAGTCGTTGGATGCACGCACGCCGGTTTCGGGTACTTTGTATAACAAACAGAACACTAGCTATAACAGTCTTATTAATAAAAAAAAAGTTGATTTCATTGAAACAGTTTTAAGACTGATTTAAAGCCGGTTTATAAGAGGAACTCCTGCTATTAACTCCGCCTCGAGAATGTTTTAGTAGTTTCGACTTTTAATCTGTAGGATTCTGAAGGACCCGATCGGGCCACCATAACAATGGTTTTCAATTTTTTTCTTTTCAAGGTCATAATTTAACAGGTTAAACACATTTTTACAGTTACCCGGTCCAATTATGCGCACCAAATCCTGTCGGGAATCCTGACGATCGCGAAAGCAATTTACACCGAATTTGACAGTTTAACGATTGGAATCATTCAGGAATTAGTGGGCGTGAAATTATCCGTCAAAAATTGTTTGTTTACATTTAACGAAAAGCCGAATGAAATAAAACATACCACTTGTATATTCACACCTATCCCACCCTCCTAATCGTCTCTCGCTCGGCACACGGAGCCAAGCATTAGTATTCACAAATCCGCGCCTCGCAGCATCGCAGCAGTTTCCATACATTTAGTTAATTGTTACTTAGCGTTTCGCGGTGACATTCGACATGACGTCGCACACTGCAAATTTGGCGTCCCAGGTTGAATTAGTAAGTATAAGCTGCCGGGATTAAGGTTGTTTTTGTTTCCAGCTTTCCTCGCTTGCACTTGCGCTTGCACATTACTGTATGGTACCCGGTTGCCTTTGACTCTATATGCCTCACATGTTCTCTTCACGATTGTTTTGTTTTATCTCTGTTTTGTTGACGTTCGTGTCTTTATTTTGTGTACCTTTATGTTTACTTTGTGTTTCTGTGACAATTTAAATAAATATCCTCTTCTTCTTCTTCTTCTTCACTTTTCGTTGTTAATGTAATTAGTGCAATAAAGAATTAAAATAAATAATAATGGTTGAAATAAGATCGTGCACTAGGTTAGTCATTTTTAGTATAGTTTTCCGGATTGTCTCGTGCTTAATGCTGCCGTCCACAAGCTAAAATTCCGTTAGGTATCGACGATTTCGATACCTTTTTTCGATTTCAATCGAGTCGATTTTGACTTTTTGATGACATATAATATTAATCAGAAAAAATATCTCTATCGATCTCTCAAACTCAATTTTACCTAGCTTTCATACTTCCAGAGACAAAAAACTGAAATGTTTCATTATTTTAGTTTAATTATTAAATAGGTAATATTTGTGTTCAATAACACCAAAAATATATTTTTGTAAAGCTGAATTTATCGTTAGTAAATAAAGGTGAAGCTTTTTAGAGTACTCAAAAAGAAAGATCTATCTTTCGATAGATATATTTATTATGTATTTATTATATATTTGTAATATATTTTTATTATTTCACTAGTTTTTTGCCCTTAACTCGAAAGTTCATTTTTGGAGATAACGACGTTTTAGATTATTGACGACGAAATAGTCTATTTAGACCACTATTTCGATGGACTCAATCATAATCCAATCCCTCCCTCCTAATCACATCTTGGGTGCGGTTATAAAGAAACAGGTAGCCCGTACCGGTAAGTCCGTACGGATCCGTACTGATCGGTATTGGTATGACGGTCCCAACCATTCTTTATGGGCCCGTTTATAAAACATGCAGGTTAATACTTGTCGGTACGCACAGGTGCATTGATCATACCGGTTGAAGTATTTGTAATGTAAATTTTCTAGATGAAATAAATCGTCGTTGTCCGACGAACTGGAAGACATAGTCATCATCATCAGCCATTTGACGCCCACTCCAGGACATAGGCCTCCCTCATAGTTTTCCTAAACATGATTGACACTAAAAACCGATTCATCTGTTTCATTATAAACGCCTGATCTGTAAGCATCAGTATTGTCTCCGTCTATGGTTGCCTGGAAGAAGTAAGGCCACCAATTGTACTGCGATTTATTGAATTTCTGTTATTGTAATCTCTGTGGACAATAAAGAATATTTTATTTATTTATCTAGCTACTGAGCTGTACCGGCAAACCCGTACCGGGAAACCTGATTCTTTCTAACCGCACCCCAGCAAACTGACATAAGCATTAGTATTTACAAGTCCGCGCCTCGCAGCTTCGCTATAGTTTCCATGCATTGTTTTTTAAATTAAGGCCGGGTTCCCCAAGCGCACGGGTATGTGTGGGACTTATTGGGCGGCGCGAGCCTATAGCTGGGGGAAAAGTAGGGATTTTTGAAATTACAGAAATAGAAATCCCATTAATAGAGTTTTGAAGAACAACGTCACTAACACATTAAGTGATAGTAATTTTGGTACATTTTTTATTATCGAATAGAAATAAAATATAGAAATAAAACCATATCTACTTATAATTTAAAATCATGTTCTGCGGAATGTAAGACGTAAATTAACGAAAAGGGAACCGTCTGATTCCGCCTCAAGATAGTTAACGAGCTGAGGCTTAGAATATCTCATCTCTCCTCGGCTTAAATCTAATAACGTTGCAGGCGCCCCACTAATCCAGGAGTAAACACTACACAAAGCATACTACAGTGGCAACGTAAATACATAAGCACACGCCTGTATCCAGAAAGGGTGGGCAGAGACCACCCTTTGCCGGTTTAATAATGGCAACATATTTCTACTTGGTGTACTAAACTACCTAACCTCAGTGCTTGAAATTGCCAATCCGCGGTGGACGCCCGTGGTGATTAAGCCCACACTCTCTCTTTCTGAGAGAAGACCTATGCCCTGTATAGAGGTATAGGCTACACAAAAACATCCTAAACTCCTGCTTTGCAACTAAAGATGGAATCGATACATTCCTATTCGTTTAATGTCAATAGTATTGAATAGATTCATGTATGTTTTGCTTCCCCTATCAGCCAAAATGTTAAGCGCGCGGATTGTTTTGTCTTAAGTTTTTTAACATGACCTTTGGATAATACAAAGCTAATACAGGCGTGTTAAAATACCCGCAATTACAACACAAATCTGCGAACTCCACAAACAACAAACGGGCATCCCTATTACCAAACATAAAATTTTACCTTACGCGGCCAAAGTACCTGGCGTTGCTGGGGAGAAGGATGAAACACGTAGAAAAGGTGCGTACACATTCGTGCGTAAAATAAACAGTGCGCTGAAGCGTCATTTTATTTATTAGCTTCCACAACAGTTAATAGTACTGATAAATACATCAAACTTCATGATAAAATTGATTAAGGTAACTAATTATGGTGAAACACAGCATGCATTATGGATGTGAGACCTGATTGCTGACTATGGGCTTTATAAGAAGGCTCAAGGTCGCCCAAGGAGCAATGGAGAGAGCTATGTTAGGAGATTCACTGTGTGATCGAATTAAAAATGAGGAGATCCGCAGAAGAACCCAAGTTGCTAATATAGCTCGAAGAATTGCTCAGTTGAAGTGGCAGTGGACGGGGACGGCTCGGAGAACTGATGGCCGTTGGGGCGAAAAAGTTCTGACCTGGCGACCGCGGACTGGACAACGCAACGTGGGCAGGACCCCCCCAGATGGTCTGATGACCTGGTTACGGTGTCAGGGAGTCGCTGGATTCGGACGGCACAAGTCCGGGAAGCTTAGAAAACTATGAGAGAGGCCTATGTCCTGCAGTGGGCGTCAAATTGCTGATGATGATGATGACGATGACAGCATGCATTATTGGTTGTTAACTTATGTAAATAAATAATTTTACGCCAAAGGTCTGAATTCCTACGGTTATCAAAGGTCACGGCGTGGTGGTCTGGACAGCTATCTCCTTCTGGCTGATGGCTGAACACTGCGTTATTCTCGTGAACGGATGTTGGGTGGAATCTTTACCATGGTAGCAACTGATGTATTATGTTTAAGATAATTTGAAGAGATGGCCAGAATGGATCATTTTTTTCGCTGCCATTTTCTCCGTTACATATTGACCCAAAGGCAGAGGCCAATATTGTATAGTATCTATAATATAGTATAGAGTCACGCATTCGTGCCGTTTGGTGGCGAGAAACTCGGACCGTGGGGGCCCGAGGCGGGACTGTTCTTCAAAAAACTATTGACGTGCCTCATCGCCAGAAAACTATAGACCCCAGAGCTGGCTATTGCCTCGGGCAGAGGATAACTCTCGCCATTCAGCGGGGCAACGTAGGCAGCATACTGGGGACCCTTCCCAGAGGCAGCGATCCGGGCACAGTTTTCTATATTTAGTTACATTTGATTTTATTATAGGTTAAAAAAAAACAGTGAATATTATTAATTTATGATTGTAGCATTATGATTGTTCATGTAAATAAATTATCACTTACCATAGAAACACACTAATGTAAATTATTTACGTGGGAATATTTTTTTTATTTTTTAACTATATCACCTAGCACCAGTCCCAGGTAACATAAAGACGCGTGATTCACACTACCTAATCAACCTAGGTAGCACGGAGGCACAAGTCACGCGTTTTGTGGCGCTAAAATGTCAAAATTTGACAATTAATATACTGGAAAGTCACGATTTTTTACGTTAAATTGGATGACTCGTGTCGCCGGTAGGTCGCCGTCTACCAAGCAGGTCTGGTGGTACGACTCGTACAGTACAGTACAGTTACTCGTACAGTAACGCTTCGTGGCACTAAATTGCAGAATTTGACAATTAATGTATTGTACTGGGCCCTAATTATGAAGCAGCGATATGTTAGGAAGGGTCGTCAACGTCGCGATTGAGCTCGACAGTTCACCCGAATCTTTTTGAATAGTTTCGAAATTTCCTGCCACTGAGTAATGAACGCTAGAAATGCATGACCCTTTGTTAGCCCAATGATATCATATCATGTCTTGAGATATGGATTTTGACACTGACAAGCGATCACGATAGTGGCCCATCTTTCATAATAAAGGCCCTCGAATTACGACGGTACAAGTAACGCGTCATCGTAGGATTTGACAATAAATGTACTGGAAAGTAACGACTTTTGACATTTAAAACGCGCGGCTCGCGTCGTCGTATGTTCTGCCCATGCAGCGGTATTTTGTTTCCTTCGCGTTGAAGAAACATCTTTGTCTGAACGCAAAAAGTATGAAAGCACTTAAAAACAGCTTTCAAAGTTAATACGACACAATATGGCAATATTTGCTTGGACACTAATATGTAGTTTTGCCGATTTAGAAACAATAAGGGTGAAAGATAATGGCCGAAGATCATGATGAAGATAATGGCTGATGGCAGATGAGGCCGAAAAGTTCTCGAATGGAGACCACATATCGGCAAGTGCAGCATAGGACGACCAGCCACAAGATGGACAGATGACCTCATCTAAGTGGCAAGAAGACGCTGGATGCAAGCTGCTTTCAACCGCTCTTTTTGGAAATCCATGGAGGAGGCCTATGTCCAGCAGTGGACGATGATGTGTGATGATGATGATGAAGGGTAAAGGTTAACTACTTTGTTTATAATAACACGATTCCTCTAGAGGACTCTGTACAGAATTCAGGTACCTACCTGTGTCTTGGATTTGCTTGCTTGGATACAGTTTTCGTGTTAATTTTGTGTTAAATTTTTTCTAAGGTCACAGTTATACAAAGGTCTTTTCAAGACAAAATTCTAGATGGTAGTTACATGCTAACTTTCACACAACTCAGCCACATGTCCCTACCCTGAGCTTTGGTAACGAGGCATGGACATCACAAATATAGAAATACACCCAGATTGAGGCATTTTGTACAAATGAGTACAAAGTGTTCAAGTGCTGTCTATCTTTCTATCAGTCAAGTATAGTGTCATCCAGTAGGACTTAAACCCACGGCCTCAGTCAAGCGTGGAACCGCAAGATCAGCAAAGCCATCCGCTATGTACTAGTCTACGCCCACCTTTAGAGAGGCAAAAGTACCTACATAACACGAAATTTCTCGCTGTATTATGTGAAGGCGGTGTCAGGAAATTGGTAGCATCACATACCGGGGTTAGTTCCGCTGCGTTTCGTGTGATACGCATTCGGATTTTCAGTATTCGTAACGTTACTAGATTGTATTGTGTTCGGCGTTTCTTGGTTTACGTAAGCAGCCTATACGTATACGTCCCACTGTAATTTACAGGCCTTTTCTCAGGGATAGAGTATGGGCTTAATCATCACGCGTGCCCACCGCGGATTATTCATCATCAGCCCTTTGACGCCCACTGCAGGACATAGACCTCCCTCGTGGTTTTCATAACTATGAGGGGTTTTCATAACCATGAGGGGTTTTGCCATAATCGCCACGCTTGGCAGGCGGGTTGGCGATCGCAGTATGCGGTTGGAATCTCAGGAAGACACTGCTGCCCAACTCCTGGTAATTTATTTCCTTAGTCGCCTTCTACGACATCCACGGGAGGAAATGGAGTGACGCTATTCTTAATCCGGTGCCACACGGAACGGATTATTATTATTATTAATTCTAATAATGTCTCAAATTAAACCGTGCTAATGCTAAAGTGTGGTGTCACCTATTACAGGAATTTCATGCTTAAAAGCTGACTCCAGTTATTACTATGCACTGTAAAATAATGAAGGTAACGAAAATAAAGAATTTGTATTTGTATAGATAAAACGCGAACGAAGTTTGCAACCTCCCTTTTGTGAGGCTGTCAAAAACTTGAAACATTTTTCTGCGTAACATTTTGCGAATACCTCTGAACCTGTTAAAAGTTTTTAGAGACAAGCCGCATTTATCTTCATAAGGACCCCTTTTAGGAGACTTTTGCACGCTTTACGACTCAACTTCCGACTTTAGAACCAAAATACAACGGGTACATTTTTAAATAAAGATTGTAGTCACACATTTTGAACTTCCGGCGTGTTTAAAAACTGACTCACTTCTCATTTTATAATGGGCACCATGCGAATTTATAACACCTCTCCGCCGCTATCTCTGGCCTTCTTTCCTTATTTATTTGTCCTCTGGGAGCCGCCAGATTGCCGTTTTTGTTACGTTCGCGAGTACCAAATTTTGTGCCTGGCAACACTCGTAGCTCTATTAAGGCGGATATAGTATGCAGGGCTCAAAGATAACACACACCAAGGCGGTGGCGGTGCTGGTGGCGGTGGCGATGGTAGTGGCGGTGGTGGTGGCGGTCCATACATATAATATGGACCGCCACCGCCACCGCCACCGCGTTGGTGTGTTTTATCCTTAAAACCTACACATAACCTTAAAGGTTCGCCACTTGTAACGATCCTGACAAAACTCTTTTACAAGGTTAGGTACAAGCCAGACAATTAAGCGCTGTTTGACAAATTATCTTGTCTTGAACCGCCTAGGCCAAATTCTCAGTGCCTTTTAAATTCATAGATAAACAGACGAAAAAGAGGTTTTTTTTTTAATTTGCGCGAAAATACGTTCTATGACGACGTGATTGAATCGCAAGTTATTGCGTCATAAGTAGATAACCTTATCATGGAGATAAAGACATTTATTATCTACCATAGGAGATTCAATGGGATTGGTTAAAAATTAACAGAGAAATAGAAAAATAACTTATGTGCGTGCATCTGACGCGAAGAATGTACGCTTACAGCCAAATCCCATACTAACGAAGTCTGAAATAGAAACGAAGTAGTTCTGCTGTAATTATTTCAACTACCTCCCTATTCTGGGCCTCATACAAAAGGCTGAAGCTTACGGCCCAAATTCTAATACGAGTATAAAGCGCTCTATACCAAAACTCCTCAGCCTTAGAGCCATCAGTGTAATCTCCGGCGCTACAAAACTTATTGTGATATTGCAAATCATAGCCTTTCATTTAAATCCAACGTTCGGCATTTAGAGCGGGGTCGATTTAAATTTCAAATTCGCTGTTATCTGAAGATAGGCGCTGATTTGGAAGCGCCAGAAGGGCCGTGTTGATCAGGTGTCACCTTTATATAGCACTGTTAATTAAAGAAAAGGACTGGACAACTATTTTACTAAGAATTAGAAGAACTATCTGTGTAGTTTCCATTTTTATATGCAATAAAGTATTCTCTATCTATCTATTTTTTTCACTCTTATAATATAGCGGTCTATAGTGTGTGAGCGATAGGTAAATATTATACTTGTTCAGTGGCTTTCTTATATTAAAGTATTATAAGAGGCCAAATGTGGGTGCGAACGTAAAAGTTGCGACATCGATAGATCAAACTAGTCCTGAGTACCTAAGACGTCGTTAACTGAATTAAAAGAAACGCCACTTTTTTCTGCCCAACTTTGGAATAAATGAAACAGTAGAAAACTTTGGAACCATTTTATATAAAAAAATATTGCCGTATTTATTGAACTAACAAACGCAGCGTAGGACTCCCACCGGTTCGCTAGACTGGCGATCTAGCGAGAAAATAGACGAGATTGGCCGAGGACAGAAAGAAGATGCGTGCCTTGGGGCAGGCCTATGTCCAACAGTGAACAAATGCGGGCTGATTCATTGATCAACTAAAAGCTTAATTACCAAACATTGTATTAAAGGAATGAGACCTGCTTAACCTCCTAGCCCCTGGAGGTAAAAAATACCACGAATCCTTACGTGTGTAGATATTTAAAAAAAACCAATTGTCTAAAAAATCATGAAAAAAATATTGAACCTAAAAGTAAAGGAGGAAACACATCAACGCGATGGCAGGGGCGGTTCATACATACGTCATTTAATTCTGCAGTATTTATATGGACGTATGTATGGACCGCCACCGCCACCGCCACCGCTTCGGTGTAATTCACCTTTAATTTTTCCAGAATTCCTATAATACATTGGGTGTGAATAAAAAAAGTTATAGGTGATGACCTATGCACAGGACTTAGGAAGTTAGAACGGGTGTCACCAATATCAATACACACTTGCACGTATTCCCTGAGGAATAAGGGCTTTCTGCAACTAGCTAATCGCTCAATAGGAGTTACAGATGAATGCTAGCATTAGTTGGGTTGGGTACATCTCTATACAGCCTACTCAATTCAACAAGTTACCAGATTTCGAGGCATTGATATTATCGGCTTGCAAGCTTAGGTGATTTTAATGTAGAGGTTATACTAGGCGAATCGCTCGTAGCCCCGGCTGCCCGAGTGATCTTAAACGATCACGAAGGTTAAGCAACACAGGGCGCGTTCAGTGCATGGATGGGTCGCCGTCTATGCCTAACGCTAGTGGCATTTTTCCGAGCGGTTCCGTGCTTCGCAAGGCACGTTAAGCTGTTGGTGCCGGCTGCCGTCGATAGATGGCAGTCGTTAAGCCAAGTCAGAGGCCTTAGGGCGGCTTGACAACTTCTGACAGTAGACGAGCCACTAGTCTACAAGCCTCCACCAATCCGGACTTGGCACCCGTGGTGGAGTATGGCCTATACCTTCCTCAGAGAAGAAACCCGTGCCCCTCGGTGGGGACATAATGGGTTGATGATGATGATGATGATACTAGGCTAACAATTATACTAGGCAGGCCGTTCCAGCTATCAGCAAATACCTACTCGTTCCAAATACTAGTATCAATAGCAGAGCTGTCATTTTGGATAACGCTTTTCTATGGATAATGACTAAGTTTATTACTTAAAACCTAGGTACACATGTCTTTTTTACGAAGACTTACATAAAAATCAATTCAAAACAGTAAAAATAAGTAAGTGTATCAAGAATGTACGTAATTAAATATCACGTATGGAGTGGAAAATATAACGATCATAATTAATTTCACGTGCATTATTTTCCATACATATTTTTTGTTGCATTTTATCTGTATAATTATATAAAATAAAATGCATCTTTTCATCTAATGTACCTCAATCGCTGAAGACAAAATTATACAACCAGTGTGAGTTACCAGTGATGACTTATGGCACTGAAACGTGGTCTCTCACTATGGGCCTCATAAGAAGGCTCAAGGTCACGCAACGAGCTGTGGAAAGGGCTATGCCCGGAATTTCTCTACGAGATCGAATTAGAAATGATGAGATCCGTAGACGAACGAAAGTCGTCGACATAGCCCAGCGGATTAGTAAGTTGAAGTGGCAATGGGTGAGGCACATAGCACGCAGAACTGATGGCCGATGGGGCCGAAAAGTTCTCGAATGCAGACCACATATCGGCAAGCGCAGCGTAGGACGACCAGCCACAAGATCATCCAAGTGGCAGGAAGGCGCTGGATGCAGGCCGCTTATAACCGGTCTTTTTGGAAATCCATGGAGGAGGCCTATATCCAGCAGTGGACCTCTTGTGGCTGAATGATGATGAAATGGATCTCCAAGTGGCAGGAAGACGCTGGATGCAAGCCGCTTCCAACCGGTCTTTTCGGAAATCCATGGAGGAGGCCTATGTCCAGCAGTGGACTTCTTGTGGCTAAATGATGGTGATGACGAAATGGATCTCAGATGGATCTTAGGACAATAAACCGCTAACCGAAGATTCTCAAATAAACTGAACGGGGCGGATTTGCATTATGTGTATTTGGCATAACTAAATACATATGATATATATTCATATGAAATTAATTAAAGGTGCTTATTTCCTAATATTTCCGAGTACTTGTCCTAAGCCTAAGAATTAAGAATTAAGAATTAAGAAATTTATTGTGTAACGAACGTCTGTACAACAAAAAATAATACATGTCTTGTATACATTGAACTTAGTAGGTAGGCGTGTAATTGTATTATTATGTTTTCACATCGAAAACCATACTAGGCGAGCCTGTATCATGGCTTTCGACGCTTCTTATCGGGTCTTGGATACATTGCAATGTTGGGGGTATGTCGATAAAATTAGTTGTGCCGAAACATACATAAAGTTTATGATTATACTTGTAAGGGTTGGTTCAATACAGACCGAATCAGATCACCACACCCACAGCATACCTTTAAGAGCACTGGTAGAACAAATACTGTGTGGTTGCATGCGTCCAAACTAGAATATTAATTAGTTAACTAACTAAAATTTTAATACATAAATGTAGAAGATAGCTGTTGCCATTAAATTATAAAGTCCTCAATTCTTGCGCAGTGACGCGTGGCGAGAAGTGTGACGTGGCAACGACTAACGTTGTTTTTGAGATCACTTTGTATAACCAATATTTTCGGAACTATAAAACTTTACTAAGCACTGCAGTGCAATTTTTTGTTGGAAGCGTCCGACTGGGTAATTCGAATAAGAGCAAAACCTGCTCGGACTCTTCCGACAAAGTAATGGTTTCCTGAATAAAGTTAATAATTTTTATGATCTAAAAAAAACGCATTTGGTATTTCTATCGAGTGTATAATCGGCCTTAATGTCCCAGGCACTACAGCGTTTGAGTGATCACATCACGTAACAAGTGAAGTATATAGATGTCATCATCATCATCATTCAGCTACAAGAGGTCCACTGCTGGACATAGGCCTCCTTCATGGATTTCCAAAAAGACCGGTTGGAAGCGGCCTGCATCCAGCGCCTTCCTACCACTTGGATGAGGTCATCTGTCCATCTTGTATATAGATTTAAAAAGGCCTTTTTGTTTATGTCGAAGTGAGAATGGTACTTTTACCCTTCCCGCCCCCCTCAGCTCAGTTTCCCCGCGTCCTTCATTTTAATTGTAGATTCGTAACATAATTTAGACGGAACAATCTCACGAAGTAAGAATTAGGCGTATAGATAACTTGTATTAAGTAGACCGACACAAATAGGCAAGTGCCGGGATTGTAGGTCTTGCTCCGTTTTTGTTTTTTGAATTGAGGGCCAGTTCATTTGACAGCACATTCACTCACGCTGATAGGCTGAATTGAGCTACCCATTTGTAATAAGAATAGTTCCAAATATAAAGGTTGATGACTAGCTTATGTGTGTTAAAGGTTGTCTGGAAGAGATCGGTCTAAGCGACAAGACCGCCAATTGTATACCATTAATAATATATTATAAGAAATAATTTGTAATTCTTTCTTCTGGTGGTGCACTAAAGTGTTATTATCTATTTAAATAGGCAAAGGTACTACAAATATACAGCGGTGGTGGCCTAGTGCGTAGAACCTCGGACTCGGAAGTGGGAGACCCAGGTTCGATCCCCAGTGCGGGCATTTACCTATGACTTAATTTTCTAAGTTATGTACATTCGTGAAGTTATAGTAGCAATACTACTCGCTAACTGTGAAGAAAAACATCGTGAGGAAACCTGAGTGTCTGAGCTATTCACATACCTCAGCGCTTGAAATCGCCAATCCGCGGTGGGCAAGCGTGGTGATTAAGCCCATACTCTCTCCCTGAGGCCTGTGCCCTACAGTGGGACGTATATAGGCTGCTTATATACTACAAGTATAGAAATGTACGTAGCTGTACGAAACAATCCAAACAATCGGTCCATGTCGTAATCGAACCTACCACCTCTAGGATGGTAGGCAAGTACTCTGCCGACAAGGTACTACCACTTCTGTAACCACAATAAAGATGTTTCGCTTATAACCGCGAGGTCGACTCGAAGCAGTTAATTGCCAATTATTCGGGGATTTATACCTCTTTTACGGCAGAGCTACACAGAAATGTTATTCCGATTGTGTATTTAAGGTTCATAATTCTTGTTTATTTTCGTAACACTCAGGTAGTTTAAACTATTTTTTTTTTGATTCGGTAGGCTTATAAAATAAGAAAGATAAAGACACTAAAAATAATTTGATTAGAACGAAGATGATTTTTATTTAAATAGAAATTGATTAGTAATAAATATAAAACTAATAATATAAACTAATAGGTACTAATAAATATAATTTCTAACCATCATCATCAACCCATTATGTCCCCACCGAGGGGCACGGGTCTCTTCCCTGAGGAAGGTATAGGCCATACTCCACCACGGGGGCCAAGTCCGGATTGGTGGAGGCTTGTAGACTAGTGGCTCGTCTACTGTCAGAAGTTGTCAAGCCGCCCTAAGGCCTCTGACTTGGCTCAACGACTGCCATCTATCGACGGCAGCCGGCACCAACAGCTTAACGTGCCTTGCGAAGCACGGAACCGCTCGGAAAAATGCCACTAGCGTTAGGCATAGACGGCGACCCATCCATGCACTGAACGCGCCCTGTGTTGCTTAACCTTCGTGATCGTTTAAGATCACTCAGGCAGCCGGGGCTACGAGCGATTAAAGTATATATCTAATCAAGTATACACATTTTACAGCTAAGAAACTTGCCCAGGTCGGTGACGCGCAGCAGGGAGCCCAGTATGTTGGCAACATTGAATTAGTTTCTTCATTGCATTTTGAATGTGTTGTATAGTCCGCATAAATCTTTTCGGCGGTAACCTGAGTATAGTCGCAGATCGTTTGCGCATCGCTTACTGTCTTAACAGTTTATGTGTTAGTAATTGACGTAGTGTGATGCGTAGCAAATTACTATTAGTCAATTACTAAAGTAATCAATTACTCACACATACACTGTAAAGACAGTAAACGATGTGCAAACGATCTGCGACTATGTTCAGGTTACCGCCAAAAAGATTTGTGCGGACTATACAATGTTAAATGTTTTTTTTTTTTAGTAAGTAAATCCTGAATTAAGCTAACAATGTTTTATAATAAGTATGTACTACTTCCGTGTGGCGCCGGATTAAGAATAGCGTCACTCCATTTCCTTCCGTGGATGTCGTAAAAGGTGACTAAGAAAATCAATTCCAGGAGACGGGCAGCAGCGTCTTCCTGAGATTCTAACCGCATACTGCGATCGCCAACCCGCCTGCCAAGCGTGGCGATTATGGCAAAACCCCTCGTGGTTATGAAAACCACGAAGGAGGCCTATGTCCTGCAGTGGGCGTCAAATGGCTGATGATGATGATGTACTCGCATGAAAACATTATTTTACAGTGACCTAAATATAAACAAGAACTACCAGCATTATTATAAAGTACCAATCGCAAGTTGTGACGTCACAGTTTGCATTATATTTGTATAGGGCGTTTTTGTATCAGGTGACTAGAATTACTGTTTGACAGGAAACATATTAGCTTAAGATAAATATATTTTCCTGGATAATTTGAATATGTTTTTACATGATCTCTCATGTAAGGGATCACCTGGTAAAGCCGTCGTCTGCACTCTTAGGTTAAGAAATACGTGAGTGATTTTCTTTTTCGTACATGCTACTTTAAATAATATAATGGGATATCAGAAATTAAAGAAATATTTTAAAGTGAAAATAATATTTCAAAATAATAAAAGTACCACTCGCTAACGGTGAAGGAAAATATCGTGAGGAAACCTAAACTCTCTCTTTGAGAGAAGGCCTGTACTTTACAGTGGGACGTATATAGGCTGCTCATGTTTAAAAGTTTCATTGTTTTTTATGAATGTCAATGTACAAAGTTGATGATTTATGTATAATGATTTATAATAATAAATAATAACGTCATTGCATTAGTACTAATAAATCATTAATTATAATTAGTTATTATTATTATTGTTATTAATTAAACTGCCTCTCCCTTTCCGATCACCGATTTTTCATCGTAAGCCTGGAAGAATAATTATTAGCTATAAGGGCGGTAATTGTGCCTTATAGGTACCTATGTAAATATTTTATATATTTGTTTTGTTTCCTGTATAAAATATACATTTTTATGCGCACTACGCATCTTTAGTAAATCATGCGAAGCAGAAAAACAAAAAAAAAATTTTTTTTTGAGAGGATAATCGATCACAAAATTGTAGAAGAAAATGTTATTGGAAATAATAGTGTTTAATAACCTACACGGGTTAGTGCAACAAAAAGAATATAAAATACTGTTACAAATTGGTTCCTGGCTTCCAAACTACGATTCCCTATGCTATGGATAACCAGGCTGCTTCCGCGTCCTACACTTAGTACTTACTATTGGAATGCCAATTATTAAAAATACCTAAGAAACAAAAATATAACAAAATTTTAAAATGAAAAACACCAACATGTTACAGGTATTGCGCATCTAAGCAATAACCCTGGATGGTTTTTCAATCAGCCAATCCGGAACACAAAATCTGACAAACGGAATAACATTTCTGGTCGTAAGGTTGGCACCGCGTCGTAAACATGACGACATCTGATGTGGTATTCAATTTAACGACGCCTTTCGGGGCTCAAGAATAGGCTCTGTGGCTGGGAGGAATTCCTAATTAAATTCCCTGTTATTGAGTTTTCAGCCATCAAAAAGATCTCCAATCTAGGTCAACACAATAAGGAAGTTGTTTGGAAACCATAAAGCCATTAAAGGTCATTCTGGCTTGCGCCTACGCTATCTGGCAGCTCTCTCTATCTGTTTATCCAGGGTTAAGTTCCATCTAGTAAATAAGTCGTGACACTTGCAGAGCTATCCATAGCTAAATTATAGGGCTGACAACTCTGTCAATCAGCTATATTTATGCGTTTATCCGTGGATAAGTATTTATCGACCTTCTCACATACTTATCCAGTGACTTGGTGCAAGTAGAGTTAGAGTTGGATAAAGGATTGGAGAAATTGTCCACCTAAACTACCATACGTACCTTGTACCTACTGTGGTAACAATTCAATTCAATATTTTTATTTCGGAACACGTCCAACGTGTTAGTAATAATAGAGATATAATATGTTATACTATTTATTGCACACGAAACATTAATCAGGACACAACATAGGCAATAGCATGTACAAAGGGGAGCTTACCTCTGTGAGAGATTTCCTCCACTAAACCCTGGAGAGTTGGAACAGCGGTAAAAAACGGGTCTAGATACGTGTACAAAATACTCGTAAATAAACTACAAAAATCCTTAATCATAACCAACATTAAGCAAAAATAAATACACTACACATACTAAATAGGTACCTACCTGTAAAAATAAATAAAATACATAGTAAATAATACATACGAATATCCATCGAAATACTTTTTTGCAATTATTTACGCTATTTTCGACTTACGTTTTCCACGTAAAAAAAAAGTTAAGTAAGCGGTCGTCGCTATCCAGTATGGTACCCAAAAGATTTGATCCAGGTTATTTTAAAAAAATATATAGCTCAAAGTTATGATAGAAATAAATAGTTCTCTCTAAGGCAGGTTAGTAAACACATTTTATAAAAACCTATTTAGAGGCTAAAATTTCCAGCCATGCCGGGACTTGAACCCGCGACCTCTGGCTCACCGTGCCAGCGCTCTCCCAACTGAGCCAATGGGCAAGTGCAAGCATCGATGAAATTTTGAGCCTCTTTACAAACTTCTATGTATTACGTACAGGCAGCGACATCTGACCGAAGCGATTTACATCACTTGCAGTTAGGTTTTTACATCGGAATGATATCGCTGTACCTACATGATTATATTCATTTTTTTTTGTTGCACTAACCCGTGCAACATAATTTTAATTTTAATTTTAATTATAATTTTATCTGTGGCCATGGGCGGGACACAGTGAGGAAGTCGTCAGGTGGACCAGGGCAGTAACGGAGTGGCGACTGAAAACCTCGCTAATGCCCCCTAATGTCCTCGCTAACTCCTCTCATCGATATCAATAACTCTTAATGCTGTTATTGAGGGTCAATTCCTATCCAATCTAAAACATAAGCTCACATCAAACTGAACATAGACATTGAGCCATATTTTGGTTCAGTGAAGTGCGCCTATTAGACATTTTTTTAAAGCCTGTAGATAAGTAAATGCAATTTGTTTTAATTTAATTATTATAATTTTAAGCGGCATATTTATTCTTTTTGTTGCACTAACACGTGCTGAGGACAATTTTAAAACTCATTTCGAGGCTACAGCTAATACAGAGAAGTTTGTAAAGAGGCTCGAAATTTTGCCGATGCCTGCACTTGCCCATTAGCTCAGTTGGGAGAGCACTGGCACGGTTAGCCAGAGGTCGCGGGTTCGAGTTCCGGCATAGGTGGAATATAAACATTCCTTTATAGAGGTTTTAGCATAAAGAAATTATAACAAATCGATCCCTCTAAGATCCTGTGAAGATGGAGTTAAAGCCGTTTTGTAACAGGAATTCCTGCCATATACCGGCTTTAACTGCATCTTAACAGCGTTTTAGTGGAGTTAACATGTTAACTAGTCCTGTACATTTTTTTTGTGTTATGAAGAATCAAAATTGAACAATAATGTCGTAAAACGTGAAAATCCTTCGTACAAATCACGGCGGCCTACCGCAGGAATCGAACCTGTGCTTTAGCAGAATTAACTCTTAACCGCTTCGCCAATGAGACAGTGGAATTACGTACAATTATCCCGCAAGTACTGAGTGTGTTCAAACGGAATTAATTAATTCGAAATCACTTTCAAGTATGACGCTAAGTAATTGAGAAACTGAATCGAAAGATGCTTTAAATATTCATCAATAGAAAGCGTATTTACTTAAAATGCTCGTCTCTTATTTTATTGCTCCCCGCCGCGTACAAAACAAACGCTTGTCCTGGAAATCTTGAAATATTTTCACCCGACTACGTTGGTAATAAAATGTTGTATGCTTGGTACATACTGTGTAGGCTTTGTATTTCAAGCCACGATAGTGAGTTTAAAAAATATGATAATATATAACACGGTCAGAATATCTGTGCACCTGGCTTTATTTAAAAGAAATAGTTAGACATAAAAATGTTTTTTTTGTTGTTGTTTAGAGTTTAATTGCATTTATATTACCGATAAAACTTGATGGGATAAAGAATTTTTTTTTAATTCCAATTCCTTTCTCTACTTTGATCTCAGATCTAAAAAAACAACTCGTCTATTCAAGTCGAGTTCAGAGAAGGAAAAAAAATTGTAATTCAAATAATTTAATTACCAACCCCAATAAAAAGTGGAATACACTTCAGCTACGCAATACATATCAAATTGTCATAATAGACTATGGATTGTAGGTTTATGAAAAGCGGCCCATCTTGAAACTTAGATTTGAAGTTTGTCGGGTAGTACACTTTTTGTTTATTTCTTTTCGCAGGCAGTTCTTATCTTTTTTTTTATCAAAGAAAAAACATAAAAGGATCTTTTCACTTCATCCATTAAAACTTGTGCCTTTCTTTCGTAGGTACAACTTTTTTTCTCCATTTTAATAAAGCGGCTTAGAATGAGGAAAGCTTCTTAAAAACATCAATTTTTCACGTTATTGTAGCGAAGTGATTTTTTCTTTCATTTTTGGATTCCGTAGAGTATTTTTACGGCATTTCGTAAGTCAATTATAATAAAACCAAATTAAACAGCGTGTTTGCAGAGCGGTCTTTATAGGTTGAAGCGGGCTATTCTTCAAATCAAACAACATTGTATGTCATATGAATGAAACGAACTCTGAATTGCGGTAAATAAAAGTATGCTATGAAACATAGGGAACAGCAGCTATTTTTGGCTATTCCACAATAAATTGGTCTCAAGATAAAAGTTTTTCGTCTCGATGAGTAGAGAAATTATTAAGGGAATTAGCAGTATTCTGTTTAATGGGCAGGTGAGAACGTTCTCGCATGACAACATTTATAATCTAAAAATAAGTGTGAATTTATTATTTTTAGTGAAATTATTTACAATAAACTCGGTACATTTGTAGTGAATAACTGATCGGAATTAATTTTACAGACATAATTTTCAAGTTAAATAAGCTTTTCACACGAGAAAATGTCTCCGGTCCATCTTTAATTCTGAAAAATGGCACTATTACGCCGTTCTTTATCGTGCTCGATGCACGGATCATGCAACTGGTTCAAGCTTTAGGTTTTTGAGTGGTCTTAGAATATTAAAACGGTTTTTGACAGATGTTTTTCGATGCCAATTGCCGTTTCCAATTCACGCGCACAAGCACATGATGTATTTGAAGGATGTATAAAGTAATAACATCTGTTAAATACCTTTACGCCTCAAGTAGGTACTTGAGTTATCATCATCATCCTCATCATCATTATCAGCCATTTAACGCCCACTGCAGGACATAGACCTCCTTCATGGTTTTCCAATCTTCCCGGTCTTGTGCCGCCTACATCCAGCGACTCCCGTGAGTACTTGATGTGTGAGCCTGAAATTGTATAAAAGTTTTACATATCTATTTATTTTTCATTTTGTTTTTGTTATGTGTCGAGTGGTTATAATCATCATTCAGCCACATGAAGTCCACTGCTGAACATAGGCCTCCTCCATGGATTTCCAAAGAGACCGGTTGGAAGCGGCTTACATCCAGCGTCTTACTGCGACTTGGATGACGTCATCTGTCCATCTTGTGGCTGGTCGTCCTACGCTGCGCTTGCCGATATTTGGTCTCCATTCGAGAACTTTTTGGCCCCATCGGCCATCAGTTCTATATGTCCCGCCCACTGTCACTTTAACTTACTAATCCGCTGGGCTATGTCGACGACTTTCGTTCGTCTACGGATCTCATAATTTCTGATTCGATCTCGTAGTGGTTATAATGTATGACTTTTATTTCTTTCTTCAAATGAATGTCAAAGCTTTGATGCTTTTTAAACCGTTGAAGTTTTTGTTTTCCAATAAGTTTTTTAATCAAATCTTTTTAGTGCTTTCTTACTAACAACAACAATTATCACAGCTGACGTCCGCTATTTTATAATTTTCGTGCCGTAGTATATCCAGTGACAATAGCGACATCAATGCCTTTCACTGGACACTTCATTCGTCAATATCCGTCCTACCGTGGCCGTAAAGAAACATTATGTAATACCTACTTACAAACACACATACTCACGCGCGAAAAACATAACCCTTAGTTGCTTTTGCAGTCGGTCTAAAATTACTTCCGTGTCAATATACCTTTGTTTCTTGAAACCAGACTTTACCACCTGCCACGATCATGACTAACGTACTTCCGCTTCATCAACATTAGTTAGTCGTTGCATGCACCCACGCTGGTTTCGTGGCAAGTGGGGAACTCTGTCTCTGTCTTCCGAATTACAGGCATGATTCTATGTAATGTAATATATGTATTTTAAGGGATACCGCCGTTTAGCCAAAGTATTTTTCGCCAAATTTTACTTCCCAATAAACTTATGGCATCAGTTTCATTTCCCAAATGAAACTTTAGCAAGTTTTCATTTCGCATTTTATTCATTTGGTCAAATTATCATTTCGCATAATTTTACTGCGTCAAGTTTTATTAAGACAAACGTTTATTATGCTAACGTTTTATTTTGGCAAGTGTTATATAGCAAATAAACTTGGTGCATATTTTGGTTAGGTCAGTACACATAAGCAAAAATAGGTTCGAAGTTCCAGGATGGACGCGATGCAGCGACGCTCCATCCTGAAACTTCGGGTGTTAGTTCTTTTTTTTTATATAAAAGCGAAAAAAATATGTCACTAATAAACTTGAATAATGCTTGATAAAATGAATTTTGACCAAATATTTATTTGGTAAACAATAACTTGCCATAATAACTTTTGCTAACTGTTTATTTGCTTTAAGTTGTTTTGAGAAATGTTTTTTTGCCAAGTGATAATTTGCGGAAAATAGTTTGGGAAGTAATACTTTGGGAAACGATTTTTGGCAATACATTAGTAAACCGTATTTTAAGTACGGAACCAAACTCTCAACATGTCGTCGGCGATAACCTTTTATCGATAAAATATTTTTTCTTCTTTGAAGCCCAGGAGCCGCCGACAATAGCCGACACAATCGAGTTACTGGAGCGAGGATTTTCAATGTTAATTAGGTGTTCTTAATCGTTTTATGATTTCCATTTTTCTGCTCTTAAAACGTTGTAAAAGCTAATCTGCACAACTTGACGAACGGCTGATACAGAGATTCTTATTGTCGCTTTAATTGTGCTTCCACACGTGGGTCAAAACGCTATCCTTTGCGATGGGCCAACTTGTAGTTTATATGTTCGCAAGCTTGTGCATATAATAATTGCCTCGGTGATCTAGCGGTTAACATAAATTGTGGGTTCGGTTTCCACTGGAAGCTTGATTTGCGTGGTAATCCTAGATTAGGGTATCCTAGCGTGGAACGAGAAAAAGTAACTGTGTTGTGTGGAAGTTATTAATTAGAAGTGTCCCAACTCTATGATTATTATGTAAGTAGTTTTTAACAATTGTCATACGTGAGGCGGCATAGCAACTTTTATTACTAACAATCTGTATTCAACTCCGAGCTTACGATGACCATATGAACAGATATTTTTCTTGGTCGCGCGAGTAACTAAACCGTGTGTCGCGCGACTAGATCGCTAGTGTTGAGCTGACTCAACATACGCCGACACAGTATGACAACTTACTGTACGGTTACGGTGGCGGGGAGTCGCTGGATGCGGGCGGCACAACACCGGGAAGCTTGGAAAACCATGAGGAAAGCCTATGTCCTGCAGTGGGCGTCAAATGACTAATGATGATGATGATGATGACAACTTTAATTATTCAAAATCTGAACTCAACACGTTATGTAAGTAGGTACAGAGTTGAACCCAACCCTGTGTGTAAAATAAGAGTGTTGAACTCAACACTGTACGAAAATACCAGCTCTCGTATACAGGGCTCTTATTATGAAAAATGCGATGTTATCGGAAGGATCGCGCTTGAGCCTGACAATTCACTAGAATCTAGCGACAAATACGGTTCTTTTTTTGAATTGCTATTACTATTCAACTAAACTATTCGAAAAGAACCGTATTTGTCGCTATACTCGAGTGAATTGTCGGGCTCAAGCGCAACGTTGACGACCCTTCCAATAATGTCGCTGCTTTATAATAAGGGCCCAGATTGACAACACGTCAAACTTAATATTTTCCTTTTAACGTCTTCCGTAACGTAACTAACCTCGGATTTCTCGTAAACTGACAATTTGTTTATCTTTTATTAACAGGTATTAATTCCTCTAAAGTTCATACAAAAAAACTGGCAGTAAATTAACAAACTGTTAACATACGAGCTGAAGGGTTAAGGCACAGGGTATATTTAAACATTTATTTTAATTTATTTTATTTAGGACACAACCTCGCGCTACCTCAGCGCTTGAAATTGCCAATCCGCGGTGGGCGCGCGTGGTGATTAAGCCCATACTTTCTCTCTCAAAGAAGGCCTGTGCCCTGCCGTATTATACACAAAAATATAAAAAAATCGTCTTGTCCGCGGGAACTTGTGAACTGGCTGTGGAACTAGGGTCGGTAGGGGTCACGTGACTAAATTGCTAGTGTGCAGTGGACTCAACAAAAAATATCATCGAATGTCCTAAATCGTAATTCAGCCGACTCCTTACAACTTATACCATAATTTCGTGTAACCTTACACGCGTTTAGTAACAGTTTTACTGCTGTAGTCATAGACTTGTCAAAAATTTTCCTCATAACTAACAGGTCCTTCGCAATAATACAGCATAATGAAGTTTTAGCATATTGTTAGGACCAGGAGCTATATAGAATTTATTCTTTAATTGCTGTATTTGAATTCTATAGAATCCTATTGAATATCTTCTCCGATGACGGCATCTTAATCATAGTTGATTTGATAGAAAATTGTCTACAGAAAATTGTCTCTGAGCATAAAAATGGGACCTGTGGCTTTATTAGGATAAGTAACTAAAGAACTACTTTTGTCCTTTTATCAAGTTGACCGATATGTAACTAAACACAGTCCAACCATATATACATGGACCATATATTTTCAGTACAAAATTTTATAAGCTGAAACCAAATAGTTATGAAATTTTGTGCTGATTTCTTAATTTTACAGTGAATTGGATAATTTTCGGTACCGTTTTTTTTACTCATGACCAGAGTATCCCCTTGTTAGAGGCTATCTTATAAAACTTTTAGCCAAGTCTACAGCTTTGCCGCTCAGGGTTCCAAGGGCAAAGATTTATAGGGGTCCCGAAATCATCCGCGGACCGCACGGCAGTTTGTCATGCAACATCTGGTGGGAGCCAGTTCGCACCGGTTCTAACAGGATCGATCGATGAGGCAAGGCAAGATACATTACTGGTATTGTAAGCGCAGACCATCTTAATCAATTTGTCATTGAATCAACTAGTTAATTCAGTGAGTTGAGTTGATTTTTATTGGATCATGGGCTCAATTGTAAGTTTAAAGATCAGTTTTAACTCAAAAAAAGAGTTTTACTTTCTGAAAGATAGAGAGCGACAGTAACATCATAATGGCTTAAACACAAGATTCCCCACAGCGAGTTGGCGATTTGAAGCGCTGTGATTCATGTAGATACTCAGACACTAACACTAGCCAGTGGTGTTACTACTACAAATTGGCAAACAAAGTCAAGTAATAAAAAAATACAAAACACACCGTCAACCAAATAAACCGCCCGAGACATATTCAATGTTGCCAGCGTAGAGTGGTGTAAGGATGATGATGAAGAATGCCAGGTATTGCTGCACAGCGAGGGATATTCTCTCCGTTATGGAATATATAAAAATCTCGTGTCACAGTGTTTGTCATCGAGCTCCTCCCGATTTTTATGATTTTTGTGTATATTTGGTAGGTCTGAGAATAAGTCACAGGCTAATTAACGTGGCAAAACAACGTTTGCCGGGTCTGCTGGTATCCCTTTATAATGCCCATGTAAACCCCCTAAGGAATCCCTTACGGAAACTGGAGGATTTTACTCGTCGACAAAAACAACTATTACTTTGGAGAAAACTTTGAAATTCTGCCATAAGAAAACATTTGTGCTATACATTTTAATTCCGTATGTGGCGACTTTAGTAAGCAACAGCTAATACTTACCTACCTAAAAAGGTTTTGCGAATTCAAAGTTTTTTTTCTACAGTAAAAGTTATTGTTTCCATTGACATTCAACTCCCCAGTTTCGGATGTGTAAATATGCAGAAGTAGTTACGCCTTATATATACTGGGCTGCAACCACTCTACGACTATAGGTTCTTTCCCACCCGCCACTGCTCACTGCTGGGTATAAGGTTTTTCCCCAAATAATATCCTTCACTGTGCCTTGCCATCCGCATCCACCGCTCCGTTCTTACGGTGATCATAACATCGAATCACACCCAAACCCAACACACACACGCACGCACGCACGCGCACACACACACACGCACACACACACACACACACACACACACACACACACACACACACACACGCACACACACACACACACACACACACACACACACACACACACACACACACACACTACGCATACGAACATACATGCTCTTTTTTATATTAGGTACTTAGTTGTAACTTCATTTAAGTTTTCATTTCATTAGTATATATAACTCTCGTGTCAAAAGCACAATATTTTTAGAGAAGTATTGAAGTCTGTTGACCTTGAAAATGTAAAATGTTTTTCGGAGGAGCACTGCTTATCCTAAATCATAGGTTTGGTCACCTTTTTTAGGGAGCAGGATACCACTGCCTTAGTGATAAGGTCATTATAAAATGTTTATTTATTTATTTTAATTCTTTATTGCACTAATTACATTGTAAATGTACAAGGGCGTACTAAATGCAAGAAGCATTCCCTTCCAGCAAACCTTTGGTATTGAAGAGACTGGCGACGGGTAGTGCAAGAAAAACATGAAATACAATAATAAACTTACGTAAACCTAGGGAAATACATTAACTTAATTAAATACATAATTAATGTTCCTTGAATAAATTATTTTTTGTCTTTTGTTTTTCTTTTTAATTAAATTGCGACGTATCTTTCGCCAATATTAGGTTCATCCCAACAATCAGTACTTTCTTAAGGAGCTCTATTGAGGTTTTATATAGAGCCACTAATGAAAACAAGTGGTAGGTATCGTTATTTTAAAAATACACACAAAACAACTGTTTATGTCAATATAGTTAAATTTAAGTATAAATTAATTCATTTACCTAATTTTGGTTTACATTGAAGTAAATAATTTAGAATTTTTTATTTTTTTATTTACAGATCCCTTTTTTGTGTGAAGCTCAACCATGTAAATTTTGGTTTTTAGTGGCCGGAACCAAGACCCTAGAATGAATTATTGGGGTTACTTTTTGGCCCTAAGTTCTCGGTTGTTGGTCGTAATAATCGTAATTTAGGTAGAAGATTGAGAGACTTGTGAGCCACTTTATTCAAGAACAAAAAAAAAACGAAGTAAAAATAAATCTGTAATAGATGTAAACTGACAACGGCGGCTCTGGGCAAAAAAAAAATAAGTCCCATTTTATTGACACTAGTTTCTATGGTGTAGGTTCTAAAAGTAGCTATTATGTTTTATATTTTTGGAAAAACTTATTATTAAAGTGTATATTATATTCTTTTCGCCTTGGTGGCGCTAGGTAGTTCCGGGTCACCCCTTAGGTTGCTGTGTTCTAGCTTAAATTTGCGAAAGTTAACACCGCGGTTGTCAAAATCCTGGGCAACCGACAACACCAGAAATTGAGTGAGTTATGGCCTGAAGAAAAGTGGGTCAGGGTGTCTTTGTTTACGTTTGTAGACGCTTATTGTACAAACGTAAACCAAATCTTTATTGCACGCCATACACCTACATACATAAACACACACACACACACACACACACACACACACACACACACACACACACACGCACCCACGCACGCACGCATGCACGCACTCATGCTCGCACGCACGCTAGCAAGCACGCACGCACGCACGAACGCACATTGTGTATGTGCACGCACCCACACACCCACACACACACACAGTTGGCATGATTGGAAGCAGAGTTATTAATGTATTAATAAGCAGTCTTTTTAAAAAACATATCCTTAAGGTACTCCTCAGATGCAGTTTAAATAGCTTGTAGTAAAGAAAAAAGAGGTAACCACAGGTTAAATAAAAAAAATCGTAACCCTATTATATTTCGTTTTTTCCATTTTTGATAAAGAAATATTGACACCAAAATTATTTTGTTAGGTTGCAAATTTTTTGAATCAAATATATCGAATTAGACTAAAAATATCTAAAATGTCCATAACTTTATTATTTAGCAAAGCCTAGAATTTTTCTTTTGAATTGTAATTTTGCGTCGCTCCATTTTTATTAATAGTATAGTGTTTTCTTTTAAATCATTCAAAATTTTAAAATATGCGAGCGTGTCTGCATGCTAGACGTAACAGCAGCCTTAAGGTTGCTGTTACACCTTGCAGCTGTCTCACTCGCACATGCTAACATTTTTAATGATTGTATGAAAATCAGAATACTATTGATAAATGATAAATTGGAGGGTTTGATAGATAATAAAATTACGAACATTCAAGAGACATATTTTTTTATCCTGTATCTTGTTTTTGATTTCGAAAATTTTATACTAAAATTACATAATAATTTAGGAAATAAAACTTAAATACAGAAAAACAAAAATTTATTTAAGATGTTCGTAATTTATTCGACCACGTTTTTTTTTACAATCTGTGATTATTGTTAGATTGTGGGAGTGAAATAGTATTCTAGTAAAGTTATAACAGCATCCTTAACCCGGCGTGAATGAGGTGAGAAATTGTTACACTAACTCATGATTGTTGATACTAGGTTGTGCAATGAAAATGTTTGACTTTAGACATAATACTAATAATAGTAATCATTCAACAAGACAAGTAATTAAAGTACGAGCATTAAGTACAAAAAGCGTATTTTTTTTTTGAAATAACAAAGTTTTCGAAAAAATACAAGATACCCAAACTTAATTTTTTTGAATTCTTTTCGTGTAAAATCACAGTAAATTGCAAATTCTATGGTAAATCGACATAATATCAGTGTATTCTTATTATTATATATAAAAAAGAACCGAAAAGTGTTATGAGATCATGTAAATTAGCACCAATGTTGCACTTGCGAATCGTATATCTACCGTCACCGGCGGCGCAACACTAAACTCGACGGTTTACCTACCTTTACCTCCAGCTACTAAAACGTCAGGATTCGCATGGCAACAATAACAATAAATAATGTGTAAAAACTTCTCGGGTATAACATACCCGACCTCAGTCACGGGTTAAGTGCGCCAATCCTTCCACCAATTTAACGTCACTCTATTCACAAGCGCGCTCTATGTATTGTAATGAGACCTGCAAGCGCCGTCCAAGCGTTAAATTAACACTTTAACAGCGCGGGTCCCAGTGACCCTTGGCTCTAATTATAAGCATGAACACAAGTTCCAGCTACGGCCTTTTCGATTGCACAGACAACGGCAGGAGTGTTTTGCGTACCAAAAGAAAACAGAAAGTTTCAGGACCATTACTCGAAAATATCTGTGTATTTTCCATTTTTATGCACAATAAAGTGTTTTCCATCTATCTATCTATCTATCTCGCCAATATTTTTGTAACTAATGTGAAAATGAACTTTATTTCTCATAAAACTTTATGGATAAAATCGGTAGTTTGTTTTAGTGTCCAGTGAGTGGAGCTTTCGGGTTGGGCTACATAAACGAGTGGTTTTTATCAGGAGGTACCTAACTGACTTCGGTTAACTAAAAAGCACCTGAAAATGGTTATTTAAAAAACTTTTCTCGCCGGTAAGTGGGGTAATAAAATAAAACGGACTTGAAGCTCAAACCATAGAAGGTTAGCTCTCAAGGACTGCTGACGTATCCCTGTATGCTTGCGTGTGTGTCTTAGTAACATCAACATCATTAATGGCCTTTAGATCTATGGCAGATGATTTATGCAGCGTTTTTGGAGCATTTACGCTCGTGGATAAAAAGTCCTATTCGAGAGAGGGCTCCTCCTCCGCATACTCGGCATATGTAGGCGGCAGATTACTTCTGGCCGGAGTTTAAGGCCTGTGCAATTGTGCATGCCTCTTGGCGCGTTTATCAACAAGACTGGTTCTTGTAGTGTGTCCCTCAGTGACGCCTCCACTAGTGGCGACGTTCTGCTAGACCCACCCACCGATCACTTGGAATGCGAAAAGTGTGCTTGTCACGCATAGCGCAATCCTTAAAACGCATGTGGGGTCTTCCAACTCGCCTTTTTGCTATAATGCACACACACACACACACACACACACACACACACACACACACACACACACACACACACACACACACACACAAAAACACATACACCCACACACTTACCAATAAATGATCAATAAATACGTCACACGAATTTTATGATTTTTGGAGCCCGTGCTTCTCACATCTTTTGGAAATAATTAGTTCTAATCAGCCCATAAACAGGGCCCTAAGCATTATAAGGCCTCTTCTCTTTCAGAGCAACCCATCCCATCCTTTGCTAGTCTCGTCCAATGTTTCCCAGTCGCTTTCAAAATGTGAAAATCTTTTCTCCACCCATACTCTACCTTGCATATTATACTCTGCTTTTTAATCTTGAACCTTCTGCATTTGGCCAATATGCGCCACACTACTCGCAGAACAGCCAAACTATTTTTATTTACGCCCAAACGCGGTCCGAGGTATAAATCTAGCCGCCTAATTAGTTTTCCTATTCTTACCGTAAAACTATTCAGTGCAGCGCTGAAATTTTGACTTGCTTAGAGGAAAAACGTTCGTTTTATAACCCGTGAGGTACGCTACGGCTAGACTTTTAGTGCCGTTGATAAGACGTAACTACTTTGGTAAGTAGCAATATCACTTGCTAAGGTGTATTGCTTCATCCCAAAGTAGGTTAGGAAAGGAAACGTTGTCAGAGAAATACTCGTAATCATCGTGAGGATCTTGTAAAGAGTATCTGAGGGGTTTATATAATCTCAGGGCTTGAAAACACAAATCTGAGCACGCATGATGATTGAGAGCATACTGTCTGAGAGAGAAAGCGCTTGCTCTGCAATGGGGCGTATGGAGGCTGTTGGGGTTATATGAATTAGGTATTTGACAAAATATCAAATGAGTTACGTTTAAAACGGAATTTCGTATGAAAATACTGAGTTACGACGTCACATTTCAGAGCACTCTTTTTATGTTTAATCTATTTCAAAATTGTAATAACTAGTTATTGACTAAAAGAGATACATTTTCCGAGATATTTTGTAATTTTTGTTTTAATCGAACATATGAAATAATTTATTGTTGATCGTGTCAAATACCGAATTATTATGTATCTAAACTTCATGATTTTATTCGATACACATCTAATTTAACGATTTTTGTCTGCAGTCAAACCTAAGACGGTTCTGGAGTAATGTCATAGTGGTTGTTGTTTTTGCTAAATTCGTGACATGTCAGAGAACTGTTTTAGCAGTACATATTAATAATAATAATTTAACTTCTTTATTCGGATCCAATAATAATAAGAGACAAAACCAAACATAACTACCATACCTAACTTAAAATAACAGAAACTTATCGCTTTTTATCAACGAGTCATGACTAGCTTTTATTTAGTTATATTGATAAAAAACTTCATGTATAAATTAAAATGTATTTGCGGTGCGGTGGTAGCCCAGTGGGTAGAACAATGGACTCGGGAGCGGGAGACCCAGGTTCGATCCCCAGTGCGGGCATGTACCTATGACTTTATTTTTCAAAGTTACGTACATCTGCGAATTTGGTAGCAATACGACACGCTAACTGTGAAGGAAAACATCGTGAGGAAACCCGCGGATTGGTTGGCTCCGCACGTATTGACTTGTCTTTCCTGTGGGCTAGGCCAACTAAGCTGTCAGGATGGTATAGGTGCTGGGCAAGCCGACTCCATCTAAAATAATGTCCCAGGCACTGCAGCGTCCGAGTGGTCCCTTCACCCATCTAGTGTGAGTGATGGTGCCACTGGACGCTGTATAAATCATCTCATTAGGTAGATGCGAATGCCAAAGTTTTTTTTTTTATGAAACGTCCCTGTTTCCACTCATATATTAACTTTTTTTATTATGTGTTTCTCTATAATTGAGCTAATTTTATCCTTTTGCAAAATAACATTTTTAAGCCTTACGGTCTAAGTCTAAGGCAATAAGTTATTATCTACTTTTTGTATATTATGTTGCCCTGGAATAGCGGTCCTTCAATTTGCGGAGAAACACCCATACATTCCCAAAATACGCCAAATAAAAGTAATTATGGTGCAATTTGAAATCTGCCCGAAACCACCCTAAACCGGTATGCACCGGCTAATGAATGTTAAAGAGGTTTGGCAGAATCGTGGCAAGTGGTAAACCCTGTGTGAAAAGTTTCTTAAATTCATTGTTGTTCAATAGAGTCACATTAGTACGATAATGGCGATAGTGGCGTGCATGGTCGCCTTCAGCGTCCATGCAAAGACTTGCTTCTAGACATCCCCGTGCATGGTACGGTAGGCTATTCGAATTCTTTCACTGTGACAGCGGTGCGCTTGTGGAACGCGCTACCCCTGTACATACGCCAGGCCCCGTCAGTCGACGTGTTTAAAAGTGGAATCCACGAGCACTACTTCGAACTTCAGAGTAATAATCCTATTATATAAGTAATTTTTATGTAGTTGTGTTTATTGTGTTATAGTGTGTATTTTATATGTATTTGGTATGTATCTTGTTATAATAACTATGTAATTTTATTGTAATATGGTTTATATAATTATTATTATTTATTCATTTTTTTTTTTATCTTTGTTCTTGCAATAAATCTTTCTTGGCACTACCCCTTGCACTATCCACATAACCCAAGGTTAGCTGGAAGAAAATACTTACTAGTATTAAGCTCGCCTTTGTACAAACACCTCTTGTGCAATAAAGTATTTTTGAATTGAATTGAATAATGGTTCTTTCATTGACACTACTGTAGTCTAGTAAGCAATCGTATTCCAATCGTGTAAACTGCGCAACTTAACTCGGTGCCTCGCGCGATTCAATCATCTGCGCGAAAGATGACTATTTTAATTTGCACGGGTTATACCATTGGCGTGTAGCGCCGGATAAGAATAGCATCACTCTATTTCCTTCCGTGGATGTCGTAGAAGGCGACTAAGGAAATAAATTACCAGGAGACGGGCAGCAACATCTTCCTGAGATTCCAACCGCATACTGCGATCGCCAACCCGCCTGCCAAGCATGGCGATTATGGCGAAACCCTTCATGGTTGAAAACCATGATGGAGGCCTTTGTCCTGCAGTGGGCGTCGAATGGCTGATGATGATACCATTGGAATGAAATTGTTCTGTTATTGCTAATAGACTAACAAATAGAGACAAATAACAGCTATTCTAGTGCTTGTGACATTCCATTGAAAGGCGACGTGTGTATTAGACTCAAGGGCCCGGTGTCTGCCCAGCCAAAATACAGGCGCGAGTTTATGTAATTATATATTAAAATCTGCCAACTAGCTTTATACCTACAGGGAAAAGCTAAATTTCAAACCAGTATTACAGTATTTATAACAATACAGTTATAATTATGTGAAGCGGAAACACAGCCAGTTACTTCCTAGTTCAAAAATTACACTAAATTACCGTCACCTAATTATCATGACAATCTACCTTGCTGACGACGGCCAAGGAAAAATAACCCCTAATCTAATCCAATTAAGAAATGAAGTGAAAAGATAACGCCACCCGACAGGAAAATAAAGAAAAGTCCCACGGAAAAGATCGGTCGATGTGACAACACAGCAAATTAAGCATTGAAGACGTTAATCTGTTTCGCTCGAAAATAGCTCTAATGTTATGCATTGTAAGTGCTATCTGAGTATTTTTTGCGGCGTCGCAGCTTAGGGATAGAATTGCTTTTTCAGTGTCCATTGCCGAGTTCCTGTTCAGTAGATTGAAGTGAGTAAGAAGTGGAAAAGCGATGGAGGTGGGACATATCAATGGGGTAGAGTGTGGGCTCGTGTCACGCAAGCCTAGTTTATAGCTCTTTGAACGACGAGGGTGACTAAAATGACCACTGGCAAATTGTTTTTTTATCATTCAATGTTATTTTCTTTTTCACTAGCAAAACCCGCAACTTTGTTGGCATGTAGATAGATACACAGAGACAGAGAACACTTTATGGTACATAAAAATGGAAATTACACAGATATTTCTTAATCTAAGAGTACAGATGGCGGCGTTATCACTAAAAGTGATCTCTTCCAGACAACGTTTAAATTAGGGCATGTAAATAAAAATATATTCTGTTTCGTGTTACAATCCTGGCTTTGGTGTGCCAGATTTCTTCCGATCCATTAACGATAAATAATAAAATTAAACGTAAACAACGTTGTGTCTTTTATCTCAAAAATATTTAAAAAAATTTAACGCTATCAAACCACCTATAAATGCGGTTGAAGCCAAAAGTCAGATTTTGTCGTATGTCGCTTCTTAGAAGCAGAACTGCTACCAATTCTTTTGAACGACAGCTTTTTATGCAACCAGGAAGAGTTCCATTTTTAAATCGTCTATCAGCAACCACGACATCTGTTGGGCTCAATGAGTAATGATTGTGCACAGGATTAATGTGCCAGGTTGAAAACACTGGCCACTTTCTGCTGCACCGTAAAAAGAAAAATAAACTTTCACTGTCTCTGACGATTTTATTGGTCGGTGGGAATAGTTGCCTAAGTACCTAGTTACTTATTTGAGTGGTATTACGGTTTTTAAAGAGCCACGAAGATTAGTGGCATAGTCTCAGTGGCACCCTCTATATTTTTTTCAATGTCGTGGAGCACGATGAAACCTAGCTAGATCGATAGAGGACAAAAAAGTAAACAAGAAATTATTTAAGTCACCATGTCCTAAAGTGGCACGTTTAGGAGTTATTGAGCTTTGAAGTTTGTATGGAATTTCCACTAACTGAGTTTCATCACTGAATTTGTCACTTGATATGAGTTTTCTCGGGGATTCAAACCTACTTTGATGTTTTTTAAAGTCTGGGTAGCTATGTCTAGTAGGTACCTACCTACTTATATACATATATACATGAAATTATAGTATTATTCATGCATCCAATTCGTTCAATTCGATTAAAATTCAAAACATGTCAATATAAAACCTACAGTTTAATTAATATAGATAGGTTTAGGTGGTAGGTAGGTACCTATAAATAATGTAGATAGGTACATATCGCTAGAAACTTAAACCGCTGCTGTGTGTAAAACCATGTTCAACCATGTTTTTAACATAATAGTACATTACGATACTAGTGCGAAAAGTAGGAAATTCGCAACGAGTGGCGATAAATTAAAACACGACCGAAGGGAGTGTTTTATATCGACACGAGTTACGAATTACCTATTCGCACGTGTATCGTACAACGTTTTATAGTACATATGGCCCTTTGAAGTTTCGACATAGGCACGTAAAGTGCTCATTATCGCACTAGTGCGGTAATGTAGCACCATATGTACTATAAATACCATTTCCTGACGTAGCGTAGTATCTTCAGTTGGGCAAAGAAAGAATCTACGGACCTACCCACTGAGGTACCTACCTATTACAAACTTCTTTGAGATTAATCTTTTTGGTGAGTGGTGAGTAAACTACTGAAGTGACGTTGTCAACATTGATTTATATTTGGAAAGTAAGTACCTCATTTGTTTCGTTTTCTTTTCATTTTCCAAAATTCAATCAAAGCATTTTGTTGACTTAGTAATTGGTTTATTGTTTGAAAAATGGCAGATTTATAACTCTGGTAAAAGCTCCCGTAATACCCTCGCATTGTAAGCATCCTCGCAACGCTCGGGTGCCTTAATATACGGTATCTATGATAAACTGGGTGTTTTTTCTACGACTTATTTAGCAATTTAGTCAAGAATCGGCAACGAGTCACAGGTGCCAAGCATATAGTCCAGTATTTAGTGAAAAATGATTCAAAAGTTAAGTTTTATAAAAATCTCATACAAACTTCAAAGCTCAATAACTCCTAAACGTGCCACTTTAGGACATGGTGACCTTAATAATTTCTTGTTTACTTTTTTGTCCTCTATCGATCTAGCTAGGTTTCATCATGCTCCACGATATTGAAAAAAATATAGAGGGCGCCACTATGAACTATGCCAGGCCCCATACAAAAATCTTCGTAGCTCTTTTTATTGGTGCTGTTTGTTAAATAGTAATAAATACCAAACATTTTAAATAGGGCAGACTATTGGACTCGGAAGCGGAACCCAGGTTCGATTCCCAGTGCGGGCATGTACCTATGACGTTGTTTTCTAAGTTATGTACATTTGTGAGGTCATAGTAGCAATACCACTTGCTAACTGTGAAGGAAAACATCGCGAGGAAACCTGAGTGTCAGAGCTATTCACACACCTCAGCGCTTGAAATCGCCAATCCGCGGTGGGCACGCGTTGTGATTAAGCCCGTACTCTCTCCCTGAGAGAAGGACCGTGCCTTACAGTGGGACGTATATAGGCTGCTTATGAAAGATTTTACAAGGAATACGCGTAACCACAGATTAAATAAACTGCCTCTGAGGTGTGCTTAAGAAGAATCGTGTTTTATAAATAAGGCCACAAATCATTGCCTAATCACATTTTCACGCTCCACTTATCGACTTTAATTTCAATTAAACTATTATCATTAATCATCGCACTAACTAGCGCAAGCTTAGAAACACTGAGACTTCCTTGCCAAAAGTGTTTTCTTGCTTTTGAAAGGTATCAAAATAAAGTTAATTAGCACGCCATTTCGCATTCACAAACTATTTATTGCTGCATTTAGCGACCTAAAACTTGTATAACCTCACAAGGGTCATGTAGGTCACCAAAAAGGTGAATAATAAGGTACCTATTTTTACTGTCTACATAAAGCCATTTGTATGGTCCAACAATGGTATTCGTTAGCTAGACTTGTGAAGCTTTTTATAATGGAAGTTTTTTGGCACTGACTCCAGCCATGCGTGCCCTATTTAAGTGCCTATTAATTTTGCAATTTAAAAAGTTGCCACGGTCCTGAGAGGTCACTTTCGCTTCCTCAACATTCATTAGTCGTTGCATGCACGCACGCCGGCTTCGGCTACTTTTTTTCTTGCCCTTTGCTAATACATCCACTATTTGGTAGAAGTATGTCCACCTGAGACGTCCCTTACCGGCCCTTCCACCCATTGGTGATCTTTTAACGCTAGTCAGACATCTATGTTTTTAACTGTCACTATCTATAGCGTTCTTGAAACTATTCTCTAGGGAGCTGTACAATTTCTTCGCGCCATCTAAAAACACGGAATAACTAAAGTACAAGGCTGTTACGGAGCGCGAAATTAAAATTCATGCAGCGAGACTACGGTGTCTAACTACAAAGTAACCAAGGACGGCAGGCTGAATTAAAACTTGTCTCACTCACTACCAAGGGGCAGGGCTAGCACAGGAGCCCGCAGATCTTCTACTACTAAAGCATTATCCTAGGTATGCCCTCTTCACGGCCATCTCTCCCAAACTCTCTACGTGACCGGGCTAACGGTTTCGGTGGGATTTCGCTTTTCGGATAATGTTGGGCTTACTAGGTCATTTTAGCTATCCAACTCCTTCCTCGTCGGAGTCAGAATCTTCCTTGTCATTTTCCTCTCCACAACCAGAAGCTTCTTTTCTTACTTTAGTGCGAGTGTCCAAATCTTGCAGCTTTACGTCAACATCGGTCTGATAATGGTATTCGGATCTTTAACCAGTTGGCCACCCCAGATACACACACAGACACACACACGTACACACACACACACACACACACACACACACACACACACACACACGCATCACACTAAACATCGTTTCATGTTATTATAGTAGTACATAACATGCCTCAAGCATGATGTGTTCCCTGTACTCTTAATTAATTTTTTTTTCTTAAAATCTTGTATACCTACAATGGCAGCACGCCGCTTACCGACGTTCACGTACTATGTAGTTCGAGAGGCAAAGGATTAATTTTAGCTATAAAATGAATGCGTGACTATTAGTCAAATAAAATGTTGTTTAATTTCATTTCATATATCGCTGGACGACGCAGCGTGGGCAGGCCCCCCACCAGATGGTCTGGCGACCTGGTTATGGTTGTTGGGATGCGGGCGGCACAAGACCGGGAAGCTTGGAGAACCATGAGGGAGGCATGTCCTGCAGTGGGGGTCAAATGGCTGATGATGATGATCGGTGGAAGGATGAAGTGGGTGATCAAACGAACCTTAGACCAACGAGGGAGTCAAGTAAAACATATAATAGAAGCAGCCGTGACACGTCTCACTGCAGGGCAGATTTTCTCTCAGAAAGAGAGAGAGCATAATCAGCCCACGAGCCAACCTCGCATCAGCGGTTTCAAGCGCTGAGGTATCTAAATACCGTAGACACTCAGGTTTCCTCACGATGGTTTTCTTCACATTTTGCGTTTGGTACTGCTACTAAGAATGTCCCTTCTTCTTATCGAGTCTTCTTATACTTATCATCAGAGCCAAGATGATGACTTGAGTATTCACTGGCTTTTAAGATACAGTTCTACTAGTTTAAGAGTCAGGGCTTTCTGCGACTTAATTATTTTTAATGTTTACAATAAATATTTTTGATTTTATTTTTAGCCACGTTTCGTAAAACTAAAATTCATAGTTTATTGTGATAATTCGATGTAGCCTATTAGTATAATTATTCTTCCTACAATTTAATCATCGTCGTCTTCCATTTGACGCCCACTGCAGGAGATAGGTAGGCTTCTCTCATGGTTTTCCATGCTTCCCGGTCTTGTACCGCCCTCATCCAGTGACGCCCCACCGCCGTAACCAGATCGTCAGACCATCTGGTGGGGGGGGCTACCCACGCTGGTCGTCCGGTCTGTGGTCGCCAGGCAAGAAGGATGGTCATAACTTTTCCATCCCAACGAGCATCAGTTCTCCGAGCTATGTGTCCCACCCACTGCCACTTCAACTGAGCAATTCTTCGAGTTATATTAGTAACTCGGGTGCTTCTGCGAATCTTCTCATTCCTGATTCGATCACGCAGTAAAACTCCTAACATAGCTCTCTCCATTACTCGTTGGGCGACCTTGAGTCTTCTTATGAGGCCCATAGTCAGCGACCAGGTCTCATTTTCACTACAGTTTAATAATATGGATTAATCGGCTTTGCATTTTAGTAAACCTATGCAGTAAACCACGAATTTTAGATGAGATAGGGCTCAGCGCGCATAGTATGACGCCATGAGTCACGCGTCTTGCGGCGCTATAGGGCTAATATCAGAATTTAACAATGAATTTGCTGGAAAGTCGCGACTTCTGGGGCGACTCGTGTCGTCTTACTAACTATGCGGGTAATTTAAACACCAAGCGCAAACCCGTCTTACGTAATAATAATAATAATAACTTCCACACAACACAATCACTTGCCCTAGTCCCAAACTAGGACACCTTGTGCTATGAAAACCAGGCAAAGACATCACAAACATGTAAATACACCCAGACTGAGGCCATTTGTATAAATGTACGGCGGCACCCAGTAGGAATCGAACCCATGACCTCCGGCATGGTAAAAAGGGGATACCGCCGCTTAGCCAAAGTATTTTTCGCCAAATTTTACTTCCCAATAAACTTATGGCATCAGTTTCATTTCCCAAATGAAACTTTAGCAAGTTTTCATTTCGCATTTTATTCATTTGGTCAAATTATCATTTCGCATAGTTTTACTGCGTCAAGTTTTATTAAGACAAACGTTTATTATGCTAACGTTTTATTTTGGCAAGTGTTATATAGCAAATAATTGTTTGATTAAAAAATAGGTTCGAAGTTCCAGGATGGAGCGGAGCGCAGCGACGCTCCATCCTGAAACTTCGGGTGTTAGTTCTTTTTTTTATATAAAAGCGAAAAAAAATATTTCACTAAAAAATTTAGTTTTGAGTCAAACAAAAAAATTTTTGTTCTAGTTTACATTTCGCATTTTATTCATTTGGTCAAATTATACTTTTGACTGAATAATGCTTGGTAAAATGAATTTTGACCAAGTATTTATTTGGTAAACAATAACTTGCCATAATAACTTTTGCTAACTGTTTATTTGCTTTAAGTTGTTTTGAGAAATGTTTTTTTGCCAAGTGATAATTTGCGGAAAATAGTTTGGGAAGTAATACTTTGGGAAACGATTTTTGGCAATACATTAGTAAACCGGTAAAAAGACATGATACAATAGGCAGTCAAAAACAACTAGCCAGCTGTCGCCATGCTAGAGTCGCATTCCTAGAGCTGTCTTTCTTAACATTCTAATATGCTAATGGCAAGGAAACCCGCCGCTTTGAAGCGGGAATGTACAAAGTGCGATGTGTAGTCGCAATTTCAGACTGTACCGAAGCTCGGCCCCGTCTCTCTGAGAGTTCGGTTTTTTTTTTGCTGCAAGACAAAACCCTGTTGGGGTAAAAAAGGTTCTCAAGTGGATATCACGAACTGGAAAGCTCAGCGTAGGATACCCACAAGCCCGCTGGACCGACGACCTGAGGCAGACTGCTGATAGCAGATTGCTGACAGATGATAAATAAATATGTTATAAGAAAAACGGGAGACGAAGGGTTATGGAAAAATAAAAACAAATGAGTGAGGCCTTTTCGCAGCACTAATAATAATAATTACTTCCACAAAACACAATCACTTGTCATGGTCCCAAACTGGATGCATCGACATCACAAACATGGAAACACGCTCAGACTAAAGTCATTTGTATAAATAAAGTATGGCTTCCAATAGGAATTGAACCTAAGGACCTCTGATTAAGTAATCAAGCGTGTTAACCGCTAGACCATCGTGGTAATCAACTGAGAGTCGTAACAAAAAGCTGAGTTGACTTTCTGTTGCCATATTATGTAACCTGCAAGAATGTGAGGTCTCAATTTTAAATTGAAATCACACGAGATCTGTAAAATTAAACCCTGGTTTTGTTAAGTGGGACCTAGCTTAATTTGGGTCTGGAGTGTTTATGTGACTCGGAAATAGGCTTTATAATATAAGATTAGCCCAAAATTGCAAAAACAGCCGATTGCAACGTTAGACCAAATTTTGATATTATCTGATTCATGAAGTGCATTACAATTATTTCAATTGTCTTTTTTAGGGTTCCGTACCCAAAGGGTGCCAAACGGGACCCTATTACTAAGACTTCACTGTCCGTCTGGCTGTCTGTCATCAGGCTGTATCTCATGAAGCATTATAGCTAGGCAGTTAAAATTTTCACAGACGATGTATTTCTGATGCCGCTATAACAACAAATACTAAAAACAAAATAAAATAAATATTTAAGGGGGGCTCCTATACAAAAAAACGTTGTCTAAAGACAGCGCTCCCTTTGGGTACGGAACTTTAAAAAGCAAAAATAGTATGCAAATTTTGGCCACGTAATAATTAACCAATTCATCAGAAAGAACAAAGCACCATAAAACATAAAGAAACTTGTTTCACATAATAATGTGAAAACTTCCACATAACATAATCACTTGACCTGGTCCCAAACTAGGATACACGTGCTATGGTAACCAGGCAAGGACATCACAAACTTGAAAATACATCCAGACTGAGGCCATTTGTACAAATGTATGGCGCCCCCCAGTGGGAATCGAACCCACAACCTCTGTTTTGGTAGCTAAGCGCCTTAACGGCTGGACCAACGAGGCAGTCAATCTAGTAAAGTGATGAAATCAATTTGGATTCTTATTATATAAGCCGATGTAGATAAAACAGGCCTTCCCTCAAAGAGAAAGAGCGAGAAAGGAATAACTAAGGAAGAAGAAAGAGAGAAGGCTATCTATAATATAATTGTTTTATAATATTTGCAATTAACGTTTGACTTGTACCATGATTAATTAAGGAAAAGTCTTAAATTCTTAATAATTCTGCATACTTAACTCAAAACACGCGATTTTGGAGATTTTCCGGTAATGAATTCGTCCAACGATATTGCCACGTCTTGATAATGTGTGATGTGACTGACTTACTCAATTCACTAACATAAACATAACATAAGCAGCCTATACACGTCCCACTGTAGGGCACAGGCCTACTCTCACGGAGAGAGTGAGGGCTCAATCACCACGCGTGCCCACCGCGGATTGGCGATTTCAAGCGCTGAGGTATGTGAATAGCTCAGACACTCAGGTTTCCTCAGGATGTTTTCCTGCACAGTTAGCGGGTAGTATTGCTACTATAGCTTCACAAATGTACATAACTTAGAAAACAAAGGCATAGGTATATACATGACCGCACTGGGAATCGAACCTGGGTCTCTCGCTTCCTTGTCCAATATTCTACCCACTAGGCTACCACCGCTAAACATTTCATTCACTAAATATTTAATAAATTGCAAGCCCATTGGGTATTTAACATTCCTATTGTTCCTTCACCGTCACGAAATTAATCAAAACTTTAGCGGGAAAAAGTCAAACATTTTTGAAAATTCCGGGGCCCGTATCGAGGATTGAGAACAATTTTAATAAGCGAAAAATTAACGCGCCACTTTTGCCTAAAATGAGTCAAATGATCCAGAAGGTCACCGTTTTAGACGAACATGATCTTGAAGAAGTTTAGCTTTGGAAGATTTAATTATTTGTCGGAGATTTTTTTGTAGTCGAGATCAATCAAATTTGAAGCGTACTTATTTTTTATTGTTCTTAAAAATGGACATAGAACTCCAAAGTTAGTGTTTTCAAATTTGACCTTAATTAACAGAGTTTACATATTATTCTAGAACCTAGAAGTCATGCATAACACTTAATTCCAGACATCTTTGTCATCTAAATAATCTTTAATGTTCCTCCTAAAAGCCCTTTTAGCATAAATAAAAGTTTTATAATGAAAATATTTTTGTTGAATTGTTTATTTAAAAAGAAAAAAACTTGATTAATCTAGCTACGAAAGCAAATAATGAATAAAATATAATTATCTGTTAAAAACAGTTCACGAAATGATGTAATTAAATGTGATTTGAACTTCTAGTCTTCCTCAGTTTGTGTCCAAAGGATATATTAATCCTTCACGAGGCATTTTAACGAACTCATAAATTCAATTTGAAAAGGCTTCTGGCTAAGGTTAATTTAATTTGGAATGCAATCATGCGATACATTGTAAGTATGTAATTAATGACTTTATCGCCAATTTATGTGGATTTATTGTTGCATATATACTTTCTGCATTAGCAAGAGATTATTACCTATTATTATTATTAAATTCTTTATTGCATAGAAAACTTTTTTCATACAAAGGCGTACTTAATGCTTAATAGCATTTTATTCCAGTCAACCTTGGGTTTGTGGATAGTGTGGCTTGGGCAATGCACGATACATACAATAAGTACATAAATTACTTAAATACAAGAAAAAAAACAGGGGGTGGGGGGGTTTATAATTATATACATGGTCAATAAATAAATACATACATATAAGTATATACCTAACAGACACGTACAATAAACTTAATAAAAATAATAATGAATAGTCCATCGTCATATTATTATGCGGTGAGATGATACCTTCTATCTGGAATTATCCGGATGGTTTTTTAATGTGCCAATATTTGAATGTGATATAATGTTAAGAATGTTAGTAGTTATAGGTGTACAAGAGCAAGGGTATTTGGGGCAAGATAAAAAGTACCCAAGACACGCAAAGACTAATGAATGTTAATGAAGCGAAACGGGTGTGTCAGGATCGTGGCAAGTGGAGAACTCTGGTCTCTACCTACCCCTCCGAGATTCAAGCGTGAGTTATTTAAGTTTGCTACTAATAATTTATTTATTAATACTTATATTGCATTTTACCTAACCGTACAATGTGGCAGACTTAATTTTTAACGTACATTTTATTTTTTTTATGAATTGACAATATTTGAACTCAGAAAATATCTGAGTAGGTATATAGGTAGTTACAGCAGATGTTTAATGCCAATAAATCTACGGGATAAGATAGATGGTTAGATAGAGAACACTTTGTTGCCAAACCAAGTGTATTGGACACATTAGTACAAGCATTGGTACAAGACAGTTAATGACGAACGGTGGACGAAATTGGACTGATGGATTGGATTGGAAGTTTTCGTAAGAGTATTAAAATTTACCTTATCTTTAATAAACAAAACACCTAATCTAAAAACATGACATTTTAAGCAAGAAAAATTTTTCCTAAAATTAACAAGGAAAATGAAACGAAACAAGAATCACAGAGGGGTCCGACTGGCTCAACTTGTTATTGTCTTTTGATCCCAAATGTTGCTCCTATTGCAGTATTGTTACCTTTGATAGGATTATTTAGTGAAGATATTGATCGGACTATTATCTTCAATATCAATGCCGACGACATTGTGAGAGCGGCTGGGAAGCATTGGACGAGACTGGCATAGATTGAGAGGACTATTTAGTGAATATCTTCACTAGGTATACCATTTACTGGATGTTGCGATATTCTTAGAGCACACAGAGCGAGCATTTAATAAAATTACGCAAACTCGACTAAAACTCTACCGAAACAGACAAACACACAGAGTATTCCGTAAGTTGCTCCGTAAGTACGAGTAACTTGTGAATGTTTATACAGTTATAAATAGATTTTGCCAAAATAAGTTCCAAATAATTTTGTGTATTTGTGTATTTGTGAATTTGTAGTAGCAATACCACTCGCTAACAGTGAAGGAATAAACTATGAGGAAACCTTAGAGGCCGAGGTATATACATCGCTCAGCCCTTGAAAAAGGCTGCGAAAAGGCCAGTGCCTGGTGGGACGTAAATTATAAGATCAAATTCTGAGACCTAATCGCAGCGACCTTGCTGAAGTTGGCACGAATAAATTACAAAAGTTTTTGATAAACGAGTAAGCATCAAAAAGTTTACAAGTCGCGACCCAGAACTCTCTCCAGCCTCAGGGACCCTTCTCGTCCCTGTACACATACATACATAAGATTTTATGTCGTACTGCAGGCTTACTCTCAGAGAGAGTGAGTAGCGTTTTATAGCGCTGGGACATGTGAATACCCTGCCTCCAGTTTCTCGTACACTAACAATCTGTCAATTTACTGCAGGTGTCAGTTAGTGTGAAATAATGTACACCTATATTCTGCGAAAATTTTAACTGGCTACCTATTACGGCTCCAAAGATAAGAGCCCTTTAAAGGTCCGACGGACGGACGGACAGACAGGCAGACAGACAGCGGAGGCAGAGTAATAGGGTCCCGTTTGGCACCCTTGGGGTACGGAATCCTGAAAACAAACTAACAGCTTTTAAAAATGTAGATGTACATTTAGTTAGTGTACCAGAAAGTGGAAGTTAAATACTCACGTTTCCCGGTAATGTTTTCCTTCATGGATAATCAATTATTGTCTGTTTACGTAGGTACTCTCTGTTACGAAGTTAGGCTGACTTGAGGATTCTATCGCCCCATACTTAAGGTTCAAGTATTTAAAAATCTTAATAACAGTGAAATATTTGATAATTTCCGAACTACAATAAATTAGTCGTCGTCATCCCTAGGATTCCAGGATTCTAGGGACTAGGATTCCTTGCACCGTGGTAGCCAGGCAAGGACATCACAAATGTGGAAAAACACCCACACTGAGACCATTTGAACAAATCAAGTGGAGCAACCTCCAGCAAGAATCCACAACCTCTGTCTTGAAACGAGGCAGCTGAACTTTTCCTAGCAACACACATACATTAGGTATGTGTACATACGCTTAGTCCAGAAAAAACAACCAGAAAATTATACCAGATTTTGTTCAGGCTTTGTGTAAAAAGTGAGATTAAAAATACTACGGTTTTTTATCTATTATGATAACATGACGTAACAAAGAGTTAAATCATGTGGAGTCGAAAAACCATGCAATATCGAGGCTAACGACCATTCCAAAATCATCAATAAACAAAAGGCAATTTTTATAGAAGCAATCCTTTAACGTCTAATTCAATTTATGGCTCAGATACAGCCTAAGCTGGTTGCGTAAGAGTTTCGCTTATAAAATATACATATCTGTCAACGTTTCGACCCAAATCTTGACGCCCACGCAAATAGTACTATACAAGGTTCTCTGGTTTATGCGTATTTGGTCATTTGGGTGAAAGGTTAGCGTGGATACGTACTTTGGAGAACGGTTTTTCGAAGATAGAAGTTAAAGCTATCTTCGACTTATAATTAAAGATCAGTCCTTATATAAAATCACTAGCTGGTGTCCGCGACTTCGTTCGCGTGGTAATTTTGATGTGTATTTTTCCTGGATAAAAAAATCCTATGTGCTAATCCAGACTATGACCGTTCAGCCGTTGTTGCGTGAAAAAGTAAAAAACATCCATCCATACATACAAACTTTCGCGTCTATACTATTAGTAAGGATGAAGAGTCGGCAGTTGTTTTTACCCGACTGTTAAAGAGGTGGTTGGGTTTTTTGTGCACGTGCGTATGAATAAGAACTTTCTCACAACACAATCTCTTACCTTGGCCCCAAACTAGGATACCCTGTACTATGGTAACCAGGCAAGAACATCATGAACATGGAAATGAAAGCCATGTTTACAAATGTCCGCGAGTTCCGGTATGGTTATCAAACGTGATACCGCTAGACCGACGAGGCAAGTATTTTTATTTACTTAAGTCCGCAGTCACTTACCCAAAATTTCATTGGAAGAGTCTGATCAGATATTCTCTGAGTACGTTATCCTAATAATTCTAACAGATTCGGTCACTTTGATAGATCGTGAATAAGTTCTTCGAGTGGAAATGATGAAAGCTTAAATTATACAGGGTAAATGTTAATGGGTCGCCCTAGGGGATACATGCGACGAATTTACTGTTTACTGAGGGTGTTCCAATCTGACTTATCTAATCGGGCAAAGGAAAATTTTGCCGTTTCAAACCGACTGCGAGAGAATTATTTGCTTAATTCCGGATTCACTTACTTACTTTTTTCTCGGAAGAGTCTGACCAGGTTTCGCTCTGAATGACGCGTAGTGATTACGAAAGTTTTAGTATGAAAATATATGTATGATAGCGCCGCACTATTTGATCTAATTTATCAAACGATTAATGCACCGAAATCGTTTGAATATTAAATTATTAATATTAAATTATAAATTACAAGATAAAATTATCTCCATAATTGTAAATTAATTGATCATTACAATTATTGCTAATTAAAGGAGATCAAAAAATGTATGAGAGCTGGTTGTAGGAGTACGACTCGAACCAAGTTTTCACCACCGTAGAGACGATAATCTTGCTCAATTATGAGATGTATAATCAGATTTTTAACTATGGCCCTATAATTTATAAAATATAATAAAGTGGAACATAAATAATTGAGCTTGCAACCCGCATTACAAATACAAATACAAAATACAAAATTCTTTATTTCGTTATCCACTACATCTTAAACTACGTACATTGACGGTATCTACTTGTAAGTATGAAAATACCTGTAGCAGCAGACACCGCTCTTCCACATCTAGAATGGTGTTGTAAAAATAGTGGATGAAGCAATACAATTACAATACAATGTGAAGTTAGAAACTGATTAATTAGACTTTAAAGTACATGTTATTTTTCCTCAGATAAATGAAGCTATTTGTTACCTTTTATACATATACTCAAGTTAAAAACATTCACTTTCATCTAGTTCAGGGGTCGGCAACCTTATGCTATAGCCGGGCCACATATGTTGCCAGAGTATCAGTGCGGGCCGCACTTATATTTATATGTTCGGGCATGTATTTTTAATATTTGAAATAAAACGCATATATATTCATACAATTATGTCTTTTTTAATTGAACTACTATACTCACATAAAAGTAAGTACTAGTGAGATTTTTGAGGCTGCATTTGACTTGCAAGTTTTTTAACGTCTGCTTTCATTTTAGTAGTAGACACGCGCAGTATCGCCTCAAAATGTTCATCCGTTAACCGCGAACAATTCTTATTTTTGCGGTAGTTGAGAATTGAAAAAGTCTGCTCACACAAATATGTACTACCAAACATAGTTATTATCTGCTGAGCAAACTTTTTCAATTCTTTGAAGTTTTCAGAACTCAAACCTCCGTAGAACTGTATCAAGTCAGTGCTTTCCTTAAATGCCGTTTTAAGTGTGCTATTACTTTGCAAATCTACTATGTTCATTTGCAAATTGCTTGGTACCTCACTAATATCAATTGCAAAAGGGTTTTGGAATATTTCCATGTTAAGGGAGCTCTTTTTAAAGTCGGTGAATCGATTTACAAACTCAGTTTGTAGTTGTGTTAACACGTTTCTCATTGTAATATTTTGCCACACAAAATTATCTCCAGCTTCTTCCACGGCTTTCTTGCAATTAGGAAAATGGTCAAGCTTTTTTTCATCAATATGCTTGATAAACAGTTTCAGTTTCATTTCAAATGACTTTACATCTGTATACATATCGCAAATCAATTTATTTTTTCCCTGCAAGCGTTTGTTGAGCTGATTCAGTTCCTTAGTCAAATCAGTCAAAAAACCAAGATCGATAATCCACTGTTTGTTAGTAAGCTCTTCTACTGGCTTTCCTTTCATCTCCATGAAGTTGCCAATTTCTTTCCTCAAATCAAAAAACCGTTCCAAAACGGCACCTCGACTGAGCCACCTCACTTCACATTAGTAAACCACGTCACCATGTTCAGCTTCCAGATCTTCCAAAAACTTTTGGAACTGACGGTGTGTGAGCCCATTTCTTCTTATAAAATTAACAGTGGATGTTACAGTATCCATTATTTCTTTCCAGGATATAACTTTGGAGCACAATGCCTCTTGATGGACAATACAGTGAAAAATCAATGGCACAGTAGATCCAGAATCTTTCACTTTGCTGATGATTCTCCCAACAACACCTTTGTTTTGACCGCTCATGTTCTTGCCTCCATCGGTAGTGACACTTGTTAACTTTTCGCAGCTTAATTGCAATGAATCCAGAGCTTGTTCCACATGGTGAAATAAATCTTCTCCCGTAGTTGTACCTTTCAAACTGCACATTTTCACAAGCTCTTCGTAAACAGTAAAGTTTTCGTCAATGCCGCGTACAAATATGAGTAGTTGTGCTGTATCCGACACGTCCGTACTTTCATCCATCGCTAAAGAGAAGCAGTCGAAAGACTGCGCCTTATCCCTGAGTTGTTCACACAAATTAGCACCCAAGTCTTCAGTACGTCGGGTGCAAGTTCTTGCAGAGAGACTAAGACTTTCAAACATTTTTTTCTGCTCTGGGCATATTTCTTCTGCGATAGCTAAGACACACTCTTTTACTAATTCACTATCGGTAAACGAACGTCCACTTTTTGCAAGAATCTCTGCTACCCTGTAACTGGCCCGAACATTCGATTCGCTGTTGTCTGCCACAACCTTAAATATGTTTTGTTGATTTTGTAATGACGATTTCAAAGTGGAAATTTTCCTTTTCCGTATTTCTCCTTCAAGACAGTCAAATTTAGCTTTGTGCTCAGTGTCGTAATGTCGCTTCAGGTTATATTCCTTTACTACAGAAATACTCTTTTGACAAATCAAGCATAACGGTTTTCCTTTCAACTCGATAAAAAAGTATAATTCTGTCCATAATTCGTTAAAAACTCTTTTTTCTTCTTCTATCTTCCTTTTTCTTGAAGCCATGTTTATATAATTATTCTGTAACAATAATGAAAAAAATTAAATTCGTTGTAAAATTATATGTTCCAGTTAGCACCTACAAATTCAACTCCACATTCAAATAATAATTAAAACATGACACACTCGTAACTAACTTCATGTCATGTAACTACTATCCCCGTCCTTATAACATTTACCCATCAATCTGAAGGTTCACATTAATAAGCAGTAAATAAAATAAAACAAAATGCTCGCGAGTGCATACAACTTACCTCATACGTCGTGCGTGAGAAGCTATCAGCGAAGGGAAGAAAGGTGAAACGAAACGCGTAGCTAGCAACCAGATGAGACGTGAGTTTCCGGCGAATTTCCACAACCGAATGTGACGAGAGCTGCGCGCGGCTGTGATTTTAACTAAAACCGGTCGCTTTGAATTTTTTCGCCGCCGCACACCTGCGTCTAATCAAAGACTGCCGCCCCGCCTATTGTCTCAAAGGAGCCGCCCGCCGCCGCACGTGCGGCGGATAAACGCAAAAGAAATTGCCAAGAATTGAATAAGTACAGCAAATATTTATTTTCGGTAGAAACAATACATAACATCACAGTCTTGATAAACAGTTCTTAAGAAATGAAATAGAGGTACATTTTTATCACCCCGCGTGGGAGCGAGCTTTCAAGAATACTCTCATGGCCCAGCAGCATGGCCGTATAAATTCTAGTGAATTTATATGGCCTTTTGCTTCGGTATTTTTTTCTTACGGACCTCAGGCTTGCGGGCCGGACCGAGATAGTCTACGGGCCGCATGCGGCCCGCGGGCCGCCGGTTGCCGACCCCTGATCTAGTTAATGAAATTATCTTTTAGCAAAAATTAAATACTTAAGTGAATGAAAAAGAAATAAGGATTTTTATGTGTGATTGTATATGTGTGTGTGGTGTGTGTGTGGTGTGTGTGTGTGTGTGTGTGTGTGTGTGTGTGTGTGTGTGTGTGTGTGTGTGTGTGTGTGTGTGTGTGTGTGTGTGTGTGTGTGTGTGTGTGTGTAATTACGTGAAAGTTCTCTAACCAGCCCCTACGACTACAGTCTTGGGTTCGGGATCAGCCAACTGGAGAGAGGGTGAGTAATGAGTGGTGAGATAATGCATGAATGGGTGAGGCTGGTTGAGTGTGAGTCATACCTATACTGTTATAAGTGATTTTACGTATATTCGATTATTTTTTTACCACTAGCAGGGCTTCCGTTTCTTCATAATTTAGTGTCTTAATCCAAGTAGTAATAAGATTTTTACATTCAAAGCGAGTCGTTGGGTAAATTTCCAATATTTTGTTAATTTGTTTATACAAGTAGCAAGACATTTTAGCATATTGCCGGCTAGCAAACTCCGTTTTAGTAACAGGTACAAGGAGAAAATGGTCCTTGCGCCTTTTTTCAATAATATTTGGCACATATACTAACTGTTTGTGTTGTCTTAGTGTAGCTTTGAGAATATATATCTGTCTTACAGTTAGAAGGTCGTATGTTGTGTATAATAGGTTAGTAGGAAATATTCGTGGCTTGAAGAACATAACCTTCAGTAACAGTCTCTGAGCTCTTTCAACTTCGAGAAATTTGGTCTTAGAGGCTCCGCCCCAGATAGGAATACAATAGCTTATAATTGACTGTGCCAGTGCAACATAAATGTTTATTAGCAGGTCCTTAGGTGCAATATGTCGTAATGTTTTGAATATCCAGATAAGTTTTCTCAGGCGCTCGGCTACCAGTTCTAAATGTAAGTGCCAAGAGAGACGCTGGTCTATTATAACACCCAAATATTTAGTTTTAGTTACTTTATCTATGGCAGGACATTCGCAGGTCTCATTACCCTTATTTGCACAATGATGAATATTTAAGGCAAAGTTTTCATCTGGTTGTGAGTTATCATAGATGGAGAAACATATAAAATTGGTCTTGCTGGTATTTAGCGTAAGAAGGTTACTGTGTAGCCAGCTGTCCACCCTAGCCAGTCCAATTTCACTCCATCTCTTAACATCATTCCAGGAGGTACCTGAAAATACTAATGCTGTGTCATCGGCATAAGAGAAAACACTTCCATAGTCTAGATTTAAGCCACAGAGGTCATTAATGTACACTAAGAAGAGGGTAGGGAAGGCTGTCACTTTACCTCAATCTGGGTGTATTTCCATGTTTGTGATGTCTTTGCCTGGTTACCATAGTATATTGTATCCTAGTTTGGGATCCGGATAAGTGATTGTGTTGTTTGGAAGTTATTTGTTCGTTTCGCCGATTAATATTGCCGGGCTCAGTGGTAATGACCACTTTGCCAGACATTTAAAAACGACTGCAAGCGAATGCTCAAAATCAAGACACATCAGTACTGTAATGTTATGCTGAATCTGCTACATAAAAGGCGAATGCTCTCGGTGATGCACTAACTTAAGACTGTAGGTAATAATTGTTTTTGTACAATAAAAAGTTGTTTTAACTTGGTCGTTTCTTTTCCCTGTTGTGTAATTCTATTACTTATCCTATGATGTGAAGCGGGTGGAAAGTAGATGCTTAGTTGGGCGTTTTGATGTGAAGTGGTAGCCCAGAGGATACATGTTGTTTGTTTGAATTGAGTTTGTCTATTATGGTACAAAAGCAATGTCACTCCAATATAAGGTTGGCGAACGCAGCACAGGACTCCCGGGACAGGACCGAGAATCTGAAGCAGATTGCTGGCAGCAACTGGATGAAGATAGCCGAGGACAAATAGAACTTGTCAGCTTTAGGAGAGGTCTAGGTCCAGCAGTGGACGAATAAAGGGCTCATTTATTGATTCTGCTTTGGTATTAAGTCCCGTTTAATGGAGGGTAACCCCCTGTTTCTCGTGAACATGTCTGTCTATTGCTAACCGCTCTTAGTTGGCCAAAGTATACGCAGAAAACCAAAAACATCTTGTTACCTACTGTACAAGAAACCGGGAGTCCAGTAAGCTCAGAAAATGCGTATGTAAGCCAGCCAAGAGATCACTGGCTGTATAAATCATTCCACATTCAAAAACGTTTCACTAAGACTTATTTTCACAGATATTATTATTATAATCACACAATTAGTCCTTCAATCAGCATTTTTAAGGTTATGTTTCATTTATGACATGACATTGACATTTGAAGTTTTTATTCCTCTGGGTGGTAACAGTAAGAAAAAAAAAAAGAAAAAAGTAATTTTATTTAGAATTTTTGGGCAGTATTCTAAAAATTATAAATTATTGTATGAAGTTACATATTAAATAAGCTTTCGAATGACATAAATTTCATAGCAGTCGTTGTACGTAGGCCACGATGCATCTCCTTTAATGGCCATAAATTAATCTGTCGGTGCTTAATAATTAAATTTATTGTATTATTAATGTTTTATAACATTGGCAAAGGCATCGCGACATTATGGTCACAACCATACCGCAATGAAGAATATCGTCAGCGCCACCTAGTGTTAAAATTAGCGAACTATAGTTTCTATTTTGGGGTTATTTTATAGACGTTTTTTTTTCTTTTTTCTGCCGAGTTGTAAAACTAACATATAATAATAATGCAGCCTATATTTACGTCCCACGGTAGGGCACTGGCCTTCTTTTAAAGAGAGAGGGTATAGGCGTAATAACCACGTTTTCCCACCGTGGATTGGCGATTCCAAGCACCGAGGTACGACAAAATTATGCCAATATTTTATGCCGCCAATTATGCCTTTGGTCTTTGTTAAGTGGGAAAATTCATCGTCTCTCTCTGCGGCCCGGGCCGTATAGTGGGGCGTAAAGAGGTCAAATATACTTATAATAAACATTTTTTCTCGAATCCATCACCCATTCAGCCGACGTATGCTTATTATTTCAAGCACCGCGTCCTCGGCGCTTGAAATTGCCAATCCGTGGTGGGCACGCGTGGTAATTAAGCCCATGCTCTCTCTCTAACAGAAGTCCTGTCGGGGCACAGAGAAGTATTTAGTATACTACATGAAAAGCTTACTATAACCGTCATATTGGAACCACCTACCTCATTGTTGATGTAGGGACCGAGTTAATTAATTGACAAACAGTTGAGTTAAATGTTGCGGAAAAATGTGCGCTATTATTTTCTTTGTACGCATGAAATGGAGTTAGTAAAATTAAGTTGGCTTCATATGATACAGGAATACTCTGTAAGATATTATATCTTCAAATATATTATTTGTTACTGAAATCCATACGCATGTTATAGTTATTTTGTATCGTTGGTATTGAAAGAATTATAATTAAGAAACATAATATGATGATGTTTCATCATATTTTCTCACAAGGTCGGGTTTCCTCACGATGTATTCCTTCCAAGTGGCAAACTTTGATCTCTATTGACCCCTCTGGTAAAAAGGCGTGAGTACATGAATGTATGTTTACCTACGCTGCTTAATATAAGGCACAAGTCACCTTTCACACGGAGATAGAAGACAAGTCATATTTAGGAGTATAGGATCTGTATAGCTATGAAGTAGTGAATAAATAAAAACATTTGGACGTATCCACTATAAGCTTTCCAGAGAAGGTACCAAACGGCATTGCCGCTAGCGACTCACTTGGCGCCATCCAGCCAGTGCTTACGCAAGCCACAGTAATTCCAAATTCAAAAACCATCTCAATTCCATCGCTGTGATTCCTATCAACTAGAGCATTAGGTGTAAAATTCTGTAAAATGAGTTGGTAAATAAGTTTGTAGGGATTTTAGACGCCTGTTTTTAGGGTTATGTTACTGGCCATTGTTTTTCTTTTTAGGCGTAAGCGTTCTAAATTTGAATTGCTTTGATGGAGTGAATGATGGTTTGTTTTTTATTTTAGTTTTTTGGGACGTTTCTTACTACCTTACGTAAAGATTGGCATCCTCACTCTTTGAATGCTTGGGGCATTTCTGGGCAATTCCTGAAACACTTCAAGAAGAGTTTGCCATATACATCAAAATGCAGTCAAATTATTACTATTATTTTTTTCATAAAATAGTATAATATTGCTTTTCATAACAAAGCATAAGTAATATTTTTTTTATTTGAAAGTGAACTTAATGGGCATTGTCCAATACAAATGAAGCTCTGTTTTCATATTTTTTGCGAGAAAATAGGTAATTTTGAGAGCCTGGGCTGAATATTGCGATTTGGGCTAGTACTTTAATTAATTAATAATACGCTTTAATAATTTTTGAAGCGTAAAAATAGAAACGGAGTCTACAAAATCAACTGAGATCCTACGAGCTGTTAGTTTCTAGCAATAGCATGATTCGATACAAGAACTATTTAAATTAAAAAAAACTAAAAACACTCTTAATCTGTGCAAACGTAAAAGATACATTATATTTGTTTTTTTTTTACGGAGTACCGACCGAGATATCAATACTTTGGCGTTTTTTATAAAAAAATATTAAATCCACTTTTATTCACGAATGAAACGAACGTTAGAAGGTCGAATTACTCACACACCTATTTACAGAAAAATATAAGAAATCAGTGATTTTAGCATTACATTCACTGAACTTATACCTTAAAAATAAAGTATCATTTGTAACTGTTGTCAATATTTAGGACAATGTCCATTACTTTGTGTCTGGGATATTGGACGGGCCGATCGACGACTCTGCCACTTAAATAAATAATAGGTTTTTTATTTTAATCTTAAATTTCGTGCGTTTTAACGGAAAACCTTCAGGTTTCACTTATCATACGACGGTACGGTAGATGGCAGCAATAATCAGACGCAATTTGTTTTATTGAGATTACAACAATCCCTCTCTTTGATGGAGGTCTTTAGTACGTCTAGTAAAACTTCGGGTCATATATTTTATTGTTATTAGTGCTCGCACGATTTTATTCCTTAGGTTTTGTTACCGGCTATTTCCTTTATATTCAGTTGTTAGCTGAAAGAGACTTGTAAGTTGACTTGATTTACCCTGTAGGTACTCTTTTTTTCATTACTCCTATTTATGTCTTAGGTATTTGATACTAGGGTCAAGCGTCAACATTACCGAATGAAAAAAAAAATCTCTACATCTCCATCTTCCCTCTTTCACACTTTCCGTCTGTCTGTCTGTCTGTCTGTCTGTCTGTCACCACGCTGTATCTGGTGAACCGTGCTAGTTGGACATTCTAAAAACAGAATAAAATAAATATTTAAGAGGGGCTCCTATACAACAAAATTTGCCTAAAGACAGCGCTCGCCATCTAGCGGCCATCTATGTAACCTTCACAGCGCCGATGTCATGTCGTTGAATGTCAATGTTAAACGCTTCTTGTTGGTTTCTATAGTGGCGCTGTTCTCAAATTCAATCTTTGTCTAACGTTGTATAATTAATGGTACGTAACCCTTCGTGCGCGAGTCCGACTCGCACTTGGCCGGTTTTTTCTCTTAGTCTATCTGTGAATTTCCTTCTATCTCACACTATCTTTCTGTTTCTTTTCTCCCTGACACTGTCCTTTTTACTCCCTCTCTCATTCCAATGCCACGTCTTATAGTCTCCGCCTAGCTAGCCAGTTTTGCTGTATCATGGTCTGACAATCTTATTTGTCACTTTACATAATCTTTCAATTTCTTTCTTGTCTATAACGGTCTTGATATTCTTTTCTCTATTTTTTGTTCTTTTGATAAGGCCAAATCCGATTCAGTCAAATTCAGAAAAATACGATTTACCGCTGTACAATATCTCAGTTAGGAATTTTGATATTTGACTATCAAGGAAACATGAAAAATATCACAAAATCGAAAATATTAAAGTCCCGATAACTATGTAGCTTTCATGAATTGCCCTACATTTTCATTTTAGGTATTTTAGTTATTTTAAGTAGGTACACACATCAAAAAAAGTTTGCGATCACTTTGAAAAACTGAAATCTTTTTTGTTACTGTAGATTATATTATGATTTTTTCTTCTTTTTAGATTCTTTATTTAAAAATAAAGAATTAGAACACAAAACAACACCGTTCAGTTGTTTTTTCATATTAAAAGGCTTTCAGTCCTAGCTTATGCTCATTCAGAAATCTGATTTAGTCAATTATAACCGATTCAAGATATTTTTGCAGAAAGTTGTGATTGAAAAAATGCCAAGAGGATTATCAGAGGTTTTACGAGCAAGAATAGTAACTTTGAGGGAAGAAGGATACACCACGAGAGTACTAGCACGCAGACTTGCTATATCCCAATCCTGTGTCGTGGCTACGTTGCAGAGGTACCACGGAATAGGGAATTTAGCTGACCGACCCCGCAGCGGTCGCCCAACTGTTTTGACAGCTGCCCAAAAGCGATATATTAGATTGCTGGCAGCCCGTGATCCAACAATCAACGCCACTAAAATAAAAGCAGAAGTCAGGGCCGCCTCTGGGCTTGAAGTTAGCACGCAGACCGTTCGCAATTGCTTGCACCACGCTGGATTACGAGCACAGAGGTCTTGGCGAGCTCCGCTCAATTCCCGGCAACGTCAACAACGAAGATTGCAGTGGGCTAGACTTCGGCAAAATGAAGAAGGTGAGGAAGAAAACATTTGGCAAAACTGTCCCTTCGTTGACGAATCCCGAATCAGCACTTATCCAGATAACCGACATGTCCGAGTCTGGAGAAGACCAGGCGACCGTGAAAGACAAAGAACTGCCACTGGAACAGTTCAGTAAGGCGGAATATCGGTGTCCTTTTGGGGTGGCATTATGATTGGAGCTAGAACGCCTTTGATCCCGTATCGGGGCTACATGACAGCAGACATGTACAAAGCAGTGGTTATTGATGATATCGTCAGACCATTCCGAGTAAACCATGGGCACCAATTTGTACTGGTCGATGATAATGCGCCCGCACATCGAGCTCAACGAGTCAATGCTGCTCTTCAAGAATACGATATCACACGTTTAGACTGGCCTGCCGGCTCGCCCGACTTAAACCCAATAGAGCACGCGTGGGATGCTCTTAAACGAGCTGTATGGAACCGTGAGCCACGTCCCCAGACAGTTCCAGAGCTCAGGGAAGCCGCTATTGAAGAATGGGATAGGTTACCCCAGGAAATGCTGGATAACTTGATCCTCAGCATGCCCAGGAGGATCTCCGCATGTGTTCGAGCCAGGGGAGGAGTTATTTTATATTGAATTTAACCTTTTAATAATAAATTGTTGTTTAAGTTTAATTAAACAGTATTTTTCTTTCTATGAAATTTCTATCACAATTACATTATGATTAATGGCTCAATTTTTTTTAAATAAATAATAAAAAATAGTTTTATATTTTAATTTCAAACAGGGTATTCCTATTTGAAGAAAGCATACAACATAGATTTTTTCTTGATAAAGTTAAATTTAAAGAATTATAGGAGCTTATGCTATTGATAACAAACTTTTTTTGATGTTTGTATGTTAATTGCTTCAACGTCTGTCAAGTATTTGGCGTTATACTTGTAGTTTGACAAATACTCTATAAATTTGATTGTAATGCTGTGTCTATAACGCTGTTCTGTACACCTTTTAACAACAATAAATAAACAGTCAGTCTCTTACAAAAATTCAGTACCCGCCTAGAAACTCTTCTACGTCGTTACTAAGCACTACAGCGGTACAAAACCTTGTTTATCGCCGGCCAAAATTATAGGACAACAAACAGGCCCACTTAGAGGGCTTTTATACAACTGTTAACGGCCTCCCGAATGTGCCTAATTACAAGCGATCGTGAGTTATGTGCCAGATTGTCCGGCGAGCCGATGTTGGCGGTTTTTCGGCTTTTCTTTACGAGTTTGTGCGCTGCTATTTTCGGGATGCCTGGCCTTACGCCCAGTTCTAGCACGTTAACAAATTGTTAACAAATTGCCTATAGATAAATAGAATATTCTTTATTGTACACAGAAATGACATTAACAGAAAATTATGGATAAAATGGGAAAACATCGTGAGGAAACCTGAGTGTCTGATGTCTTCACACACCTCAGCGCTTGAAATTGTCCATCCGCGGTGGGCACGCGTGGTGATTAAGTCTGTACTATCTCTCTCTCTCTCTCTCTCTTTCTCTCTCGCCTGTGCCCTGCAGAGGGACGTATATGGGCTATATAAAAAAGAACTTGTAAATTGGCCGGAAGAGTTCGACAAGGCGCGCTGTGCAGTCAAAAATATAATATAATGAAAAGTCCATAGAAATATAATATAATAGGTAAAAACTTTACTTGAACACAGGCAGTTCACGTTTAGTATGTAACATTATAAATACTTTTACAATTTGGTAACACGAAAAATGGCACAAAGACGTCATGACCAATAGCGCTCAAAATAGGCCAAGTCCGTATCTTAACGTTAGCTCCTTCAATTTGACCTAATTCATTTGTATTAATGTGGTATCTGACTTGGCAAACATTGTTTTGCCATGTTAATTAGCCTACGTCCTATTCTCAGACCTATCAAATACACACAAAAAATTTTATACAAATCGGTGAAGCCATTTTGGAGGAGTTCTATAACGAACACCGTGACACGAGATTTTTATAAATTAAATTTGTCATTGAATGACCTGCGTATTAAGTATTTTAACTTAGCGGCCCTACCCTATCTGGCGTGGTGTCTCACTCGGACGATCCAAAATTTTTAGTGATTGTAGAGAAGTGATTTTCATAGGACTTTGCTAGATAATACGGACACTTAATTAACCAATAAATTCTGGTTTTCCTATACATACCTACTTAAGTTTTTGCTAAAGAGAATTGGTTTCCAAAATTGTTATTTGTTTTGCCAATTTTATCAATCAAAAACTAGGAGTACGTTCGTACATGGCCCCGGACATGAATGTAGGGCATATGGACAGTATTTCCGGCTACGGTACTTTAATAGTATGCATAGCAGATTGGTTATTTCAACGCATATTGCGTTTACTTCAGCCTGGTTTAAAGCTCCATTTTTTGTAATTTTAAAGTCTATATTTCAAGGTCATTATTTCTGGCTTATTGCGCTCAATTGTTGCAAATTTAGAGAACAGTAGCTTTATAAAGATAGTAGCAAAACTATAGGCCCTATAAAACGAAGCATAATGGTTACATAACGGTTAGTAATGAATGAGTAACTACATTTCCCTATAGCAATTAGCCTCATTCTAGAACCACAATTAAGTAAGTATATAGAATACTTACTTAATTGTGGTTCTAGAATGAGGCTAATTGCTATAGGGAAATGTAGTTACTCATTCATTACTAACCGTGAATGTCTACACCATCGATCTAAGTAATAATGTACAATCAAGCAATTGATTTCCACTAAAAAATCTAAAAATTGAAAACAAATCGATAGAAGTTTTTTTCTGGCCAAAAATAATTTGTCACGGCACGGAACTCTTAAAAGCGTGATATATAAGAGCCATTATTGAACAAAAAGCACACTAACTGCCTGATTCTGACGATTTTATGTCCATTTCACAATCAATCAAACACTTTTGTGTGCAAACAATCGCTAATTAAATACACTCGGGGTACCAAATTTCTATTTCAACATAGAGTAAGAAAGTACAGAATAGCCAAATATTAAAAAAGTAGTCTTTAAAGGTATGGTAGCGGATTGGTAGAACGCCATTGCCGGCCTTACATTCGGGAGGTCTTGGGTTCGCATCTTGGCTTATGCCAATGACTTTGTTTCCTGAGTTAGATTCATTTGTGAAGTTATTGTAGCAATACCACTTGCTAACGGCGAAGAAAAACACCTTGAGAAAACCTGAGTGTCGGAGGTTTTCACACACCTCGGCACTTGAAATTGCCAATCGGCTGCGGCCATGCGTGGTAATGAAGCCCATACTCTCTCTCTGAGAGAAGGCCTGTGCCCTACCATACAATAACCTAGTCTTAAGTTTTATTTTGTTTTAAGTTGTTTGTTGATGAAGCAAGAAATACTTTTTATCCTTTACGTGTTTATCCTATTAGCCGTAAGCCTTAACTCGCGCATCCGTACAATTTCGGTGCGACCGGCAGCAAGGTGGCGACTCTTTCCGACTTTACTAAAACTCCAATAACTCGTCGTGTTTGATTCTAGTTTTGTGAAGAGTTTTATCATCCTGACAATACTTTATTTCGAGTAAGCTAAAATTTTATGAAAAAGGAGTTAGATTATTTTCGATTGTAGTTGTCGGCCCATTGTAACACATATATACTATAATATAAAATAAAGGATAGAATATAAAATAGAATATTTGAATAAAATATTTATTGCGAAAATCAGAGCTTTTATAAAAAAAATGTTGCTTAAATTCTATACACAAAATTTACGATTAGCTTCTGACGTTGTGCTAGGTTAAAAACCTGTATTAGAGCAATCAGTGCTAATTCCTCACCGAAGCAACAGTTTATTAATAATAATAATAACTTCCACACAACACATTCACTTGCCCTGGTCCCAAACTAGGATACCCTGTGCTATGGTAACCAGGCAAGGATATCACAAAAGTTTATTTGATTCGAACTTCGGTGGTACATAGTATTGCCATTATATGGACTGTTTTAAGAACCTATTTAGAGGCTAAAAGTTCCACCCATGCCGGGACTTGAACCCGCGACCGAATGATGTAAATTGCTTCGGCCAGATGTCGCTGCCTGTACGTAATACAGACAACTCTGTAAAGTGGCTCGAAATTTCGCCGATGCCTGCACTTGCCCATTAGCTCAGTTGGGAGAGCGCTGGCACGGTTAGCCAGAGGTCGCGGGTTCAAGTCCCGGCATGGGTGGAATTTTTATCCTCTAAATACGTTTTTAAAATAATTTCAGCACGGGTTAGTGCAACAAAAAGAATATAATTATATGGACTGCTTATCTGTATTATTCTTTCTGTACCAATTGTAGGTACAGTTTCTGTACAACTAATTCTTGATTGCTACGTTGAGCTTTAATTAAGGCGATGGCACGCGATAGTAGCAGATGGGTTGGCGTTTAATGGAGTTTTGCGCTGTGATATTTTGTTTGTTCTACTTTGTCATAGTTTATATAACCCTTTGTTTTGCTTCAAAAAGGCTGATCTTTAAGACAAATAATCTGCATTAGTCAAGATCTATGTTATCTAGATAAGAACGTGTTTATTAGCATACCAGATGTGGTAAGTTGGAATGCACTGTATACTAAGAGCATCTATGAAATTGAGCTTCCTTCTCGCTCACACGTTCTTTAGTTTATAATAATTAAATACAATAGAATACTATGTCAAGTGTAGGAAATATGGTCATGATGAAATAAAATTGCTGACATTTTAAAGACACCTTAATTCATATATTTAGTTTTCTACTTGTTAGTTAGTTTTTCATAGATTTTTTATTATATTTTATACGCTATCAGCAACTTTGTAACCAAATTGTATATGTGCGAAGCGAGGTTACGCAGCAGCACACACAATACTTTCCTACCTGCACTTTACTGCGCCACTGCCATTATTATGGGACGCATACAGCGGCGTACATTCTTCCAATGATTTTAAACGACCTACCTACCGAACTTGTTGAAAAAATATTATTTGAACCAAATAAGTGCCTAAATGTCTTAAAACAGTATTTTTAAAGTTAAGTTTTTAAGTTATTTTTTAAGTAACTTGGTAACGGTAAGTAACGGTAACGGTGAGCCAGAGGTCACGGGTTCAAGTCCCGGCATGGGTGGAATTTTTGGCCTCTAAATAGGTTTTTAAAATTGTCCTCAGCACGTATTAAAGTGCAACAAAAAGAATATATAACGGTAAGTAGCTTTGGTTACTTACCGTTACCAAGTCACCGAGTGGTGGCCAAGAACGGGTCAACGGTCGGTGGGCAGACCACCACCACCAGCCCGGTGGGCCGGCGACATTGTGAAAGCGGCTGGAAAACATTGGACGAGACTGGCAAGGGACCGGATGGGTTGGCGTGAAAGTGAAAAGGCCTAAAGTGAAGTGGCCTATGCCCAACATCGGGCTCTGTTTATGGACTAATTAGATAGAAAGGGTAACTCACCTCACAGATAAACCTATACAGGCTTCAGTGAGGGGTTTTTGTATTTAATATGTATTTTCTGATTTTCAACCACTGAGGAGGATAAGGCGTTTCCGTGTGGCACCGGATTAAGAATAGCGTCAGTCCATTTACTTCCGTGGATGTCGTAGATTACCAGCAGACGGGCAGCAGCGTCTTCCTTAGATTCCAACCGCATACTGCGATCGCCAACTCGCCTGCCAAGCGTGGCGATCATGGCAAAACCCCTCATGGTTATGAAAACCATCAGTGAGGCCTATGTTCTGCAGTGAGCGTCAAATGGCTGATGATGATGAGGAGGATAATATAGATACCTGCAGTGTAAAAGATATCGGTGGCAGCTGGGTTGCAATCTTGTCCACCACCAAGCAATTTGTATGACTGGCTTAGAGTATTTTTTATTTTGGCTATGTCAATTATTTCTGTTGAACTGGGCCCTTATTATGAAGCAGCGATACATACGGAAGGGTCATCAACGTCGCGCTTGAGCCCGATAATTACATCGAATCTAGCGCCAAACGATTATTTAGTTTCGAAATATCCTGCCACTGAGTAGTAAACGCTAGAAATGCATAGCGACAATACCGATTTTTACGGATTGAGATACGGATTTTGACACTGACAGGCGACCATCTCACTACTTCGGATAAAGTCGCATTTTTCATAATAAGGGCCCTGGGCAATAGCGGTCTACCCATCTCTTTCGAAATTGCGTACTAATAAAAGAGGCTTGACAACCGGAGTCTAAGAGAGCTCTAACAATGATTTCTTTCCCCTTCTTGGAAATTACTTCGACTTTTGTAGTTGGCAGCGGAACATGAGTCTTGCTGTTGGACAACAGTGAAATCTTGTCATTGTTATTCAGCTCTTTTATACGTTTGCTAGAATAGATATTGAAGTTTAGTATGACAGTTCATTGAATTTATTTATAGAATGGTATATATAGTTAATAAGCTTCGCCTTAATCTAAACTACGTACCTACGTGGCAGTCCCTATAATCAAGTTGGAATGAATGTCCACTGTGACCTTAATTTAATTAAATGAATGATCAGACTTTTTAAATTGTACGTCTGTCACAGTTGAAGCATGTTTGGCTTGATAGAATTTAAATTGCCACACTGAGGGCGACTTACGCCAAGTCACTGGATAAGTGAGTAAATAGATAAATACGTATCCTCGGATAAAAGGATAAATAGGTTATGGACAGGGTTGTCAGTCATACAATTTATCTATGAACAGCTCCGAAAATGTGATTGTGCAAAATGTTTTTGGACTTTATCACTGGTTAGAGCTTACTGGATAAATAGATGGGAAGTGCTGTCTGACTGCCTCGTCGGTGTAGCCGTCAAGGCGCTTAGCTACCAGAACAGAGGTCGTGGGTTCGATTCTCACTGGGGGCCGCCGTATATTTGTACAAATAATGGCCTCAGTCTGGGTGTATTTCCATGTTTGTGACGTCCTTGCCTGGTTGCTATAGAACAGGGTATCCTAGTTTGGGACCAGGTCAAGTGATTGTATTGGATGGAAGTTATTATTATTATTACTATTATTAAGTCCTAAGTTGTTTAAGTAATAACATCACTCAATTTTAATTTAACTGCTTTATTCAGATAACACAGATTCACTTTTAATTAAAAATAAGGGACAAAAAATAATTAATTGACAATAACTTCAAATAATAGAAACATTACCTATCACAGTTTATTAATAACTTATAACTAGCTTTGATTTAGTTATATTGATAAAAAGCTTAATATTATGGACAAAACCCATTTGCGATAGCCTTCATGCGGCTGTTGCTGCTGCCCCGCACTCTCTGCAGCAAAGAGGCCTATACAAGAGGCACCAGATCAAGACGTCAAGAGTTACGAAGATAACAGCCGGCTACTCTTAACCGGTATTGGGAACGATTATTTTACTGATAACAGGTACGGTTCTTCTTAGCATCGCTTTTGCATAGTTTAACCCAACGCTAGGCCTAACTACGTGAAAGCTAACATTCGAGGGTAAAGTTTACTTACCTTAATTACAATATGTGTTCCTTTATTTCCAGCTAACGTTGGTACTAAATAAATACCTGAGCTTGTAATAACACTGTAAGGTTAGGTAAATACTTATTTGCTGTATCCTCGTGGATAATTCGGCGATATAAAGCATCTAACATAAATAGAAATAAGTTTTTTCATTCCGTTTGCGTGGGTCTGTTACACAAATACAGACAAGTAATTTGGTTGTTATAAAGTTTATTTAACGATATTCATAAATAAAAGAACATCTGCACAACACGATCACTGATTCGGCGTCTATCTGTGGCCGTTATTAATATCGAGGAAAAAACAATAAAATCACGTTTGTTGTATGGGAGCCGCCCTCAAATATTTATTTTATTCTGTTTTTAGTATTTATTTGTTGTTATAGCGGCAACTAAGATATATTATCTGTGAAAAAGAACTATTCACTTTGGCTTCACTGGCCTTAATTAATTAAGGTAGAAATTTCGACCAAAATCTATGCAAAGTGGTTTTTGTTTGTCAAGCCAGTTTTGAGCCCTCGCCAGATTAAACAACTAAATTGGGATAAGTCAATGGATGGTGCGTTTGATCATATGCAGTGGGTGAGTTTGATCCTATGCTATGCAGAAAAACCGTTTTTTTATGTAGCCTATATACGTGCCTCTGTAAAGAACAGGCCTTCTCTCAGAGAGAGATTACGCGTGCAAACCGCGGATTGGCAATTTCAAGCGCCGAGTCAAACTGAATAACCGATTTAGTAAAGGTTTTTAAAAGATTTACCTCGATAACGTACCTTTCGGGACCCCACGAGCTATCCTTCTAAGTCAGAGGCACGTAGAGGAAACTTCGTTGAAAGTAAACGGGCCTCATTATCCGCGGTAATTAATTGGAGTTTCGCAGAAAAGTTCCCGTTCTACTTTCGCCGGTCTGTTCCGGTTCCATCAGGTTCCATCCGGATGGAATACCTAAGTATTTATTATTGTGACAGCAATTTCTGGTTATACGATATTTACCAACATTCTTAACGTGTAAATACTGCACATCATCAATTTTATTCTGTTTGTGTACTTGAAGTAAAAGTATAATTTTTTTTATTAGGGACAACAAACAGAAGTACAATGTATCTTGAATAATAATAACTTAAACTTAACTTAATTCTTCATCATCATCATTCAGCTACAAGAAGTCCACTGCTGGACATAGGCCTCCTCCATGGATTTCCAAAAAGACCGGTTGGAAGCGGCCTGCATCCAGCGCCTTCCCGCCACTTGGATGAGGTCATCAGTCCATCTTGTTAATTCTTAATTCTTAGTTGAAGAAAACTCAGTCTGAGGTAAAGAAAACTGGCCAACAGGACAGAAGTTAATTTTAACGACAACGTGCCATGCTGAAATGTAGAGACAGAACGGTAAAACAAGACGCTCGAAGTTAATCAGAAGATCAGCAAATTTTTGAAGGGGCATGTGCTGCTTCTGCAGTTTCTTCTTTATTCATTGGCCTCTCGTATGTCAAGTATCGAGTTAAAACGCACTAGCGTTTCCTTAGCTTGCGCTCAAACGCTCGTAATAAATTAAATTGTACTGAAACTCGCGCGCGGTACATTATTTAGGGTTCCGTAGTCCGACAAGGAAACCTTTTAGTTTCGCCATGTCCGTCTGTCTGTATGTCTGTCTGTTCGTCTGCGGCCTAGCGCACAGAACAGTGGTAATAGAAAGCTGTTATTTGGTGTGTGTATACATATTTATCACGCCGACAAAGTTATACAACAAAATGTTGGAGTTTTTTTTTTACTGCATCTCCCCTAACATGAAAAATGGGAATGATTTTTTTTCTCGTCTACCCCATCATCCATTACGTAGAGTCTCGTTGGATTGAAAAATATTGTGGCTGTAGGAAGACCATTTTTTGATTTAGGGGTCCGTTTGCGAAATATTATGCTTTTAAAGCGCAAATTTTTGTCCGAGGAAGGGTGTCCCCCCCGCATCACCTTGCTAAACGGTTGATTGTAGAACCATGAAAAAAATCAGGGTAGTAGCACATATAATGAACTTGAAAGGAAAAGTATTACGACTAAGTAGGCTTTACTAGTTAACGAATAATAGGCAACCAACTTATAAAATTAAAATTTCGTACAAAATACATTGAAAATGACTTCGATGAAGTTGTTAGTTCTATAAAGCAGATAAAAACCCTCTTTCTACGGCCCTACATTGCGCGTGGCCCGACACGCACTTGGCCGGTTTTCTTATTTCATTTCACACGAATTTGCGGGTAAGCGCCCGCAAATACCTTCCGACCCTTCATGGGCTGCTTGAGCTTTCAAAATATACTGTAGAAAAACGTTTTGAATATCACGGACGGAGTTCCGACGAAGAAGAAAGAGAATAGCCGGGTAATAACCGATAACTTATGTAGTAAAATACTACTGAGAAGACTTTGGCATCTTCTTCTTAGCGTGTCGATAAAAGGCTGGACTTGAGTATGCCATCGTGTTGGAAAGATTTGCCAATTAGCATCAGGGACTCGCTGATTATTGTTGTCCAGAGTGCGCCAGATGTACAGGTTCCGTAAGTACGTCGTTCGGGGAGGCATGAATCGGAATCAAACGCAGCATTAAACGCTTGCCAGTTTATGTTTGGATGAGGGTGGCTAAGAACAGAGTGTATGAAATTAGCACCAATAGCCGCCAACCATTCTATGCGGTCATGGACTTTGTATTTATTTGTCCTTTTCCTTTCATCTCACTCTCTCTTGCCAATTGTATACGGCAAAACTTAGTCATGTAAGCCTTTTCTGGTGTGTACAATAAAGTATTCTAATCTAATCTAATCTCATAGACATTAAACGGGTCTAATCGCGATTATTTATTAGGTTTTTTTTTTATTATCTTCGATTCCCGACGTTCCGGCAACTTTGCAGTTGCCGTAGTCACGGGTAGTAGACTGAAATGGCCATTACAGTCAATTATTGTAGTGAGAGTAGGTGGTCTAACCTCAAGTCACTCTTAATTTTTCGCATCGGGCCGACGCACAACACTCACTACGTCGAGAATTGAAGGTAATTAAAAAAAATACCTAATAAATAATCGCGGTTGGACCGATTTAAAATATTACTATGTATAAGCATCGCGATTCATTAAAAAAATATTAAGTGAACTCTCTCACTCTCTCATTGAAAAGACTTGTATCTTTTACGGACTGATAATATTTTGTATTTAATGAATCAATGCGGAACAGCCCGCCCTTTAGGTGTGGGGGATATGTTCGTTGCAATATCAAGGCCTGGTGATTGGAATCGATAGCAAAAGTTATTCTTTGTTTGACTTCTTAACCACATATATACAGAGTGTAGTTTTGTTATGTTTTAGAATGTTATTTTGCAAACCATATGAATCAATTTTCTGTCAATAACAGGTAGTAACAAGATCCACAAACCACAATCACTTATCCTGGTCCCAAACTAGGATACCCTTTGCTATGATTACCAGGCAACGACGTCACAAACATGAAAATACACCCAGACTGAGGCCATTTGCACAAATGTACGGCGGCTCCCAATGGAAATCGAACCTACAACCTCTGGAATGATAATAAGACGGGATAACGCTAGACCAACAAGGCAGTCAAACTAGCGACAGTAAAACTACCCTGCGTTAAGCTAGGTCACACGCGTTACTAAGTAATTAGGGTGCTTTCACACTTGTAACTTGACCCAATGATTTGTGGTTATAAGGGTTGATTTATTGTTGGAGCAAGTAAAGGGTGTCATTATGGGGCATCCTTTAAGTATTTCGGGTAATTATTTAAACCTTCAGTTAGTGTACAGCATGTAACCGTTAGCAATATTTTCATAGAACGACTAGCTGACTCGGCATACGTTGTTTTGCCATATTATTAAATTATATAATGACCTTTTCTCACACCGACCAAATAAACACAAAAAAATTCATAAAAATTGCTGAAGTAGTTCGGGGGAGTTCGATGACAAACACTGTGGCACGAGATTTTCCATGCCGGAGGTCGTGGGATCGATTCCCACTAGGGGCCACTGTACATTTGTATAAATGGCCTCAGTCTGGGTGTATTTCCATGTTTGTGATGTCCTTGCCTGGTAACCATAGCACAGGGTATCCTCGTTTGGGACCAGGACAAGTGACAATGGTTTATGGATCTTATTATTATTATATTATTGACAGAAAATTGATTTTCATACAAAAGATATCGTCCGACCAACGGACTAGCAGGTTATACGTTACAATATACATACAATAATGTACCAAATTACAACATGAGGATATACTCTAAATCCAGTGGAGTATCAGAAAGAAAGAAAGAAAGAAAGCAGACATATATTCAGCTAGTCAGTATATCTATGAAAATATTATGTACGTTAGGAAAAATATCAGTGACTTTAAAACTGTAGGTAGCCAACACAATGTAAATACTAGAAATAGACATAAACTTTCGTTCCCAAAATTTAGGCTGGCAAAGGTTAATACATCCTTTATGGGGCATTGTATACGTTTCTACAATAAGATCCCCGAGGATATCATAAGCTTGCCAGAAACGCGGTTCAAAAAATGTGTGAAGCATACTTTGTGCCAAAAAAGCTACTATAACATTAAAGATTATTTAGATGACAATGATGTCTGGAATTAAAGCCAGTTCAATACATGAGTTTTAGAACATTTATATAAATCCTGTAAATTAAGGACTTGAAAAGACTAAGTTTGGAGTTGTTTTGTCCATTTTTTCTCCAAAATGATCTAGATTTTGAAATGGACACCTAGTTTAACTTGTAACGTTCATTAAGTCACAGTTTCTGTGCTACTTTGAATAAAAAATTTTTTGATTTGATTTTTGATTTTGATTTTTGATATTTAAATTGTCACAGAAACACAAAGTAAACAGGAAGGTACACAAACAAAATACACGAACGTCATCAAAACAAAAATCAGAACAAAACAATCGTGAAGAGAACATGTGAGGCATATAGATTCGAAGGCAGCCGGGTACCATACAGTAATGTATGGCACCCAGCCACCTCGGACTCCAAACGCCTCAGGTGCTTCCGTGACAACAAAAAAAAAGGGCTCCAACTCAGCATACCTTATTAAAATCTTTTATAAAGATATCTCAAATTCTTTTGAGTTTGCTTTTGAAACCAATTTGAAACTAAGAGTGACTTGAGTGTAGACCAGCTACCCTCACTACAATAATGAATTACTGTACTCGCCACTTCAGTCTGCCCGAGACCACGGCAGCTGCAACGTTGCCGAAACGTTGGGACACAATGTAAAAAAAAACTACTTACTAAACAATCGCGATTAGACCCGTTAAATATGTTACTATGAAACCAATTAACTTTCATTGTTTGGCTTCCTCAATATTGTTACAATGTCTTTCAATTCGATATTAGGGGGTCACTGGCTAAAACCGCATGCAACGAGAACACGTCACTCCAGCGAGGGCTGTAACTCTGTAACTACGTATCGTTAGCAATTCATTTATACATCGTTGAGTAGAGCAAAGTAGCCATTACTTAGATACTATAGACTCATGCCGCTAGATGGCGCCAGTGCCGCGTAACGCATTGCGCAGTTTGAGATAAAAATTAACGCTTACTTACAGACGTTTCACGTTAAACCAACGGCCGTGTAACCCGACACAGCGGGGTTTTGTACCCAAAGGGTGCCAAACGGGACCCTATTATTAAGACTTCACTGTCCGTCTGTCTGTCTGGCTGTCTGTCACCAGGCTGTATCTCATGAACCGTGATAGGTAGGCAGTTGAAATTTTCACAGATGATGTATTTCTGTTGCCGCTATAACAAAAAATACTAAAAACTGAATTAAATAAATATTTAAGGGGGGCTCCCATACAGCCAACGTAATATTCTTGCCGTTTTTTGCTCGAAATTAATAACGCTTGAAATATTAACAGAATATTTAGTTCTATATTCGCTTGAAAAATAACTAATTAAATTAAAATAAAATAAATATTTAAGGAGGGCCCCCTACAACAAACGTGATTTTTGCCGTTTTTTCTCGATCTCTGTATCTAATATTGTGTAATAATGGGTAAGGAAACTTTCGTGGGCAAATCCGACTCGCACTTGGCCGGTTTTTTCTACTGTTGTTTAGGTATTCACACGGCGCTACCATAAAACGTCCAAATTATAAAGGTCGTCAAAGAAAACACCACAGATAGGAACCCAAGCATGTCTTGGAAGTGGTTACTCCTACGCACGAATACTAATAAGTTTATTAATAAAGCCTTTGAGATACGTTTTTACACTCTTTAGGTTCACTGCGGTGACAATCATTAAATTTTATTTTAGTGGTCAAATTGTTTTGCCTTGGCACCTAAAAAAATATTGTACAGTCGACAGCCAGGTACTTTTATTACGCGATTGCGGCGAAGCTCAAAGGAGGGTAGTGTGTTTGGCTCGTATGTGTGTATGTTAGTATGTCCAATTCAATTCTATTCAAATTCAATTCCGAAGCGTTTTAGTCAAAGTAGCACAGTAGCTGCGACTTAATGAACGTACAAGTTAAACTAGGTGTCCATTTCAAAATCTAGATCATTTTGGAGAAGAAATGGACAAAACAACTTAGGCAATTAAAATTAATTAAAAGTCCGATTTTATGTTCCGCCATAACTCCCTAAACAATGGTCAGATTTTGATAAATAAGATCCCAATCGATTCGTTGAATTTGCGCGATAATCATAAGCTGTATATAACCCGCATAACCCCAAGAAAAAAATAAAATAAACTAAAAAGGAAATCAATTACCAGGAGACGGACAGCAGCGTCTTCTTGAGATTCCAACCGCATACTGCGATCGCCAACCCGCCCGTCAAGCGTCGAGATAATGGCAAAACCCCTCATGGTTATGAAAATCACGAAGGAGGCCTGTGTCACGCAGTGGGCGTCAGATGGCTGATGATGAAACTAAAAAGACAAAAATAAAAAAAACTGTAATAAGCATCCACTAAACAGGCTGGGCCCAAATGCAGGATTGCCAGGTACCTTGGTTGGTTCCGTCTGCTTAGTAGTTACGAACATACATACATACATAAGCAGCCTATATACGTCCCACGTCGAACGATATACGTTCAAGCGTTGAGGTATGTGAATAGCTCAGACACTCAGGTTTTCTCACATGCTTTCCTTCACAGTAGTTGCATACTTCGACCAAATAGGGGATGTATTAGCAAAGGGCAATATAAAAAGTACCCGACACCGACGTGCGTGCATGCAACGACTAATGAATGTTGAGAAAGCGAAAGTGATCTGTCAGGATCGTGGCAAGTGGCAGTCCCTGGTCTCTGCCTACCCCTCTGGGATACAGGCGTGAGTTTATGTATGTATTCCTCTAAAACACTCCGCAGAGTTAATTTAAATCATCTGTGGTGACTGGTGGTCTTTTCTTTTACCACAGACTATTTAAACCGCATCTGAGGAGTGTTTCAAGGAACCAAAGTTTTTTTATAAATAAGACTGTTGGTCTTTGAAGTGAATTTTTTTGTTTTTGTTCGAGTTTCATTTCTACCAGCGAAAGGGGAGCGAGTGGCGTTGTTAAAAGGCGTAGTTTTGCATAATTACCGGTGGTTAACAGAACAATGCAAGGTCAGGGCATCAACTGCGCGCCCGAGGAATTCAAAGCGAAGATTGTAATGATCACAATGCAGCGGAAGGAAAGAAAGTTGGGCCTTATGGAGCAGGTATTTTTCTTTTACAGTCATCATCAGCCATTTGACGTCCACTGCAAGACATAGGCATCCCTCATGGTTTTCATAACCATGTATCTTGTACAGGCACTGGCTGAAAATCAGCGCTTTGGGTGAATACCCTCAGCACAATGCTGAGCCAGCTGCCTTTTCCAGCAACAGGGACACACCGCAACTTACGTTAATATAAAGTGTTTTATTGTTTTCTTCCCTTTTCTACCTTTTATATTGTAATTAAATATTTTATCTTGTAACTTGTTCATGTATGTGTGTGTTTCTGTTGTTGTAATAAATGCTCTTCTTCTTCTTCTTCTTCTACTTTTTTATCTCGTCCTTCGCTGATACATCCCCTATTTGGTCAAAGTATGTCCGCCTGGGACGTCCCTTACCAGCCCGACCCACATTCATTCAATATTGTCTTTCTTCCTTCATCCTCTCCATATTATGTCCAAACTAACGCAACATTCCTTTTTCAATAAATTCTAGTCACTACATCCTCTTTCAGTCCACAACGTTCTCTAAACGTTTTGTAGGATTTCCTATCTACCCTATAAGCAAAGAGATTGTTTTCCGTTTTCTTTTCCTTTATTTTTTCTGCGTGGATTTACAGAAGAGATAAATCTCTTCAGAGAGATAGAGAGAAAGTATGTGAAGGTGTGTCAATGGAAATTGATGAAATTATATTTTAAAAACACTAAAAACTACTCTATCCACTCCATTGTTTCCTACATCAAAGTAGTGAAATGAAAAACGCTGTGATACTTCACGCTCGACCTACCTGCGTGGGAATAAAGCGCATAATTCCATCAATAGCTCAGTAAAAAAGCACAGTAGACTGTATCTACAGTTAGTGACATGGTATTTTAATAATATTGCGTGCTGTTTCTAATTTAGAATGGTCTACTTTAGAATTGCGGAGAAAATACCCATCCGTCTATCAACCCACAATGGTTCGAAGAGACGTGTGGGGAAAAGTGTTACATATAGCGTGCATTACATTACATAAACTCGCGCCTGTATCCCAGAGATGTAGGCAGAACCCAAGACTTATGGCGTGCCTATGGTAAAAATATTAAAAACAAAACCATTCGTTTTCGGAACGTAAAACAAGAAATAATGTAGGTTATATGTTTTTAGTATTCTTACTGCAGTACCTGAATCTGATTATACAGGTAATATACGTCGATACAAACGTCTTTTATTATGGGGAAAACTGTTCCATAAATTATAATTTTGTCGATGGTAACTTAGTATGAAACGGCTGATATTTACTTCGAAGCTTTCCTCATATCTAAAGTTATTTACATTGAACAACGACCCTAGCCAGGTCCCAGACTCGTAGATTAGGTACCCAATGTCATAATCCGTCGCCAGACAAGGGACGACGACATTGGCGAAAGAGTCTCGAGACTGAAATGGAAATGGATGGGTCACCTGGTGAGACCGGAAGACGGCAGGTAGACCGGGCAATTCCAGAGTGTCAGCCGAGCACAGAACGATGTTCAGTGGGCAGACCAGTGGCCCGATGGTCAGACGATGTCATAGAGTCAGCGGAGGATCCGTGGATGCGGATGGCAACTGACCATGAGAGATGGCATCTGGGGGAAAAGGCCTATGCCCAGTCATGGGCAGCGGTGGACTGGTGATGATGATGATATTGCGGGTAGAGACCCCCATTTATGGATGATTATGGAGATTTTGTTATATACTGTATATTATGATCTAAACTAAACTAAACTAAACCTTCTTCTTCTTTCTGGTCGTGTCCTCACGACTGAGGGACGTGACTATGGGGCTGCTTCAGCCACCAACGCTCTCCATTTGGACCGATGTAGGGTCCCTCCCGTAGCTTTACTTATAGTGTCCGCCCATTGCATTGGTGCTCGTGCTTTGCTTCGTTAAACTAATACTAACCTAACCTATATTCGGACAAATAAATGTATATGATTTGACGACCAATTTACTGCTATCTGAAGGTCTTCATGGATTTCCAAAAAGACCGGTTGGAAGCGGCTTGCATCCAGCGTCTTCGTGCCACTTGGATGAGGTCATCTGTCCATCTTGTGGCTGGTCGTCCTACGATATGTGGTCTTCATTCGAGAAACCTATGGCATATGTCCAGCAGCGTTTTTTTTTTACTTTATTGTATGTATGTTATTGAATTTGATTTAATTCTTTAACTGCACCACGGCACGCACTCCGTAGTACAATTATAGGTTACCGTAGGCACTGACTGAAAATCAGCGCTGAGGGATCACTTCCTCAGCACAACGCTGAGTCAGCTGCCTTTTGTGGCAACGTAGATACACCACAGGCTACATCTATGGTCCTGTTTTATTTATTCATTTTGTCTGTTGTGTATTTAGTTTTCTTTCTGTTGTGCATATTATGCTACTTATGTGCTTATTTTGTTTCTGTGATATATCTTGTTGGTATAATACATGTCTTTCTTCTTTTTCTTCTTCTTCTTCAGTGGACTTCTTGTGGCTGAATGATGATGAAGGTCTTCAAACACTACCAAATTAGCCTGGGACCACCTTAACAACTCATTTTATGAAACATCTACCTAATCAGCCTATAAACCGAGCCCACTATAGAACATAGTCCTCTCTTTCACGCCAACCCGTCCGGTCCTTTGCTAGTCTCGTCCAATGTTTCCCAGCCGCTTTCACAATGTCCTCGGCCCACTGCGCTGGTGGTCTGCCCACCGATTGTCGGCCCATTCTTGGCCACCTTATTCCACCGGCCATTTTCCCATTTTTTGCTAAGCATAGGTACATCTACTAATTTTCATTTTCTAAAGCATTGTTGCAATTAAACTTTGTTTGCTGCCGCCCATCTACTAAAGTTTTCATTTGAACATTGTGGTCTCACGATATTAGGATGTGATATGTAAAGTTATAATTACGAAGGAATATTGATTGTTTTACTAGAATGTAGAGGAGTGTACATCTACAGGGTGTAACAAAATCCCTGAACAGGTTTATTATTTCACTGAGCAATACCGAAAATATGTCAGAGTTTGGGGCATTTGCAACAACTTTTGTTCTACGACTTTTTTCAAAAGCTGTTTGTATTGACGATGGGAAAACGTGGTTTGTTGCATCCTGTATAATATTTTTTACTACCCATGTAGAGGAAAGGCGTGAGTATTGTATGGTAATGACACTAATTGTATAGTATTCAGACCTGCAAGTTTCTTCCTATCACAAAATTACGTCCACAATCAGACAATCGTCATGATTGCTAGAAATTAGTAGAAATTATGCGTCGTTAAGAATTCCAAGGCCCTGTCATAATAGTCTTGCTTGACATGTATTTCGAAACAAAACTAGAATCTACTCATTTTATTTTAATTTCCTATAGAGCTTTCGTTACACTACTCGCGAAGTTGATCAATTTGGGTGAGGCTCATGGCCAGTTTCTAAATTGAGAATTTTGCTGAGTAAATAGTTAACTGTAGTGCTCTTCGAATTTCACAGAAAAGAGCGTGATAGAACGTTACTTAAGTATTTACTTAGTGAAATTCTCAATTCAGAAACCGGCCCTCAGTGGCTATGATTGACCACCAAAATATAGGTCGTGGGTTCGATTTCAGCTAGAAAACTCAGGTAGGGTGTAGCAAGGGCAATCCTAGCTTGGGACCAAAACAAGTGATTGTGTTGTATAAAAGTTATTGACTAAATATTAATTCATAATAATTACTTTCTTTAGATTATACAACGTAACGTTCCCAAACCTAATAGAGGCTAAAAATTCCACCCATGCCGGGACTTGAACCCGCGACCTCTGGCTAACCGTGTTCAAGTCCCGGCATGGGTGGGATTTTTAGCCTCTAAATAGGTTTGTAAAACTGTCCGCAGCATGGATTAATAGTGCAACAAAAAGAATATAATTAATGTAACATTCAATGACGTACTTATGATAACATTCAATTACGTACGTTGTGCCTTGTCGATTATCGATAAAATTTGCGAGGTGGGTTATGGATACTTTAGTAAAACGTACCTAATTTTGAAATTGTTAGCAATGTTGTATAATAATTATATTTACATTACAGTACGCTCATTTCTGAATGGTTTGCAAGCCGCGGTTATAAAATTAGCGATTAAAAATGGGTATCTATTTAGACTACTACTTTTAAGTAGATATAGACGTAGCTAAAAAAAAATGTTGAGTAATTTTGTTTCGAGTTGAGAAATCTTGTTTAAAAATATGTGCCAACAACCTAGTACCGCCCTCTCCGTCTAACAGAACAATGACTCGCGGACCCGCGGCACGCACGCACCGCACTGGATGGCTACTAATGGTTCTAATAGATTCGAGTTTGTGTCGAGATATTTTTGAAAAGTGCGTTTAAAAAAAAACAAAATAGCCTATTCGATAGCTATTGTCAGATACGTTCGTTTTGCTATGTCTTTCAAAACACCCAAAATTATTGCAATATAAATAAAATTAATTGTGAACACTTTTGTGAATTTCACGCTTTTTATTATAGATATGATGGCGGATCGTGACAAAATTAATGACTTAATAACTAAAGAAATATCCTACCCGCTTGGAAAAAAACCTTTCACAAAAGTTCCGAGCACTTTAATAAAGCTATTTCCTACCTAATAATTATGTGTCTAAGTAGGTGCATTGGACAATTTTGTATGTTAAATAAACTACCTGCAATCATCATTCTCTAAATAAATACTTGTTTGTTGATGTGGCTTTGCTTTTAGAAGGTTTTTTATGTAGACTATATTTGTCCCACTGCAGGGCACCGGCCTTCTCTGGGTTTAATCGCCACGCGTGCCCACCGCGGATTCGTAATTTCAAGCGCTGAGAAAGAAGATAGATATAAATTATTGTTTTTAGACATATTTGACTAAATGGCACATTTCATACACCACTTTTTATCAGACTGTATTAACAATTTCAGTGCAAGCAATTATCGATATCCTACATATTATAAATGTGAAAGTTTTTGAAGATGTTTGGATGTTATATATATAACAATACTCCAAATTTTCCACATACTGTTAAGACAAATGACCTTAAGCTGATGAAATAAACATTTTTATTTTTTACTTTTTTTACTCAATCACGCAATAACGGCTGAACGGATTTACATGACACTTGGCGTACACACAGACAAAGACCTGAATTGAGACATAGCATACTTGATATACCGGTAATGCGAATAAAGTAATAATAAAGTGGGATAATGTTTATTTGAAGTTTAAAATAGATGGCGTTGTGCGAGCGAACGTTGTGTTTTATAAATAGATGGCGTTGTGCAAGAATCGTATAAACGGATTCTGTGCCGGTATGAAGTTCGCCGGGACAGCTATCAATAGCCTATTTACAATGAGCTTCGATCTTCTTCAATATACTTTTGAGTGAATACAGTATTCACTCAAAAGTATATTGAAGTAATTTTCATATTTTAATGCTATTATGGATTTCCCCAAAGTAACGCCTGATTCCATACAATGTTTACTTAGCGAAATTCTCAATTAAGAACTGGCCCTAAGTCTTCTGTTACGTAACTCTCGGTTGATGTGCTTTCAACTGGATGCCTGATACAGGATGTGACGTAAAGAACGGCTATCTAGAAAACCATTTGTTTGGCATCAATCATTTGAAAAAACCCTATTTAGAGGCTAAACATTCCACCCATGCGACCTCTGGCTAACCGTGCCAGAGGTCGCGGGTTCAAGTCCCGGCATGGGTAGAATTTTTAGCCTCTAACCTCCTCAGTCCTGACCTTGAAAATAACAATGGTTTTCAATTGTTATTTTCAAGGTCAGGACTGAGGAGGCTAAATAGCTTTTTTAAAATTGTCCTCAGCACGGGTTAGTGCTGCAAAAAGAAAATAATCAATACTTTGACTTACCAATTAGCAGAAGTTAACAATTTTCATCTATTTTTTATTTTATTTATCAATAATTTAAAGCTGCTATAAAATATAAATTAAAGTTTAACGCTATTTAAGTAATGCAGCCTATATAGGTCCCACTGTAGGGCACAGCTCTTCTCACAGGGAGAAGAGATAATACTCGTGGCGATTTTTATGTGAAAACCTCAGTCACTCACGTAAAAAACCAACAAACAGATAAACCGACTCACACATTTTGGAATACTTTTATAAGTTTGGTTTTAATAAAAACAAAGACTTCTTACACAATGTTGCCTAAAGGCAGAAACGCGTGCCATAGACAGCAAACTTATAATTTTGGTGAGCCCCGAGATTAGTACTAATTCGTCAAAAGAAAACAACCAGAAAGATCACTATTTCGAAACGGCAGCATTTAGAGATGACCTTCTTTATAATTTGATAGTTTTTCTAAACCATCGGTTTGAATGTTTAAGTATAGACTTCCAAACCTGTGGTTAAATGAATGCAAATAAAGAAAACGAATGTCGAAAATTAAATAAATGATTGTATAACTGCCTACTTGAAGATTGTCTAGCTTTGTAGATGGATTTATAACGATGGATGATGTTAGAACTAATATCGCTTAGATTTTCTGAGTTCTCCAAAGCTAAAAATATAAATAGTATAAATAGCATAAAAAGCTTATATTTTGCTAATATTTGTAGTAGCAATACCACACGCTAACTGTAAAGGAAAACATCGTGAGGGAACCCACAGCTTGGCTGGCTGCGCACGTATTGACTTGTCTTTCCTGTGGGCTAGGCCGACTAAGCTGTCACGAGTAGGTGCCGGGAAAGCCTACTCCATCTAAAGAACAATGTCCCAGGCAGTGCAGCGTCTGAGTAGTCCGGTCACCCATTTGTGTGAGTGAAGATGCTGTATAAATAATGTCATTACGTTGATGCAAAGGCCAAAGTCTATATTTTTTGCGACAGTTCCTGCTTTTTTAACGTTCTGTTGCAGCATAAATAGAATTTAAATCTACATTTTATTGTTAGAGTGAGGGGCGACACGGACCTATCAAGCGTCATACATAAACATAAGTAGCCTATTTACGTCCCACTGTAGGGCACAGGCCTTCTCTCAGGGAGAGAGTATGGGCTTAATCACCACATGTGCCCACCGCGGAATGGCGATTTCAAGCGCTGAGGTGTGTGAATAGCTCAGACACTCAGGTTTCCTCACGATGTTTTCTTTCACAGTTAGCGAGTGGTATTGCTACTATAAGTTCTCAAATGTACATCATTATATTCTTTGTTGCACTTATCCGTGCTGAAGACTATTTTAAAAACCTATTTAGAGGCTGAAAATTCCACCCATGCCACCCATCGCGGATTCAAGTCTCGGCATGGGTGGAATTTTTGACCCTCTGTGCGTCAAAATAGGGTTTTTTCATAGCTTTTTTCAAAATAGTCATAGGTACATGCCTGCACTGGGAATCGAACCTGGGTCTCTCGCTTCCGAGTCGAATGTTCTATCCACTAGACTACCACCGTAGGCGTCACTAATAGAAAAAAAATCATAGCACCTAATCATATAACTTTTTGCAAAAAATTCTACAAGCTATGTCTAGTGTGGGGATGGGCTCGATTCTAAAGTAAACATTACAGGGCCCTTATTATGAAGCAGCGATATGATCGGAAGGGTCGTCAACGTCGCGCTTGAGCCCGACAATTCACTCGAATCTAGCGACAAATACGGTTCTTTTTTTGAATAGTGTCGAAATTTCCTGCCACTGGCAGTCAAGCGCGACGTTGACGACCCTTCCGAACATATCGCTGCTTCATAACAAGGGCCCTGTAATGTTTACTTTAGAATCGAGTAACTTTGCTATGTACCACAGATCCCCAGCTGCCGTTTTGTGCATGCTAATTATTACATAAATTACTAGCTGAATCGGCAAACGTTATTTCGCCATATTAATGAGCGTACGATCTATTCTCAGACCTACCAAATATACACAAAAAAAATCATAAAAATCGGTGAAGTCCTTTCGGAGGAGTTAGCTAACAAACAATGTGACAAGAGAGTTTTATATACATACATACATACATAAACTCACGCCTGCATTCCAGAGGAGTATCCTACTTGCTACGATCCTGACAGATCACTTTCGCTTCCTGACCATTCATTAGTGGTTGCATACACGCACGCCGGTTTCAGGTACTTTTTATCGTGCCCTTTGCTAATACATTTATATCTTTTAAATATTTTTCTTTTCAAACAAAATTTACTTCACCGGTGATGAACTGCAAATGTAGACAAATTTTAGTAGGTACCTACCCACAAAATTAACGAACAGTGTTAAATTCCCTGCATTAGTGTGTTCTTTAATTTACTAACTGTAATAAAAGTAAAAAATATATTACAAAATTATTGAAAAAAATTGCACATGCGTATAAAGAAACAAGAAGTTTTGTGCGTTCCTATGACTTATACAATTTGAAGCTAAGTGATGTTACATTTAATCCGTCGTTAAGTAAATTTGTATGGTATTTGTAAAAACGTTTTTAATGTCTGAATCAAACACATATTCTACATGTGTGCTAACTAAATATTATTGACGTATGTTTAGCTTATGGGGTAAGATTTTGTTCAAATTAACATCCCATTCCCATTGTTTTATTCAAAAATTAACATCCCATTTCACCTCGCCCCCACCCTATTTTATCTCTACTGCCTTACTGAGACAAAAAACGCGCAGCATCTTGCAAAGTAAATATAACCAGCGAGTTTCAAAGTGACTCATGTTGAAAGAGGTGATGATAATAATAATACCACTTAATAATGATTTTTGGCAGTCACCACATGACTTCGATGAACGATTTCGAGGGCATCAACTCACTGACGCGGTAGTAAAGTCAACTCGAATGTTAGCCAAAACTCGAAGTCACCATATAGAAAATAAAAGAAATTTGTATCATGACGCACTAGTAAATGTTAATGATGTAATTCGAAGTACATATTAAATAGTTTCTTCTATATCTATAAGACTTAGCTAATTCAAATAAAATCAATTTTTCTTTAAAAACCTATTAAGAGGCTAAAAATTCCACCCATGCCGGGACTTGGAGCCGCGACCTCTGGCTAATCGTGCCAGCGCTCTCCCAACTGAGCTAATGGGCAAGTGCAGGCATCAATGAAATTTCGGGCCTCTTTACAAACTTCTTTGTATTACGTACAGACAGCGACATCTGGTCGAAGCAATTTACATCACTTGCAGCCCCGAGTAACCCACTTTACAGTTAGGCTTTTACATCGGAATGATATCGCTGTACCTACATGATTATATTATTTTTGTTGCACGAACCCATGCTGAGGACAATTTTAAAAACCTATTTAGAGGCGTCCACCCATGCCGGGACTTACACCCGCGACACTCAGGTTTCCTCACGATGTTTTCCTTTACCGTTAGCGAGTGGTATTACTACTATAACTTCGCAAGTACTGTAAGTAAGTACTGGTTATAATATTTATTTTTATGGAGCAGACAATCTTTCACTTCTTTTATAATAAAAGTGACCGATGGTGGAATTAAGATCTATGTTTTTGCGCAGTCCATTGAATATTGGTTTTAAATCCAGCTCAAACTTTCTGCAACCTTATTTTTTATTATTATTTTTTTTGACAAAATTTTACTAAGAAATCGCAGATGATTTTAAACGTGTTCAATCTGGCGTAGTTGCAACATAAAAATCACCACCTGCTCGTTTTTCCTTTATTTCTGCTCATTCCATTATTTTTTTTTATTTCATGTGAATAAATATTACGCCATCTACTGGCCATTTAACAAACTGCTATGACAGTCAGATTGGAACTTCCTCATTAGGAGGAGTGGGCCGGGTGTGGATGACACGCTACAAGCTTGGAATTTAAATATGGCCGCAAGATTTATCCCTACAGGCTATGGAGAGGTCGGAATGCCAAATCGGATTATAGGTGCGTTGTCTAGAGGTAGGCGTAGGATGAGAGATTTTTTTAAATACTGAAAGTTGTACTTGCATGAAGAGAGAAAATATAAGAAGTGTATACGCATTACTTTTTTTCCAAGGTTGCCTAACCTGGTTGTCCTTAAGTTTATTTTAAACTCTCTAAGGACAATAAACCGAATAAATCAACCGTACTGAAGTCATTGACAGCTTTCCAAGTGTTTAAATTCTTAATTAGCTCGATGCGGGTCGTACTGGGGAACGAGGTCTCATAGGATTTCATATTTCATATTCAACGCGATCGTTTAGATACGCGCGTCCTTTACAATTACGTTTATTTTTATCGAAATCACATTGTAATTTCAAATCATATTCACTGAGAGATTTTTAATAGTTCCCTCAGCTCGGAGAAAAATGCGTCACGGGTCTTCGCTATGTAAATATTGAGTAAACTGTCAAATGAATAGGGGTCAAATGAAACTTACTAACAAGACAAACCCCGTGTTTATCATTCACAAACAAAATAACCAAATGACAGACTGTTAACAGTATATTAACAAATTGTTAGTATACAAAAAGTGTACCTAGTTTTTCAGTAACGCAAACTCAAATTCAAAATATTTATTGCCTCTAAGTGTAAACACAAGGAAAAAGTATTTAATGCAATTAATGCAATAGAAAAGGTAATTTTTATTTATAAACTGACGATGTCATCATCATCATCATCATCAGCCATTTAACGCCCACTGCAGGACATAGGCCTCCTTTGTGGTTTTCATAACCATGAGGGGTTTTGCCATAATCGCCACGCTTGGCAGGCGGGTTGGCGATCGCAGTATGCGGTTGGAATCTCAGGAAGATCCCGTCTCCTGGTAATTTATTTCCTTAGTCGCAACATCCAGGGAAGGAAATGGAGTGACGCTATTCTTAATCCGGTGCCACACTACTGACGATGTAGATGAGATTAAAAGCAGTTTCAAACAACATCGGTCTTTTTAGTGACAGAGTTAAAGCCGGCTTATGAGAGGAATTCCTCTTATAAACCGGCTTTAACTCCGTCTTAAGAGTATTTTAGTGGAAACTACTTTTTATAAAATTTATAAAATCATATCACACGGTTTTATTTAATAAAACCGTGTGATTAGAGGTATAAACAAGAACAAGAAGAAAATAACGAAATGTAACTGGAAACGTTTGTGTATTGTAGTGGCAAAGCCCACCTCTCAACAAAATGATTTATTTCACAGAGGCTTACGTAGTTAAAGTTTGACCAGGGATGCATAAATTTGAGTTTTGAGACAAGGTATACGCTCGGAAATAAGGATAAGCTTGCTTTAAGCTGTTTTTTTCTTTCCCTTTTTTATTTGAGCCGCATTAGTTGCAAAATCGTACTAATTTCTGTTCGGTTTTTGCAGGTTTCACCAAACGGAACGACACAGAAAGATACTTGAGATTTACTCAGTGAAATTCTGAATTAAAATACTGGCGGGTAAGGCCTTATTACCAAAAACAATCCGTTACACTCACCCCCGGTTTCTCGTTCACTAAAAATCTGTTAATGCCAGTACGTCCGGCGCACCCTCGGCAACAATCAGCGAGTTTCTGACCCTGATTGGCTAATCCTTTCACTATGATGGCAAACTCAGGTCCAGCCTTTTGAAATAAATAAATGTGGAGTTTCTTTGTTAGCTTCTTCTCCGCAAAATCTATTAATTGTGGAACCAACAACTTTGACGTTCATTATGTAAAATGTTTTTTATAGTGAATATTTTTTTTTACTTTGACTTTATTATTACAATAATTAAAATTCTTTATTGTAGATATGTACTAGAAAAAATTCTTGAATTGGCGGGTTTATACTAAATAGTATTCTATTCTAGCCAACCAACAGGTGACGCTATGTAAGGATTTTCACTGCGTGATCGAATCAGGAATGGCGAGGTCCGCAGAAGAACCCGAGTTACTGATATAGCTCAGTTAAAGTGGCAGTGCGCAGGGCACATAGCTCGGAGGACTGATGGCCGTTGGGGCGAAAAAGTTCTGACCTGGCGACCGCGGACCGGACGACGCAGCGTGGGCAGGCCCCCCATCAGATGGTCTGACGACCTGGTTACGGTGACGGGGAGTCGCTGGATGCATACGGCACAAGACCGGGATGCTTGGAAAACCATGAGAGAGGCCTATATCCTGCAGTGGGCATCAAATGGCTGATGAATATGATGACTTTGCCTTGAAGCCGGCGCTGTGTGTAGTCTCTATTAATATCGACAGAATAATCTGTCAATCTACTGGTAACAGCTCTTAGTTTGCCAAAGCTCTTAAAAAAAGGGACTGACAGCAGTAAAGGGCCTCTAGTGTTAACTAGCGCCACCGAGGAAAAAAAAGTTACTGTACAATCTCTCAATCATGTTAAGAGTGATCTTTAGGACCCATCGCCGTGAACCTAAAGCAAGAAAACCGAGGACGAGATAGCATTAACGCCAAAAACGGCCGTTTTTGGCACAAATGCTATCTAGTCCCAGGTTCGTGATCCTAGGTTAACACTAGAGAAATTCAGAAAGAATCAAAAATTCTCGCATATTAAAGTGTATCCAGAAAGAGATAGACGAATTATTGACGCAGTTGTGCCTATGATTTTACCAGTCTGTTCGTAATGTTTCTTATGCTAAACTCATGCCTTTATCCTGAAAGGTTAGGCAGAGACCAGGGTTTTCCATTCGCCACGAATCGGACAAACCCTTATGCTTCGCCAAGATTCTTATATACATTACATGTTATACTTTGACAGTAAGTCATGCACAGTGTATAGAGTTACGAAAATAACAGTCTGTTATTTGTTTATAGGTATTAAGAATATTTTTTTTCCAATAACGTGAACGGAGACTTGAATCGCCGTTTGGATCGTACAACTTACCTCTAGTCAAGGCGTATAAAATCAAGCCATTTCATTCAGCTGGTGGGCAACAGTGCATAATTACTCCAAAAAGATTCCACAGAGCTAAGAATGGGCTGCCCTTAAAGGTTAAAATCTTTACAATACATTCATATTTATTCTGTACTTTTGAACATAATTTATGAATAATCGATGGAGAATCGAAAGTGACTTTCACAAAGTACATCATAAACACTCGCTAACGGTAAAGGTGAAGTGTCTAAGGCGTTCACAACCATTACATAGCGCTTGAAATTACCAATCCGCGGTGGGCATGCGTGGTAATTAAGCCTATACTCTCTCTGAGAGAACGTCTATGCCCTGCAGTGGGACTTATAATATAGGCTACGTAAAAAAAGATTCTTAGAAAGCTGCAATTTTCATGATTGGTTATTCACGTTGCAATCAAATTTCCATTAAAATTTCTTTTGGTTGCTATCACCACTGAACTAGGTAAGTAGGCTTGCAATTTTCACCCGTAATCTAGTCTTATTGTCACAAAGATCTATGGCAAGTTAGCTTTTCGACTGAAATTGTTGAGTCGTGATAAACAGCTATAAACCCGCTACATAGTTAAAAGTTCGACTGTGAACTTTACGTTCCACGATTTGTTAACTGGCTTGTTAGCTGCGAATTGAGCGTTAATATCTATAGGTGTATGAGAGCCTTCAACATTTCTATAGATGTACGAAACACCCATCAAACTGTTCAAATTATTCTGCAAAATTAGTTGAAATTATGCCAATTAAGTGTTAACAAAGTAAAAAAAAAATGGTGTCAGAAAAACCGACCTTTTTTTATTATCAATCTAGAATGAAACAAAAATGAAACCAACGATTTTTCCAAAAGCCTCAAAATTTTAATTACATATGAATTATTTCCTTATCTATTCAAGTACTTACTTATAATATATTTGTCCTCGAACGCGTAAACTCAGTTTAATTTGGCTAATTTCTTGGGGCACAAAGCTACGTGTATCAACAGGCTAATCTGGTTGAATCGACATTCGAACCTTTAAGGGCTGCTACTCTGAATCGTTAAGTTAGAGATTTACTATCACTGGTTAAACGTGTCAACAAGTAGTACGGAGCTGGTATTTTATTTCGCAATTTCAGTGTCGGTCTCGTAATTAAAGTTCATGGTAAGATTTGTATAATGACCGACAATGAAACTACCTTTAATTTCGTCGAACTGTGACTTTGTTCGTTTTACGAATGATAAGAATAAGAATAAGCTTTATTTGACAACATTGCAAAGAATTACATACAGTAGGCACACAAGCCAATATCCTTACAAAGAATTACAAACAATATGTGCATAATTAAATTAGCAAACCATAGGACACATTTGGCGAAATACCTGTACCTAAGTACCTACATTAACGATTTTAATAAAACGCAGCCTGCATCCAGCGTCAATATGTTAATTCCTTGCTGCGTAAAAGAAGGAATCAACAACCAATATTCTTTAGTGTGCACCAGGAATTACATTTGAGACTTAAATAATAATATAGTACGGTACAATTGATGGGCTTATTACTAAAAGTATTTTTCTAAACGACTGATGGAAAAAATAGAAGCTAAATGACCGGCAGTCGGTGCAACAAAACAATATGGAACGAAATATTAAAAACAAACGCCGACGCCTTTATCCTGGAGGGGTAGGCAGAGACCAGGATCTGCCACTTGCGATGATCCTGACAGATCTCTTTCGCTTCATCAACATTCATCAGTCGCACGCCGGTTTCGGGATATTCTTATTAGTAGAAATAACTTCCAAGCCTTCCTGAGTAGCCGTCTAGGCCTACAATCGGAACTGTATCAACGAAGCTGCCAGGATAATGTCAATACCGCTTAGCTTCTCGTGTGTGAAACAGGCTTTATGTCGCCACATGATAGGGACTGTGTAAGAGCGTTTATACACGGGAAGCATGTTAGGAACGACAGTGCCAACTGCAGCCGTCGACACTCGTTGACGGCTGCCATCCACGAGTGTCATAGGATGTCTCAGCAACCATCTAAAACTTAACAAAACTGTAATAATAAAGAATATTGTAAATATTAATTAAGTAAGAATGTTATTTATTTATTTCCATCGAGATGTGTCAGGAAAACGGTGGTAGCCTAGTGGGTAGAACATTGGACTCAGAAGCGAAAGACCCAGGTACGATTCCCAGTGCGGGCATGTACCTATGAATTTATTTCATTTTTATTTTTTTATTTATTTGTTAAGTTATATACATTTGTGGAGTTCTAGTAGCAATACCACTAGCTAACTGAGAAAAGACATCGTGAGGAAATCGGATTATCTGACGTGTTCACATACCTCAGCGCTTGAAATTGCCAATCCGCGGTGGGTACGCATGGTAATTAAGACCATACTCTCTCTCTCTCTCTCTCTGAGAGAAGGCCTGTTCCTTGCAGTGGGATGTAAATGGGCAACCAAAAAGTTTGTTAAAGTTTCATAGTGGCATGTCGTTTGTTAATTAAAACAAAACTACGTTTTATGGAAATTTATGCTAATGATAAAGATAAAGATAAAAAAGTATTTATTACCTCATCAGAAAAATGCAAAACCTGTACACGATTTTACTTTCAGGCCACGCCGTAGAAGACCAAATAATTGCAATTAAAAAAAACGTTACAATGTGCAAACGAGACGGATGCCACGAGTAAAAGCAGTCTTAATTTTTTTAACATTATTTATTTTGTTGTTTACAGTATATAATTATTGTACACTTACTCCCCCTATATTCTTTTTGTTGCACTAACCCGTGGTGAGAACAATTTAAAAAACCTATTTAGAGGCTAAAAATTCCACCCATGTCGGGACTTGAACCCGCGACCTCTGGCTAACCGTGCCAGCGCTCTCCCAACTAAGCTAATGGCCAAGCGCCTACATATTCTCTGTATTACGGCGTGGGTGGATTGTTTAGCCTCTAAATAGGTTTTTACCTCCCTAGTTTATAACGGTATTGCCTCATCAAGGGTTGGCTGGAAGAAATTTCTGCGGAAATAAGCTCGCTATGTACACTTTTTATGTTGTAAATTTTGATTTTGATTTATTTATGTGTCTTTTATGTGTTCTATAAAGTATCAATAAACAATTTAAACAAAACAATTTAATACAGGAATAAACCTTGTTCTCGCAAGTTACGTATTGTGGGTTGGAGTGTTTCTGCATAACACACAGTCTATTGTGCTGTCGCCTGCAACATTCTCCACATAGATACAAACTAAGTACCTACATACAGACTTTTACTATGACTGACTATATCCTCGCTGACTTGCATGCATGTAACGGTATGACTGCAGAAAACCCCCTGGGGGCCCTGTATGTTGGCCATTCGGCTGAAATACTGCTCCTGGGTACTTTCCATTGCAGTTAACCACCGGCGCGCGGTGCGCGCTCTGTTTTACCGCCACGTTATATGATCGAGAGACAGCGTTCTGAGGTGAACTTCAAGTGGAATCCTAATCTCACTAATAGTATAAATCGTCGGCTTATTGCAAGAACTCATTAACCGACATATTCACTATTAGGAGAAAAAGGACTTTTTAGTTCGTGTTAGTTAATGGTTGTGTTTCCTCCTCATTATTAACTATAACATCGTTAGAATAATGCCTGATACTAAAACACCACTATTGTATCATTGTTCAATACATCTCTATGTCCATACCTTTAAAAAAAGCGGTTAGTGAGCTTTTGCAGTTAATGACTTCTTGCAATAAGCCGACGAAATGGAAAAGTTCTGTATGTTACTTACGATTTCGCTTAAGTTTATGAAATGTTTTGGATAAAACAGTTGATAGCATAGATAGACTGCAATGTAACGGAATATTGGTCATAGGATATTTTTTCTTAGAATCTGATTAGGCGCGTATGTAATGGATAGATATTGTTTCTTTTTGAAGAACTAAGAAAAAAATACTTCATTTATTTATTTGTTTACGTAAGTATTTATTACAAGGACGTGTTGATTTTATGACCCATGTTATGATAAGTAGAAACGGAGATTTTAACCTAATATTTGGATTTTTGATTATGTAAACTACACTGAATCGGCTAAATGTTTTGAATGAAATTTAGCACACAAATAAACAGACTCTGGATTACGAGTAACTTAAATACTTATACTTAAAATACTCATTATCGATATCGCACGTAGTTGGGCATCACTACCCGTTTCAGTTTTTCATTACTATTTTTCTCTAATAGCCTACTTATTTCTAAACTAGCTGAACTCGACAAAACAACGTTTGCATATTAGTTAGCGTACGACATATTCTCGGACCTACCAAATACACACAACACTGTGATTTTTATATATTAGGTAGTGTATATTCTAGGTATTTATATTGATGTATTTGGTATAATATTGAGAATTATACTACTATGAATTTTATTATATTATTATGGTCTATGTAATGTTTCGCAATTTCTACACTTTCCACTATCCACATAACGCAAGGTTAGCTGGAAGAAAATACTCCTTTGTAATAAGCTTGCCTTTGTAAAAATAAGCTTATTGTGCAATAAAAAATTTTCTGATCTAATCTAATATTATGTGCCCTGACCCTTAATAAAGGTCATGGCCTACCTTCGTTTAAAATTGAAACCCTAGAAACCTTTTCGCGGTTATATTAAATTAAGTATTCTATTATTCCAAATCACCACGCCTTCTCTCATCGGCGCAGCTTGACGCTCGCTCAAATTTCCAGGTAGAATAGAATACTCAATGTAAAACAGTGATTTGTAATTTAATCTTAGAACTAAATCTAGCGGCCTGTATTGCGCCTCTTACTTATTTATTATATTAAGTATTACCTATCTGTGGAAAATGCTGAGGAATTGGCAAAATGTACTATATTGACTCTAATATTTTTTATGCCATAAGTTTGTCAATTCTGTTTTTTCTCCTTAAATAAATAAATAAATAAATCTGTTTGCGAAATATTGACAAACACAGCATAGGGCGCCCATCAGCTCACAGGATCGACGATCTAAGGCAAAATGCTGGTAGCGGCGGACAGAAATGTCGTGATGTGGCGTGCTTCGGGAAGGCTTATGCCCAACATGAATATTCAGGCAAGGACGATAGATTAGATTAGACTGACCCCCAGTTTCTCGTACACTAACACGCTGTTAATCTACTGTTAACAGCTGTCAGTTGACCAAAGTGCATACAAAAAAAAACCACTGACAGCTGTTAACAGTAGATTAACAGCTTGTTAGTGTACGAGGAACCGGGGGTGAGCCACTCAAACATATTAATTATCTGTACGCACATTTATATTATTATAAGAACTTAGTTTGTTATTCTCTAACAGTCAAAAGTGAAGAATTTGCAGGATTTGGTGCGTATTTTAAAAATGTTTTTTTATAAAAAAAAACGAAGATTCGATAAACATCTTTGTGATCGCTCGCCATCTTGCACCACAGATTAAAAACACAGTTTTATTACATTCCCGTAAAGGGTAAGAAAAGTTCTTCAGATGTAGAGTCCGCACCACCATTGAAGTCCATTGAGCTAAGAAATTTTCGTTCTTATGTCAATACAGACAAGGTCTTCTCTATGGGACATTGAGTCCCATACAGAGTACATGAGTACATGCTCTAACGCCTCATTCGATCATAACATTTTTAAAAATAAAAAGCTAACATAGCCAACAAAACAATACTAATAAAATAAAAAAGTTCCGGTCACAGTTCTGAAACCAAAAAATTTGACCCTCATTTGTCCGGTGCTAAAAAAATGAATTTAAAAAACAATGTTTTCTAATAAGCATATTATAAATATTTTCTAATATATTATGCTTACACAATGTGAAATAATTTCGGTTTAAGATCACCATTATGACGTCAAAGTGTGGAAGAGCGGAGCTTTCTGATACAGGTATTTCCATACATATACATGATTCTTGCCCGATTTGTAAACATTCTGTAAAATAAATAAACGATTTTTATTTTTTATTTAATAAATATAAACAATTATAGAAACATTTTTCATTTTTTATGCAAATATTAACTGTGTGTGATTATTCCTGGTGGGTGGTACATAATACTTAAAGAGAATGTTTTTGTGTCTCAGAGTATTATTACGTTTCGGAACGAAACAATCGCTAGGTATTTTTAAGTTCGCATTGTTATGTTGGTTATATTTAATGTTTTGTTCTGATACTTTCATTCAAAATATTAAAGTTAATAGTTAATTCAGTTATCACCTTTAAATATTAATGTGCTGTACTAATTTTAGTGAAATTGCATTATCAGTTTATTTTTACAATTCTTGTAAGTAAAACAATTAAGAGACACAATTTCGCAAACCGTGTAAACCGGCGGAATTGTTTATGCACATCGCAATATGGCGAATCTCTGAGAAGGTTACGGAATTTCCTACCAACTGCGACCAAGATTGCGCTTGCGCAATCTCTGTTGCTACCTATCCTCGACTATGGTGATGCCAGCTATCTCGACTTAACTGAAGAGCAACTTAGTAAACTTGAGCGCCTTCAAAACTTTGCTATTAGGTTTATATTTGGCTAACGCAAATATAACCACATTTCCGAATACCGCGCTAAGCTCAAGTAGCTCCCCATCCACCTCCGCAAGAATGCCCACATCCTTTCGCTGCTATACTCAGTGCTGTTCAATCCATCCACTCCCCTTTATCTCAAAAGCGCTTCAGCTTCCTCAGTGACTCCCACAGCCGAGCACTACGGTCCGACCAGAGTCTAGCGCTGAAGACACCAAGTCATATGACAAGGTTCTTCAGTAGCTCATTTACTGTAAAGGGCGCCCGGCTGTGAAATGACCTTCCAGTTTCGATAAAGCGCTCACCATCTCCCGTCTCTTATGTAGCTTATATGTTACATAGGAACCTTAGCTATAATTTCGGTGAGTTTTACTTCATTCCATTCAATAGTTTTTGCGTAATGCGCGCACAAAGAAAAAAAGTGAGACATATATATGTATATCAGAAAGAAAAAAAAATTACAGATTTATTATTATATGTATAGATTGCTCCAATGAATATTGACGAAGTGAAAAAGAAATTCAGGATCGTGGCAAACCCAGGGCCACGTTTCAAACAACAATTTATTACGACAATTTGGTGTACATTGCGCAGCCGATTCCTCCTTGTTAATTTGTGAGTTGATTGGCTATGAAATATATATTTATTTATTATATATTTTTTTTATTTACATTTTTCACAAAGTATGTAGAGATTTTAGAGTGCAGTAAGTGCCTGAACTTCACTAGGCAAGCCATTGAACTGTATTGAGCTGTCATAGTAAACCATGAATCCTATCCCTCCGGAATACAAGCGTGAGTTTGTGTGAATGTAAAGTGCTCTAAATACCTTCAACCTCCGTAGCTTAAGCCTTCCAATACTTTCACCGGCCCATCTCGGGTGACGCGACGACCGCAGCCCGGCCCTTTTAGTGTAAAAAATAATAATAATTTGTCAAACTAGTCCGGCGACTTTCCGGAGAACAGAGCGTCCACTTCGGCGGATGTGTGAATGACACCGCCATGCCACTTAGAAGGAAATTGGATGTGGTAGCGAGGGTTAGAAGGATTTGGCAGAGACCAGAGTAAAAAATGCTCTAGTCACTCACGGATCCTCTCCCATTCCATTAACCCAGGTAACCACATCCGATATACACTAGCATCTAGGCCGTCATCTTAGATTAAGTACTCTTAGATTAAGAAATATCTGTGTAATTTCCATTTTTATGTATAATACAGTGTTCTCTATCTATCTATCTTAGTATATACGTTTCCGGTGCAGTATTATTTACCAACTGTGCAGAGGGGCCTTCCGCAAACTGTGAGACCAGTTTCCAATCGTTTCAATCTGTGTGTTCCTCCACTCGCTTGCGCTCGTCAACCATTCGAATGTTAAAAGTATCGCTGCGTGCCAAGGGAATTGCGTAATATCCAGGCAAGTGACAAGAGGGAAGTAGCGAAGTACAGGCAGAAATCGTAATTCCGAACATTGTGCACAAGAAGCTTCCTTCGACGACGTATCTGCTAAGCTGGCGCATTCTCTGCTAGATCCCAGGACATGCCTAAAAAGACATGCTAACCAAAAAGGGGCGTTTTTCTCATAATCATTACGTTGCGTTAGTTGTCACAGTTGAGGTATTCTCTATAGAAGAGGGGCTATTGCCCTCCTGCTGAATTTCACTTATTCGCTTTTTACTAGGGGATGAGTCAGAGTGGTCATATTCTTATCCCTTTGACCTCAGAGGATCTGACGCATCCAAGGTAACAATTAGCGAGCATTGACGCTTTCCGTGTGGCGCCGGATTAAGAAGAGCGTCACTCCATTTCCTGCCGTGGATGTTGTAGAAGGTGACTAAGGAAATCAATTACCAGAAGACGGGCAGCAGCGTTTTCCTGAGATTCCAACTGCATAACAAAACCCCTCATGGTTATGAAAACCACGAAGGAGGCCTATGTCCTGCAGTGGGCGTCAAATGGCTGGCTGATGATGAGCATTGACGCTGATTAGCAAATCCTTTGATAATTATAGTGAACCTTGTTTCGCATCGATACGCTAAGAAGAAAAGGTATAGGAAGAGCATCTTTGGATGAGACTATAGGAATAACCTTCGTGATTTTAACCATTATTATTATTATTATTATTATTATACTTTATTGCACACAAGACATTTATCAGGACATTGCATAATAAATTACATGTACAAAGGCGAGCTTATCTCTGTAAGAGATTTCTTCCAGCAAACCTTCGGGTATAGGAGAAGCAGTAGAAAAACCATGAAGGGTTTTGCCTTAATCGCCACGCTTGGCAGGCGGGATGTGGATGATGATAGGGTTAACCACAAACGTGTATCCAGACAACGCTTGCACATCTACTTTGTGTGCCCCATATAGGTGCTACGCACATTTGCAGCCGCTACTGGGCTGTTATTGCAGTTGAAACTCCTCAAAAAATATAACAAAGTTAAGCACCCAAAAAAAGGAGTTCCTTCCAGAAAATTTCCTTTCACTTTCCGTCAAAATATCGGCACGCTTGTTATTCATGTACATTCCGTTACTTCCACTGTTTAGGTTAGGCTTACATTTATAAAATAGATACAGAAATGAATCTAACTTAGATGCGGCAACAATTGTCTCATCCAAGCCGTTCTTCCTAGCTCCTTAGAGAGATGGTATCACAGTGCACAGTCCGTTAACGCGCATTAGATTCTTGATCGATTGCGTCCACTCGTGTGACGCGTAGCAGGTTATATGCCCGTTGAGGGACATTAAGGCGATCGCCTCAACTGACCCAATGATAAATATATAGATTTCAGGGTTGAGGTGAGCTATCGGGATTAAATTGATCGAGTTGTCATAGGGATGGGAAGTTATGTGGTGGTGTTGACATAAAGACGAGTTGTAATGGGATCGCGTTATCGAAAGGTCGTGTTGTCATAGGGGTGACATGGACGGGGTCAAAATGTCTCGAGGTCAGGGTTATTCTTATACATTTATCTCTCTGAATTAGAAGGCTCATAAAAACAGGATTTCTTAAGACATTCCGCAGACGCAGTTTAAATAACCTGTGGCTACGCCTTTCCCTCTACCAGTCTATTTAAAATGCCTTTGAAGAGTGTTTTATGGAACAGTGTTTTTAGAAAATGACCGTTAGAATGTGACAAAATCCTCGTATAGATATCCATCGAAAGTGTGATGATGTATTTTTTGTAATAACATTTCGAATTTACTATTTACAAACTATTACAGACTATTTTCAAGTGTTCTACTTGAAAACAACACAAACGGTTCGGTTCTAAGCCACCTGTGCCAGCAAAATCTACGGAACACCATATTTTTTCGCTTTTTTTGAGTTTCGTGATCGTCTTAGTAAATTTCGTTACAAAATTCGATTTTCGTATGTGTCCCTACGTACACAGTAACAGTCTGTATATGACTAAATTTCAATTTTTCTTGGACTGAGGTATTTATTTATTATTATTTTATTTAAGGAGAAAAAACGGAATTGACAAACTTATAGGATAAAAAATATTAGAGTCAATTTATTACTTCACGGATACTTCGCCTTAACTAAGTCCATCACAAAGTGAACATCATAAGCTGCTTAAGGCCGAATAATATGGAACAATTAACGGTGGATCGGCATCACTGATAATTGCCTATCCTCCGTGTAACATTATGTTACATATGGTAGACACTTGTCTTGTCACAGGTTTCTGTATTGGAACATGGAAGGTGCGTAGGTTCAGAAGGAGAGACAAAAACATGGCAGATAATACATCAAATACCAATTCTAAGAAAGCACATAAGTCTAGCACAATAGCGGTCGTAGCCTAGTGGGTAGAACATTGGACACGGAAGCGAGAGACCCACCTTCGATTTCCAATGCGGGCATGTACCTATGACTTTGTTTTTTAAGTTATGTACATTAGTGATGTTATATTAGCAGTACCACTCGCCAACGGTGAAGGAAAACATCGTGAGGAGACCTGAGTGTCTGAGCTCACTCACAAATAATTCTAGGGTCAGCGGACTAAAGCACGCGAGTCCGCCGACCCTAGAATTGTTTGTTAGATAAATTAGCCCGTCGATATCCTCTGTTGGGCAAGGGCCTCTTGACCAACAGTGGATATCAACGGGCTGAAGATGATGATCATCTAGCAAAGATGTGATGGGCTTCTAACCGGTCGCTTCCGCTGATAGGACAAAAACGTGTTTGTGAACCAATTTATTCGTGAGAAAAATGAGATAAAACATTCGTTCGAATCTATAATAAACATATCTCCCTTCCCGAATACTTATACGTTGTACAAGGTGATTTTAGAAACAACCGAGCTGACCTAATGTCTACAAAGACATATAGATAGATAGGAATTACATAGGAGCATCAAAAAATATACGAGTATAGTACGGTACAATTGGCGGCCTTATTACTAAAAGTAATTTCCTCTAGACAACCATTCTGATGTACAATTTATAATATTCTTGTCTTATCTTATATTATCTTATCTAGCCAGGCAAGGAAATTCAAAAGAATATACAATGTTTTTTTAATATCGCAAAACCTAAAATCCGTTTCTCAGGTATGTACCTAGGTATAAATAGATCATTTCATTAAAGCAAAATATTTAAAATTGTCAATGTATCATTTTTTTTTATTTCGCACACGAATTCACCGCGCTAAGTTTCAAGATTTCTATAAAAAACTTAATAAAATTACCTAATTAAGAATTTTAAACCTGTGCTTTAATATAGATGTGGCATACTAGGTAAGGTAACTAAGCGACCAGTTGCATTTCACTCATACAACAATATTTGTTATCAATAACAATAATTTATTTAAATACCTGCTAATGTTATAATTATGATGAGCTGCACAGTGTTACGTTCATTAGTTTCATTTGTTTCTTTCTTCTTTATATCTAAATATCGAAACTTCCACATCTTAGACACGTACTCAATATATACCACAAAGATATGTGGTAATAAAAGGAGCAATAATAAATCGTAAGCTAAAAAGAACCAAAACTGTTGCAAAACGCTCGAAATATTTATATTAACACACCTTTGGAAACGTTCTTAAAGGAGTTTACAATATGTTAAATAACCACAACATAACAAAAGACTGGTATCCCGCCATGTTACTAGATCATAGAATTATAAGTACGAGAACGGAACGAGTCAAGATCGAAATATGAAGTTACGGTGAAAACACGTTATAATTATGGTATTACGTTACTTTAGTAAAATCACAAATCAATATTAACGGCCTTTTTACAAAAACACGATTTCTCTAAAGCACGCCTAAGAGGCAGTTTGTTTAATCTGTGGTTACGACTTTTCCTTGTAAAATCTCCACCACAGACTATTTTCAGAATCGTGTTTTTTTATAAATAAGACCGTAAGTGTATTATTTACTATCTGACTTATTGACCTTTTAAACAGCTTGAAAAATAAACAGCTTGTATAAAGTGTATAATTTTTTTTACCTTAATTCTGTCGAAAAGGTTCACAGTTATTAAATTGCGAACCACTTGGACAGAAGGAGCTCACGATGAGCTTTGATCTAAAATTGTATAGTTAACCCTCTCTTTCACACATAACTAATTATAAAAACCTATTTAGAGGCCAAATATTCCACCCATGCCGGTACTTGAACCCGCGACCTCTGGCACGGTTAGCCAGAGGTCGCGGGTTCAAGTCCCGGCATCGGTAGAATTTTTAGCCTCTAAATAGGTTCTAAAAATGGTCCTCAGCACGGGTTAGTGCAACAAAAAGAATATAAACATAACTAGGTAATTAGTTTTAAAATATAAGTATAACAGACAGGATCAACTGTTAAAGGGCTCCATAGAGCAACACTAGCGCCAGCAAGGCAAAAGAAATATTTTTTACAGGTCGGTTTAGCAAAAATAGTGATTTTTAGGACTCATGGCCGTGAAACTAAGGCAGAAAAACGTAGGACTAGATAGCATTAAAGCCAGAAACGGCTGCTTTACGCATAAATGCTATCTAGTCCCAGGTTCGTGATCCTAGGTTCTCGCTCGTAAATCTTAAAAATTACCGTGATTGAGAGATTGTGCAGACACTTTTTACAAGACAACCTGTAAAAAAGATATGCTTTTCCCTTGGTTTTCCTAGTGTTACTCTATGGGGCCCCTTAGTAACTCGAAGGTCGAATTTCGTAACACAACACTGATGTTCGACTGAGTCACTGCCTCTGTTATTATTATCCGTTTAACCTTTGCACTTAACGAAGCTCGTCTAAATGCCTCACCCAAATAAAAACAAAAGCCATTAGAGCATTAATTAACAGTAAATATTAACGAGAGCATTTACCAGCATTTACTACATCACACGATGAGACTGATGGGTGTGCGGTAATGTTGAATAGTGTAACCTCAGAACACAAAAAGAAGGAGAAGTGCCATATGGGCGTGGCACTGTCGCTCAACGTTAGCCCGGTTGGGCTAACCTCGGCGAAACTTTTAAATATGGCCGTCAATCGCCTCGCGCCCGCTATCGCCGTAACATATGTGAAAAATGCCTGATTACCTACAGAAATCGCAGTGATACATGCTATTCAAATAACAGTGCAGTGTGTTTTTACCGGTAAGCCTATTTTACTCACTATATCCATCTTTAAACTACGAAAAATCATAATTATAATAATTTTCCTGTGCAATATGCATTCCAGTACTAAGTACATAAATGGGACGTATTTATATCGTCGGGTTTACTCCACTGCTGTTTTTATGTAGAATTTTCGTGGAGGTTTTCTAACATGGAAAAGCAAGCCCGCAATGGACCGTCTCGCGAAACTGACTATTGTTCTATGCGATGAATTGCGATGTTTCGTGGTACGGCCGCATGTATTTGCCGTGAACTGTCAAAGTCACAGTAGGTGTCAGCGGGAGTCATAGTGATGGGGTAGTTGCTTTCTTTCCAGACTGATTAAGTATCGATACTTCGTCGCATTTACACTCGTTCGTCCAGACTTCCAAAATTACTAGAACCAATTATATTGTACGACTAGGTAGCTATTGTCCGCGACTCCGTCCGCGTGGACTTCAGTTGCTAAGGAAGCTTCTACTTTAGTGGCAGATTTTGTCGTAATATAAACAGGCTTAGTTTTCACCACGTATTTCAAAAAGTTTTTAATAAAGATTTAATTTCAGGTTTCCCAAAGACCCTAATAGGAAGGATAAATGGATTGAAACTATAGGGAGATTGCTTAACTGGCTTCCTCTCAAATCAAATACCTGTTGCTCCATCCATTTTACGGAGAAATGTTTCCAGATGCTAAAGAGTGGATAAAATATTAACGTGGGCAGGTCCTGCTTTGAAAATACAGGTAACAAGGAGTTCCATAAATGTTGAGGTACCAATATACCTAAAATCACGGCATAATTATATTTTACATGGTGTGGAATATTCGATTGTTACTTTATTCTGATTCTCTATTTCAGGTGACAATGGACGCAACGACGCATAACTCTGCAAAAGAAAGTGTTTCTAAAGAAACAAGTCAGGTGATGTTGTTATGGTACTAAATAATATTCTTATACTCTTTTATGAGCCTAAAATTCGATTAATTTAAAATAAAGTAAATGAAGTGTTTTCAATAATTTAATAATTTATTTACTATTTTAGATCCGTATTAGAAAGTTTCGGATATTGTTACTGTTGAAACATGCGTTCCTGAAGAAATAACAGGTGACCAGGTAATGTTTTTAATAATTTCATAATTTATTTACTATTTTAGATCCCCTTGGAAGTAACGGATATTTTTTTGTCGAAAAATGCTGCGAATGTCAAAGACCCCTGTAAATAATTGTCAGACATAGAGGAATGTCCATTCGATTGAACACATAATTTATCGGTCATATAGCGCCGCCACAGACTAGAAAATCGAAAAATCATATGAACAAAGTTGAAAATATAACATCGAGTTTTCAAAAGTCGTAAACCAAAGTTGTTGTAAATGACTTACTTTAATTGACGTGTTTCAGGAATTGTGTTAACTTAGAAATGGCCCTGTATAAATAAAAAAATATTAGATTTTTTACAAATGCATACTTTTTGTATTTGCATTTGTAAAAAATGCATACAAAAAGTATGCATTTGTAGATTTATGTCGATTGAAGAAAAACCTCGAAAAAAGAAATCACGCAAAACATTGAACAATGTCAACAAGTGACAAGTTCTAAATAAATATTTACCTTTTAAGGGAACAGTAAAATATTCATTGCAGGATCTCAGTCGGATGATGATGTTATCTTTTTAATGTAAATGTGTTTCGAAAGTTTCTTTAAGTTTATGTTTCACAAGTTTCTTTTGGTCAGTTTCTGAATTGAGAATTTCGCTAAGTAAATGGTTAACTGTAGTACTGTCTCTTCGAATTTTTCACAAAAGAGCGTGACAGAACGTTACTTATGTTTTTACTTAGTGAAATTCTCAATTCAGAAACCGGCCCTTTGAGTTCTTACTACCTAATGTATTTTTCACAAGTTAATAAAAATATGATTTATGTGATATTATTGAGAATGTTTTTTATGTACCCATCACAGTTGTCACCCACCAAGGCAATGAAAATTTTAATCCAAACTCAGAAACATCTACAGTCACTGCTCATTAATTCACGAGTTAAAATAAGTAGTTCTAGATTTTTTAAGGTGTGCGCTATACAAAAACGCGCATAAGGTGAAGGCAAGGCGCAGGCATCTTGCCGCTTCAAACAAAAATTACGCAGGCGATATGTTTTGAATTATATTCAAGCGGCGCGGCACAGCCAACGTCGTTTCGTCGCCTTGCATACCTATATTTTGTAGGTAACTCAGCGAATGTTCTTTAAACTTTGTCATTTAGAATAATAAATTGTATGATTAGAATTTACGATGAAACGGAATTCACGAATTATACGATAGGTAGGTATGAACAAAACTGACATATTTAGGAATTAACACATTGGTAGGCAAAGCCTGTAAAAATAAAAGCTTAGGCAGCCTTTTGCAAAGGATTACTACAACGAAATAAAGTAGTTACAGACTACGCGACGTAGAGAAATAATTAGTTACTATTTAGGTATAGATGGCAAGAAAAAAAATCGACATAATGTACAAAAAGTTTTTGTACGATGTACGATTTTTTTTAAGTATAATCGATAATGTACTTTTTCGTCCCCATCACTAATGTTGTGCTGCTCTTCTCATTGGCTGTTTCATTTGTGTAAACAGCGAATAGTGAGCCGGTTGTTTATGTTGTAATCAAATAGAGATTATGAGGACAATGTAGCTGTGTGAGTAAGTGGCGACATCGGTTTTCTAGCAAACGGGCCATTATAACACTTCTCCTTATTTTTGTGTTCTGAGAGTGTAACGTACGGATACAGAGACGCATTAAGGTTCGGACTTGATTGAGCGGAGAGTGCAGCGCAGCGTGTTGATCACAGACGTGGTTGGAATTCTTTGAGTCTGTACTTGGTCTGTCTGTACCAAGGATTTCAGAACTTTTGATCCAATATAGTTATGAACCCGGTGATGGCAGTAGACTGAGTATTATTAATCTTGGGACGAAGAAAAAACAAATAGGTATGTATACGCTATACAACGAGAGGATGAATATTGTGCCCTGCCAGTCTGTACCAAGTTTTTTCCAGAACATTTGATCTAAAATGATCAACCTGGTCTCCATTCGAGAATTTTTCAGCCCCATCGGCCATCAGTTCTGCGTGCTATGTGCCCGGCCTACTGCCACTTCAACTTACTAATCCGCTGGGCTATGTCGACGACTTTCGTTCGTCTACGGATCTCATCATTTCTGACCACATATCGGCAAGCGCAGCGTAGGACGACCAGCCACAACATGGACAGGTGACCTCATCCAAGTGGCAGGAAGACGCTGGATGGAGGCCGCTTCCAACTGGTCTTTTTGGAAATCCATGGAGGAGGCCTAAGTTCAGCAGTGGACTTCTTGTGGCTGAATGATGATGATGATCAACTTGCAGATGATAGATAACTTCCTACTATGAAGGCTAAGACGGACAATTGCTATTCAAAGGGACCTATACCTCGTGGTGGGACGTAAGAATCTTTCATTCTGTACCAAGTAATTTAAGAACTTGATTGACAAATACAGTTGTCAAATTTTCACCTAAACTGAATCTCTTGGCCGGCGCACTGGCAAAGATGGCGTCAGTGTAGAAGTTGACCTTGCTACGGGATTTGCAGAATACCAATTTTAAATCTCACTGTGGATTTTAGTGTGAGAGGTGCAACACTGCAAATGCAGAAATCACAGCATCTCCAGCGATGCACAATTTTCGGGCGGCCACATTGGAGCCGCCATTTTGAATTTCGGATGACTGATAACAGATTTCAAAATAAAGTTGCCAAAAGTCGGCTAATACAAAAATTCTTCCAAACCGGTTGGTATACAAAAAAGTTAACTCATCCATCCACCCCATCCAGCCCATCACTAAAACCACACCCTCCCAAACAGATCACTTACATCGGAGCTTCTTTCAATTTATAATCGTAGATGTGGCCGCTAATGTGCATGCGGACCAATTATCTGGGGCACCTACGCCTGACCAGTCTAAATTGAACCGTAGTTTCTCACAAAACGTTCCACTCCTAGATATCCGACATTGGAGATGGAGATGGACAATTTATCACAGAAGTTTTACTCGTTGAGTAGTGTCAGGCGAAGGATGGACCCTGATTTGAATTCAAATTTGAATTCTTTTTTTTTAATATCAAATGTTGAATTTTTTAGCAAGGATATACCTACTAAAATGTTCTATTTAAACCAAGCAGAAATACTAGATCTCTACCCACCTTCAATATTTTTTTCCTGGCAGGCTTCTTAAATGACAATAAATAATAAACAAATATACTAAGTGTGCCTAGTTAAGTTTGGTTTATAATACTGAGTTTACCTTTTATTAGTAAGTACTATTCAGCTTTAGAATGGATGCATGTTGCCGTCACTAAAGGAAATCCGCCGTTGCGCAGAATGGCAGATGAATTGCTTAGAAGCGAGAGTTATGTGTTCACAGAAAGAGTTGTGTGTACATTACATACGACCAAGATTAGTTTTTCCGTCGTTGACTAGACTGACTGAGTCAGGACAGAAATTTATATTATTTTTGAACCCCACGTATTGTACTTCTACGTATTGTATACAATACGTGGTATTTTTTTTTTCAAAGTTTTGTGTACACAGGAAGATTTATGTGTAGAGTATTTATTATAAGACCATGATTATTTTTTCCGTCTTAGATTACTCGTAGATCACAGAGAATAGGCAGAAAGTTAATAAGATTTAAAATTTAAGAAACTGCATTTATAAAAACCTATTTAGAGGCTAAAAATTCCACCCATGCCGGGACTTGAACCCGCGACCTTTGGCTAATCGTGCCAGCGCTCTCCCAACTGAGCTAATGGGTAAGTGATATAAATTGCTTTAACTTTACGACGAATCATGTCACGTCACTCACTGATTGGTTAGAATAAAATGCTACCTAATAAAATAAGAATACCTATTTTTCAAACATTGAACGGGATTCGAGGTCCATGTTATATAAACTCTGTTAATTAAGGACTTGAAAAGACTAAGTTTGGAGTTTCTTTGTCAATTTTTTCTCCAAAATAATCTAGATTTTGAAATGGACACCTAGTTTAACTTGTAACGTTCATTAAGTCGCAGTTTCTATGCTACTATTAATAAAAAAAAATAATTGGATTTGATTGTTTTGTTCAAAAATATTTTAGAATTTTTTCTTTTGAAAACTTTCTAAAAGAGATCAACCCGTAGTTTCTTTGAGTTCTTTATGAGAACAGTCTATCTTTATTAACGAGTAAGTTCTTTTAATTAATGTTTAATTGCCCACCTCACTATAAATGACATCCTAGTGATAGTGCCCTTAGACTAAATTTATGGTATCCGATGGATATTTATGTTTTCTTTCCTTTCCTCTTTAGTTTGCGTCAGGAAAAGCCTTAGTTTAGGCTAATAAATAGATTTTATGAAAAAATTTATGAAAAATTAAAAGAGCTTAAAGTTGAAACATCCAATAAATTGTTATGTAGGTCTGACCCCTTATAAGTGAATTGAAGATTACATATTTATATTCTTACTCAAAAAGTCCAACAAGTTAGTTATTTTCGGATTGAACTGGTTTAAGGTCTCTAATGGTAACGCGTCCTTTTAATTATCAGTTGGGTGGATCCACACTTTATTTATTCGTTTCCATTATGGAGTTCGCTTTTCTCACGCTTTTTGTTTTGAAGGTATTTAGATTTAGTAAAATTGGTTAACAGTGATAAGGAAAGCACAGGTTTTTCTTGTTACTTTATATTTGGACTTGATGGTCCATTTCTTATAAAACAAGTTTAATTTCGGTGTTTTAATAATAACTTCCACACAATACAATCACGTGCTATGGTAACCAGGCAAAGACGTCACAAACATGAAAATACACCCAGACTGAGGCCGCTTTGTTTTGCCATTTTTTTTTTTAGCTTGGAACCAGGTCAAGTGATTGTGCTGTGTGGAAGCTATTTATTTGTACAAATATACGGCGGCCCCCAACGGGAATCGAACTCACGATCTCTGTTTTGGTAGTTGAGCGCCAAGCTAACGCTTTTTATGATCTCACGCACCCTAGTGTAAACAGCTCAACAGATTTATTTAAGATAATTACCTATATAACACGATCACTATAGCTGTGCACTTGGCTCGATGATATAACATTAGCGTTATGGTACGGTGTGCAAAATAAATAAACCATATCAAGTAGCGTTTCGGGAACGTAAGATGGATAGTTCTAATTGTATTTAAACCTAAGATTTCCGCACTAAGAGCCGGTTTCTGAATTGAGAAAATTTCTAAGTAAATACGAGGACTTAAGTAACGTTCTGTCACGCTCTTTTCTGAAAAATTTACAGTTAACTACTTAGTTAGTGAAATTCTCAATTCAGAAACTGGCCATTAGCCTCATAGTTGGGCTATTGTACGTAGCAAACGCTGAGGTATGTAAATAACTCAAACACTGGGGTTTCCTCACGATGTTTTCCTTCACATTTGGTGAGTGGTATTTCTACTACAAGTTCATAAATATACGTAACTCAGAAAACAAAGTCATTGGTACATGCCGGGATTCCATACCCACGACCTCCCGAATGTGAAGCCTACCGCTGCGCTACCAGCGCTTTTTTATTTAGCTAAATATATAGATAATTCGTCTATTGGCACTTGCTCATGTTTTATATGTACAAAATACATATTTACAAAAGCATCTGTGCGAACGTTGTGTGGTGCAGATAGTTGGACGGACATTGGTGCATTGGGTCAAGCTGGGATACCGCCGTTTAGCCAAAGTATTTTTCGCCAAATTTTACTTCCCAATAAACTGAACCCAAATGAAACTTTAGCAAGTTTTCATTTCGCATTTTATTCATTTGGTCAAATTATCATTTCGCATAATTTTACTGCGTCAAGTTTTATTAAGACAAACGTTTATTATGAAAGTGGGTTAGGTTAGGTTAGAACTGCGACCCCCACAGACACCTACTGTTACCAGAAAAGTGGGTTAGGTTAGGTTAGAACTGTTACCCCCCACAGACACCAACTGTTACCAGTAAAATGAATTTTGACCAAGTATTTATTTGGTAAACAATAACTTGCCATAAGAACTTTTGCTAACTGTTTATTTGCTTTAAGTTGTTTTGAGAAATGTTTTTTTGCCAAGTGATAATTTGCGGAAAATAGTTTGGGAAGTAATACTTTGGGAAACGATTTTTGGCAATACATTAGTAAACCGGTCAAGCTCCATCTCACTACCTAGAGCCTGGGGGGAGCCTTGGTTATGTTATAAATACTGTACATATTATTACAAATTTTATATATATATATATATATATATATATATATTTTAATCAATACAATTTTAATTTAGATTAATTTTTCACTGATTTTATAATTATTGTATTATATTTTATATTAATTAATTCTGCTGTGATGTTAACATTTTTATTATTATTGCTGTTATTATTGTCAAATATGGACCCAGGTGTGAAATAAATATTTTCATTCATTCATTTTCATTCATTCATTCATAAACTATTTGTTTCCATAAGGCCGCGTCTCCTGCGCGTGTTTTTTTCGAAACATTACACAAAAACATTGAAACATTGGGGCGTGGCTATACACAATTGGGTATTCAAACACAATCTTTTTGTTTTCCCGAGGGCCGACGGGAAACATTCCCCGCGCGGGGTAGAGGGGAAGGATTTGTTTCATTTCTCGTCTTCCTCATAAGAACTCATGGTGAAGAAACAAAATGTTTTATTTTAGACATAAATATTTTGCTATAGCAGGTAGACGGTTTGTGTTTATATTTTTTAAGATTTATCTTTTAATGATACCTAGCCTAAGACTATTTTTTCCTCATCATCATCATCATCATCAGCCTACGCTTGTCCACTGCTGGACATAGGCCTCTCCTATAGCACGCCACTGAGCACGGTCCTCGGCTACTCTCATCCAGCTCTTGCCAGCCGCCCTGCGAAGATCATCGCTCCACCGAGTCTGAGGACGTCCCACACTACGTTTACCGATCCGCGGTCTCCACTCGAGAACTCGTCTATTTTTTCCTAAGAACTTATATTTTTATAGCATTTACGTGTAGCGTTACCGAACGTACGTTAGTAAGTTTAACAAGTTCTCTGCGACACAGACTTAAAGTCTAGTGCAGATACCGGGAGTATTGAAAATATAAAGTTTTCTTTGTTACCAATAAATAAATCTATAAATATTTTAATCTTAAATGTTTTTGCTTCGTGTTTTCTGTGTAATGTTTCAAAAAAACACGAAACATTTTAAGTCACAGAGTTAACACAGACAAAACAAAAGCATACAATGACTGATAGAAGCATAGCTCGACATTTAATGCCGGACGGTAAGTATATTATACATATTGGTGAGATAAGAATGAAAAAAAAAACGTAACAGCGTGGTTGTCGCGCAGTTGCCAATATAAAACCGGCTTGTCTCGTCGTCTAAGCCAGCTGAAGCCCTCATTGTCGCCGGGCTGGCCAAATTCACACGTCCGGGGTCTCTGACCTTCCACCCGTTAGCCGGTTACCCCTTACCCCGCGGCCTGTACCCGGGCGGCCTACGTGATTCGGGTGCTAAATAATAATTATTTAATTCCACCACCCACCGCTGTTGCGGTCCTGCCGGTGAAGGTGGCGCGGCGCGTACGGATTTTTGCGGATAATTTTTCTTTTCTCTCGAGGTTGTTTCGGGGAGGGATTGGGGGATTGTTTGTTGTTCCGTTGTTATTGGATTGGGGTGCGGTGGAGGTGTGGTGGAAGATGTTATTAAAACAGAAATTGCTGCTTAAAAGTTTTGAATAATTATGCAGCTTATATAGGTCCCATTGTAGGGCCTTGTGCCCTACAATTCTCTCGGCGAGAGAGTATAGGCTTAAATACCGCGCGTGCCCGCCGCGGACTGGCAATTTCAAGCACAGTCATCATTATTAAATTACTTTGAATTTTAGAGATTCACAGTGGCATATCAGGGGACCGCGTGGCGCCGGAATAGCGTCACTCTATTTCCTTCCGTGGATGTCATAGAAGGCGACTAAGGAAATAAATTACCAGGAGACGGGCAGCAGCGTCTTCCTAAGATTTCAATAGCATACTGCGATCGCCAACCCGCCTATGTCCTGCAGTGGGCGTCAAGTGGCTGATGATGATGATGATGATGATATCAGGGGACGAGTCAACCAAATGGAGTGATATTAGAAAGGAAATTAAGCAAAAAACAAAGGAGCGATCTCTTGCCATCAATCGTAACAGTTTTGCGAGTTAAGTGTACTTTATCACCTTTAATATTCTGTTATCTTACTGGCAATAAAAAGACCAGCCAAGTGCGAGTCGGACTGGCACACCCGGGGTTCCATAAAAAATTGTAGGTAGGTACTTATATATTATAAATTGTTCAGGAATCGAGTCTTGCAGTTTTTTCCGAGCTTTTCCCGAACTTCAAAGACATTTTTTTATTATTTGTTTACAAAGGTATTATTTTTATTTTATCCCTGTACTTGTAGTATAAGACAATATTACTTGCCAAATTTCACGGCTCCACGTCAACGGAAAGTACCCTATAAATTTTGATTCCCATGAGTGTCGAAATAACTTTACATTTTTTGCGGCATAAACGGTCGTATCTTTTTTAGGGTTCCATATATATAAAGGGTAAGGGACCCTATTACTAAGATTCCGCTGTCCGCCCATGCGTCCGTCCGTCTGTTCGTCTGTCACCAGGCTGTGTCTTATGAACCGTGATAGTTACACAAATGAAATTTTCACAGATGATCTATTTCTGTGGTCGTTATAACAAAAAATACTAAAAACAGAATAAAATAAATATTTAAGGGGTTTCTTTATTCAAATGTGGTACGGAACCCATCGTGCACGAGTCCTACTCGCACCGGTTTTTTACGTTAACCTAGAGGTTTATTTTTTTGATACTTTCAAGGCGCTCTTGACTTGATTATAGGGTTTTAATTTCAAGTCGATACCGCCACGCGTTTCCGAGATAAAGGGTCTTGACAGTCGGACGGATGGACGGACGGATAACAAAGTGCATATTTCATTTGTGTGTATTATACCATCAGAATGACATATTGCTGAATAGACTACAAAATAGAATCAGATAACAGCCGTTGCCGTGTTATTATCACTTTATTGAACAACTGGGCGTTTACATAAACATAAAAATAAACATAAACAAACATAAACATATACATACAGGCACATACATTGCTTCTGGCCCCACACTAGGATACCCTGTGTCGTGGGAACCAGAAACAACATAGATATCATCATAGTAGAAAAAAATTACAAGCGTGGACCCACCTTAAGGGTGATATCTGTGTCTCGTAAAATATAATAAAATAAAACAAATAACCTTAGCACGACCTAGACAATCTCGGCTCTGTCAAAAGTAAATTCGCTGTCGCCAAGACCGATGTTACACGATAATTTAAGCAAAACAAAAATTCACCGCGCGCCATTTTTTGTCTTCCCACAGAATACGTAATCAGAAACGCGAAGTGAAGTGTAGAACAATATTTGACCCCGCGAGAAAAGGGACAATCATGGACATCATCGTGAGGAAACCTGAGTCTCTGAGCTATTCACATACCTCAGCGCTTGAAATCGCCAATCCGCGGTGGGCACGCGTGATGATTAAGTCCATACTCTCTCTCTGAGAGAAAGCCTGTGCCCTACAGTGGGACGTATATAGGCTGCTTATGTAGGTATTTATAATCGACCTATATCGATTCGCTCGCAAATTTTAATTACTATTTTTATGTTTTCTACCCCCAAAATTATTTCAATGCGAAGCATGCACGATTTTAATGCAACGTCTTAAAAGCACTATAATATTAAGTTCTAATATAATATTAAGTTCTCTGTTTTGTTTTCTTAATTAATTTAATCATTGGTTAAAGGTGCTTGTGATGGTGGTAAAATTACGTTATACTTGAAATAATTAACTACTTATGTTAAGTTATCGTTGTACTACTGTTTGTTTTTCTCAATAAATAAAACAAAAAAAAAATCGATCAAAGTACCAACTATTGTTATTTTGTTGGTTAATGTGTTATTTACGGAAAACAAAAGGAGTGAACCAGTCCTCCTTCATCATAATACACGTACGTGGAAATAGAAAATTATGAGTTTCAGGAAATTGTTATTTATGTCAGTAACCGCCTTTTAAGGTGCTCCGTGATTTGTGAATTTGTAGCAGGAATACCACTCGCTGACTGTGAAGGAAAACATAGCGAGGAAACCTGAGTGTCAGAGATGTTTACATACCTACCAATCCGCGGTGGGCACGCGTGATGGCAACCTATTATCACGATTAAGCCCATTCTCTCTCTGAGAGAAAGCCTGCAGTGGGCCGTATTAGGCTGCATTATTTTGAGTGTCGTAGCGAAACCACTGAAAATAATATTATCTTCTTGTACGGGTCATTCTTTACGACCGAGAACCTTATTAAGAACCTGGAAATAGAAAGCACTTATGCCAAAAAAATTTTAATAAAAAATTAAAACCTACTTCGGAACACTACAGCACTAAAAAGTTGGAAATAATTTAAATAATAAGAACTACGTATACGTGTCGGTGTACGATATAAAACATTTTTGTTTTACAGTGAACCTTTGCGTACGGAACCTTAAAAAGTAGTTCAACGATATTAGCACAACAATAGCTCTCATTTGCCTCTATTTTGTAGTTTACAAAGCAATAGCAGTAATACGTCATTCCATCGTTATATTCCGTGCAAAAAATAGGCATCTCTCGCTAAGAAGATTGATTCTCGCGAGGCGCCGAGTTACGTTGCACGGGTTATACCACTGGTATGTGATTGGTTAGTAGACTACCAACACTATTAATGAAACAACCATTACCGTAATAATATCACTCTATTGAACAACTATGCATTTAAGAGACTCGCCCCCCTGGCTTAAAGAAAATGATAAGTAGGCAAATCGAAGCCCCTTTCTTGACAAAAGCATTGTAGACTTAACAGGCCCCGGTCACGACGCAACACGGTATCAGAATTCTAATGGCGTCAAATTCATTAATCGACGCGCTAAGTCTTTGATCTGAAGATTTATTGTGTACTACAATACTTGTTAACGAGATGGATAACTGGTAGCCATAAGAGCTTAGATACGATGAAGTAAAGTAAATCTCTCTAATAATTTTATGTACAAGTTTAGGTTTGTTCCTAACTTGATGAAATATGAAAATCTTTTGACATGTGGTCACAAAGCATCTTAACCGCATTGGACACAAAGGCCGACGGACCATAACCTGCATTATCACAAAAAAAAACCCGAGAACACAGTGGGTCAAAATATGATCATGTTATCAAAATACAAAAGAGATACTGAACTAGAACCTACATTTGCGATTTAATTTTTTTATTCTATGCTAGGCATAGAAACTCTTATTCTTCTTCTTAGCGTATCGATGGCCAACAAATTGTACTAAGAATCTTTGTTAAAAACTGACTGCATTACTATTCCATTCCGTTCTTTTCCGTTCCGTTCCGTACCGTTCCGTTCCAGTCCGTTTGATTCCGTTCTATCCTATTCTATAGTGACTATTCTATTTATCTATCCAGATAGATACAGATGAATCGAACCTTTAGACCCATAGGCCTCTTCCTCGTCACGCCAAACTTCCTGACTGCCTACGAATATCGTCAACTTCTCGTAAACTAATATCTTATAAGCTACTGTTAAAAACTCTCAGTTTTTTTTTGTATGCGCTTTGGCCACCTGACAGCAGAGCTGTTAACGGTAGATTAGTATCGAAAGTCACACATTATAAGTGAACTTTTTCTCCACCTCGCTATCCAAAAAGCAAACACTGTCAGAACACAAATCAAAAAGTTACGAGTATGAAGGTAGAAACGAGAAGTTCACTTCCGAATTAGAGCTAAAATATCAACTTTAAATTTAAATTCGTCTTTGGCGTTTTGGTCCTGGCTAAATTTGTTGGCGGCGCGGCGGCCGTTACTCTAAAAATTTGGAAAAATCTAATGCAAAATATGAATAAACATTCATAAATAAAAACGTACTACCCGACGAGGAAATGAAAATGACAATATGTGAATTTTGAAAGTAAACCTTAGTTGTTCATATACAAGGTGAGCAATCGCATATACAGGGTGGTAATTTCAGAGAAGGTAGCAAAGGAAATTTCTTGATAATTTCAAACCTTTCTTTGAGGGCCGCACCTAATTCCTATGTAACAATTTTATTGTGAAGTATATTAATTAGCCTACGACCTATTTTCAGACCTACCAAATATACAGAAAGAAGCGAATAATATATTCAAAACACAATCACGTGCCCCGGTCCCAAAGACAAACCAGACAAAGAAAAACACGAAAATACACCCAGACAGAGGCCATTTTACAATCCAAGTTCGGCGGCCTACAAGGAAATCAAACTCAGAACCTCTTTTTTGGCTATCCGTGTCGAGTTAACTGCTATGCCAACGAGGCATCCAAAATTGCTTTAGTATTTTTTTTTATGTTTTGGGTTACCTTTAAGGTTTCGTTTCCAAGTCTTAGTTCCGAGGTCTTAGTTCCGAGCTCCTGTCCGTCCGTCCGTCCGTCCGTCTGTCAGCTGTATCTCATGAACCGTGATAGTCAGACAATTGAAATTTTCACAGATGATGTATTTCTGTTGCTGCTATGACACCAAATACCAAAAAAAAAAAAAAATAATTATTTAAGGGCGGCCCCACACACAATAAACGTGATTTTTTGCCGTTTTTTGCTCGATATTAATAACGGCAAAAGGTAGACGCTTGAAAAATTCTAATGTAGTATAGATAATGGCACGAGACACTTCATGCGCAAATGCGACTCGCACTCGGCCGGTTTTTAGTTTCCACCGAATTATGCGTTTTTCGTAATAAGTTTGTTTATTACGAGAAACGCATAATTTCGTAATAAACAAACATAAACATTTACATACATTACTTCTGGCCCCACACTAGGACATCCTGTGTCGTGGGAACCAGAAACAAAGACATCACAAACACGTAAACATCCAAGACCTGGGGTTTTTTTTATCCCCAGCCGGGATTCGAACCTGGGACCTCTCGCGTGGTATGCAGATGCACTACCGCTGCGCCACGAGGTCGTCATGGTCCCATTACGACCACAGTTCTACTTCGTGTTTCACTATAGAATCTTGTTTTTCAGAATGCCAACTCACCTGGTCAAGTTCCAAAATTAGGCATTTATCTTTCCGCAAAATGTTGGCGGCGTAATCAATACCGAACTAATATTCAACTTTGCAACGTTTCAAAGGGAATTATTGTGGATATTGAGGAAGAGTTTGGAATTCCATTTCAATCTTGGTGGGCTGTTACGGCGCAGTCTGTTGAATTGGTGGAATCCAATCAAGAGATCCTCTTTTGAGTCCTTTACTACATTTAATGTAGAACCTCGGACTCGGAAGTGGGAGACCCAGGTTCGATCCCCGGTGCGGGCATGTACCTATGACTTGGTTTTCTAAGTTATGTACATTTGTGAAGTTATAGTAGCAATACCATTCGCTAACGGTGAAAGAAAACATCGTGAGGAAACCTGAGTGTCTGAACTATTCACATATCTCAGCGCTTGAAATCGCCGCCAATCCGCGGTGGGCACGCGTGGTGATTATGCCCATACTCTCTCCCTGAGAGAAGGCCTGTGCCCTACAGTGGGACGTGTATAGGCTGCTTATGTTATGTACGGAACTTGCTGTGTTAGCGGAGAGGTAAGACGCCGGCTTTTCATTCAGGAGGTCTGGGTTCGAATCCTGACACGTACCAAATGACTTTGTTTTTTATGTTACGTGAATTTGTAAAGTCAAAGTAGCAATACCACTCGCTAACTGTGAAGGAAAATATCGTGAGGAAACCTGAGCGTTTGAGATGTTTACATACCTCAGCGCTTGAAATTGCCGATCCGCGATGGGCACGCGTGGTGATTAAGCCCGTACTCTCTCTCTCTGAGAGAAGGAATGTACCCTTCAGTGGGACGTATACAAGGTGCACAAGGTTAAGTAACTCGACCAACAATCCACGTCGTCGGGAAGAGTTTGCGTGAACTTTTAAGAGCAAAATTTGTTTTAATTGTTTGTAATATAATAACAATGACTTCCACACGACACAATCACTTGTCCTGGTCCCAAACTAGGATACCCTGCACCGTGGTAACTTGGCAAGGACATTACAAAGGTAGAAATACACCCAGCGGCACCCCGTGGGAATCGAACCCAAGACCCCCGGCACGGTGATCAGACGTGACGTGAAAGACTGAAGTCCAAAGAATTGTAACACCCACCCCACGTCCCCCGACTGTGAGACTCGAAATACGTCCATTAACTTCAATCAACTTCATTTGATCGAGTTATTCGTCGGCCATTATGTGTGCCTATATTGTCGGGTAAGTTTTCGTCAACAAAGGCATTTAGCTACTTATAACTTACAAATAAAGAAAGAAGACATTTATTTAAATTGCCGACCGACCGAAAATTATCGACCAAATAGGGAGTGTATTAGCAAAGGGCAAGATAAAAAGTACTTGAAACCGGCGTGCGTGCTTGCAACGACTAATGTAATGAATGTTGAGGAAGCGAAGTCGGGATCGTGGCAGTCCGTGGTCTCTGCCTAGCCCTCTGGGATATAGGCGTGAGTTTATGTATGTATGCCACAGAAACACAGGGTAAACGAGCAAACAAACAAAATACACGAAATTAACTCTTTATTCCACACGATCTCCTTGTGGAGATCTTACTAGTGAGCTTACTACAAAAAGTATGTTTACCAGCTAACCGTCGCTAACCGGCGAAAAAATCGAAACACTCAATGCTTTTAACCGCTACGATTAAAATTTATAGGTACCAGCTATTATTATCCAAAGACGAAAGTATTTAAAACGTCTCGATAGACGGAAATGGCGTCCAAGTGATTTATAAAGTAGTCAGTGTCGATAAAGATCTTTTGTTTGTCTCGACACCACAATAGATAATTGTTACAGAAGCTCGGTTTGGCCGCAAAGAGATTGCGAGTATCAAATCTTGGAAAACAAAATCAGCTGCAATTTGGAAAAGAGAGCAACACCAAGTTAAAGTCCACAGACATTAATGGAGTTTAAAATTACTAATATATATAGCTACAATCCGGTATACTCACTGACTGACTGACTGATCATCTATAGATTTCCTCGGAAACGGTAAGAGTTACGTGAAAATTTTGTATGAGAAAGTTGTAGGGAATGTATGATATACAGCCATCCTATGAAGCCGATTTTTGAATTTCGAACGCGTTCTCCCATACAAATAGGCTAACTTTTTTGTTTCCTGGCCGATTTGGATGAAATTTGGAACAGGTGTTTGTTTCGTGATCTCATTTTGAAAAAAAATTTTGATCGTTCGAAATTCAAAATAAGGGCGAGAATATGGCCGCCCAAAAAATCGACCTCTGCGCAAAAAAGTCGGCAGCCAACTGGGCACATGCTGGAGACGTGCCCTAAACGACATCGGGTTGTGAAAGGACCCAGGTATATGAGAAAAATCGGACATTTTGGAATTTCAAAATGGCGGCCGAGATATCGACGATTGAAAATGAGAAAATTTTGTATGGAGAATTTGTACTGAAAATCGACTTTTAGTAGAAAATTTAAAACAAAAGTCAGATGGGACAAATTTGCGACGCCGAAGCGGGCACGAGGAACCTCGCCGCGGCGAGGCCGAAGGCCGAGCTCCGTTCAGGCCGAAACCGAAGGCCGAGACTATACATTTTCGGCGAACAAGCAACAACGCAAAAGCCAGATGGGACAACCTTGCGAGGCCGAAGGCCGAGCTCCGCGAAGCGGGCCCCAGGAACACCGCCGCGGCGAGGCCGAAGGCCGAGCTCCGTTCAGGCCGAGGCCGAAGGCCGAGACTATACATTTTCGGCGAACAAGCAACAACGCAAAAGCCAGATGGGAGAAACTTGCGAGGCCGAAGGCCGAGCTCCGCAAAGCGGACACAATGATCCCCGCCGCGGCGAGGCCGAAGGCCGAGCTCCGTCCAGGCCGAGGCCGAAGGCCGACACCATACATGTTCCCACTTATCAAATCCCTACCCCAAGTGTCTAGCGAGGCCCTAGGCCGAGCGCCGCGAAGAGCGAAGCTCGGAGCTGCTGGGGGTTGGCGCGCGAAGCGCGCAGGGGGTTCACCCCCTAGTTATATATATATAAAGCTACAATGCGGTATACTCACTGACTGACTCATCCATACGTTTTCTCCGAAATGACAATAGCTAGAGGAAAATGATGTATGACAAAGTTGTAGGAAATGTATGAATTACAGCCATCCTATGAAGCCGATTTTTGAATTTCGAACGCCTTCTCTTAGGGGAATGGGCCAACTCTTTTGTTTACCGGCCGATTTCGATCAAATTTTAAAGCGGCCTTTTTTTCGGCACGCCATTTTCGGTTCCCCTATCGGTCGTTCGAAATTCAAAATAGGGGCGAGAATATGGCCGCCCAAAAAATCGACCTCTGCGCAAAAAAGTCGGCAGCCAACTGGGCGCATGCTGGAGACGTGCTCTAAACGGCATCGGGTCGTCAAAGAACCCAGGTATATGAGAAAAATCGGACATTTTGGATTTTCAAGATGGCGGCCGAGATATCGACGATTGAAAATGAAAAAAATTTGTATGGAGAATTTGTACTGAAAATCGACTTTTCCATAGAAATCCGCCTCTTTTAGTACCATCGGTGGAGGCCAAAGGCCGAAACCATTGCTTAGCTGGAGGCGGGGGCACGCTGCCGAGACACTCGACCGTTCGAGTTGGCCACCGACTCATTAAAGTTTGAAAATTAGACACTTTATTAGAAAATATTTTACTGAAAATCGACTTTTCCATAGAAAACCGCCCTTTTTTAGTGCCATCGGTGGAGGCCAAAGGCCGAAACCATTGCTTAGCTGGAGGCGGGGGCACGCTGCCGAGACACTCGACCGTTCGAGTTGGCCACCGACTCATTAAAGTTTGAAAATTAGACACTTTATTAGAAAATATTGTACTGAAAATCGACTTTTCCATAGAAAACCGCCCTTTTTTAGTGCCATCGGTGGAGGCCAAAGGCCGAAACCATTGCTTAGCTGGAGGCGGGGGCACGCTGCCGAGACACTCGACCGTTCGAGTTGGCCACCGACTCATTAAAGTTTGAAAATTAGACACTTTATTAGAAAATATTTTACTGAAAATCGACTTTTCCATAGAAAACCGCCCTTTTTTAGTGCCATCGGTGGAGGCCAAAGGCCAAAAAAATTGCTGAGCTGTGTGTGGCATCGTGTTACTGAGATGTTCAGGTCCATGAGAAAAATCTAACATTCTGAAATTTCGTGTTAACGGCCGAGTTATAGACGATTGATAAGAGCCAATTTTGTATTGAAATTTTGTACTGAAAATCGATTTCTTCATAGAGGCCCTCCGCTTGTACAGGCCACAGGTAGAGGTCAATGACCGGCTCCATTATATATATATAAAGCTACAATGCGGTATACTCACTGACTGACTCATCCATACGTTTTCTCCGAAATGACAATAGCTAGAGGAAAATGATGTATGACAAAGTTGTAGGAAATGTATGAATTACAGCCATCCTATGAAGCCGATTTTTGAATTTCGAACGCCTTCTCTTAGGGGAATGGGCCAACTCTTTTGTTTACCGGCCGATTTCGATCAAATTTTAAAGCGGCCTTTTTTTCGGCACGCCATTTTCGGTTCCCCTATCGGTCGTTCGAAATTCAAAATAGGGGCGAGAATATGGCCGCCCAAAAAATCGACCTCTGCGCAAAAAAGTCGGCAGCCAACTGGGCGCATGCTGGAGACGTGCTCTAAACGGCATCGGGTCGTCAAAGAACCCAGGTATATGAGAAAAATCGGACATTTTGGATTTTCAAGATGGCGGCCGAGATATCGACGATTGAAAATGAAAAAAATTTGTATGGAGAATTTGTACTGAAAATCGACTTTTCCATAGAAATCCGCCTCTTTTAGTACCATCGGTGGAGGCCAAAGGCCGAAACCATTGCTTAGCTGGAGGCGGGGGCACGCTGCCGAGACACTCGACCGTTCGAGTTGGCCACCGACTCATTAAAGTTTGAAAATTAGACACTTTATTAGAAAATATTTTACTGAAAATCGACTTTTCCATAGAAAACCGCCCTTTTTTAGTGCCATCGGTGGAGGCCAAAGGCCGAAACCATTGCTTAGCTGGAGGCGGGGGCACGCTGCCGAGACACTCGACCGTTCGAGTTGGCCACCGACTCATTAAAGTTTGAAAATTAGACACTTTATTAGAAAATATTGTACTGAAAATCGACTTTTCCATAGAAAACCGCCCTTTTTTAGTGCCATCGGTGGAGGCCAAAGGCCGAAACCATTGCTTAGCTGGAGGCGGGGGCACGCTGCCGAGACACTCGACCGTTCGAGTTGGCCACCGACTCATTAAAGTTTGAAAATTAGACACTTTATTAGAAAATATTTTACTGAAAATCGACTTTTCCATAGAAAACCGCCCTTTTTTAGTGCCATCGGTGGAGGCCAAAGGCCAAAAAAATTGCTGAGCTGTGTGTGGCATCGTGTTACTGAGATGTTCAGGTCCATGAGAAAAATCTAACATTCTGAAATTTCGTGTTAACGG